>CM062243.1:3113729-3547033 GCA_031216285.1 Syzygium syzygioides | reverse complement strand
GTAAACTCATCGACAACTCGACGTCTTCAAAGAACGCTCCAGCATCACAAACAGGAGAATATGGTGAATTTGTCAATGTGTTGGGTATATTACATCTCTTATGCTTAGATCAATGTCGAAAGACGCGTGAAATAATAAAATCTGACTGACGGCCTATGGTCATTTTGCCTCTAGTGCACGTGTGATCCATGGGGTTACAAAGTTGTTGTCACTGTATATGGGAAACCCTTTGGCCAAAAAAGTCACCACAAACAAATTGCATAAGTAAACTCTTGCACTTATAAGCGGTCCATTTGCAATCGTTTTAAGGCTTTGGACTGCGCCCAGTTCTGATTAAATATATAAAAGATTGACTTTGACTAAAATGATGACTTATCCGCAAATGAAAGCGACCGAACTCCCGTTGGCAATACATTATCAAAACAGCCCAAAATTCTCCCTCCGCATTCAATGAATCAAGTGCATAATTGTTAAAGATTGATGTAAAAAATTTAAAGATGTGATGGGTTTTATGGGTGGGCCGCCTATGTTGGGCTAACCCAGCCCATATAACTACCAAAGGCAGTTACATGTTCATTTTTCAACGTGATGCAACTCCCTTTGGTATTTACGTTCTTTTGCTTTCAAAGCAAAAATGAGGAAGAGAATCAGACTTAAGAAGAACTCAGACTCAGTCCACTATATGTGTTTCTTAAACTCTATCAAACTCAACAATTTTCATATATAGACTTTGCAAAGGTTAATGATCTAGCTTGGATTTCCCACTTAGAAATTGTTCATCTTCAACTTATTCGAGATTGCTTGATAACGATCTTATTCAGATAGAATCATCAAAATTGGTTGATATTCAATCTCGACAATATACTCTTTCTATACAAAGAACTCTACTTATGGAAACTTTGATTTGGTTGTATAGGCAACTGAATCATCTAAGAGATTATGATTTGCATGATCCAAGAGCTAACGAATCTTCTTGTAACACTATTGTCCAACAAAATCATTGGAGAATGATCTTCTAAAGACTGTATAATGGCTAAATTGGAAATAGAGGAGTATAAAAAGAGATCCCAGTGCTAAAGAAAGATGTGACATCCTGAATCTAAAATTCCAAGGTATTGAGAGCTTCAACTATACACACTTGTCTTTCTTGAGTTTGAACTTTGTAATACTTGAAGAGGTTTTTAAGAGGAATAACTTTGATATTGTGAAGGGAAGTGATTCTGAGATGGTGAGACCGAGAGTTAAAATCGTCACTTGTAACCTTTGAATGATTCATTAGTAAAATCTAGCCAGTAGGTTATTTACGTAGAGAGTGGACATAACCAAACTACTACAAATTTGTGCGAATTCTCTTACCCCTAAACTTCTATTGCTTATTATTGCACATTGATATACTGCACCTAATCGTTTATTCAGACTCTAGTTTATTCAGACTATTATTTGAGTATATCTATCTTGATTGTTTTAATTCCGCTTTAATTTTAAATAGATCATAATCACCTATTCATCCATCTCTAGGTTATCTTTACTGGCCACCTCACTCTAAATGCGTCATGTCGTCATCTATAACGGGTCGGATTTTCTCGTTCCTAACAAGCGTATGTGGAGACGATAAACGATTCTTTTTATCGATGGACTTAAGAAAAAAAAATTCGTAAATTTCTCGCCTAATGCTCCATTAAACAATGTGAAAATTAAACCTTGTCTAATTGAAAATGCTTAGCAAGTGTCTAAGCCGACAGAGATGCCGTTGGGACACCCCCTCTTTCTTTCAGTGCAAAACCATTAAAGGCTTTCACTGTTCGGTTCCACCGCGATATCCCGCACTTTGTCTGGTGCTGAGATATAATGTTAACTCTGCGGAGGTCAAAGCCTCATGCAAAAACATATATATGAAGTCGCTGCCACAAATTCGACAATTGTCAACAAGCCATCAAAGAGACAGCTTGCACCTCTCCGAGCTTTGGTAACTGATTGCTGTCACCTTTTTCTGTTCGGTCCCTCATGTTTCTCTCGTCTTGCATCTGGACCCCCAACTTCACCGTCTCGACAGTAGCAGCGCTCTAAAAACTCCTGGTCATCTTACCATCTTCTCTCTCGTTTTATTTGGTAAGCCAGGTTAGGGAAAAGATGACTAAGAAAATCAATGTAGTAGCGTCATTATGGTGAGGATGATAATGCCATGTGTATCAGCTTGTGGTCTATAATAATATCGAGTGTTGAATGTGAGCTGCTTATTTTGAATATCCGTCCGCAGCTTCCGACGTTGCCTCGAGAACCCCATTTTTCCATATTGGGTCTTCATTTTCGTGACATTGTCCGTACGGTAATCCGTCGATCATCTTTCTCTCTTCTTTTGGCAAAATGCGGTGCAGTGCACAAGTCTCTACAGACTCGGTGACTCAACGCGCCACCAACACCTGAGATGCGGCGGGGCTCCGAGGGTTTTCAACGATTCAAAAGGGAAAGTTGGCTGAAATTCAAGGAAAAAAATTGAATGCAGCTTGCCTAACCAGGCAAACGCCATAACCTCACAATATATAATCTAAATCGCTCATAGATAATGAAGAAACAGAGCCAAAAACTTATTAATTGATGCAACTCCGAATTCCTGCCCACCACATGTAGTTCAGGAAGGTCTGTGTTGTCGCCCCAAAAGGAAACACACTCACAAACTCACTACAGCATCCTTAAATGCTATCATTTGCCAATTTTTCAGCACTTGCTGTACTTGCCTTTATATGAGAATCACTCTGTGGTCGCCTCGCATTCTCTCTTCAAACGCTGGTTTCGGGTTTCTCCAGCAAGATCTCGACGGATAAGTCCATTTTGAGCCCGCTTCTCCGGCAGTCGTAGCCGTAGACAGTCCATCTTCTTCTCACCTTTTGGTTCGTAAGATCTTGCGCTTGTTTACTTGGTTTTTGGTTTCTGTCTGACATTGTGGTTCTTGATAATTCTAAAGCTCAAAAGGATTTCCAGATCTGAACCTATTGAATCTTGTTTGACAATGAAGAATCTTTCTATGCAAAATTCAAGATCTGACGATTTCAGCATGTTCTTTTACAGTGCAAAGTCATGGACGGGAAAGATCAACATGGGAATTGTTCTTCTGACGATCAAGTCAACAGCACCACCTCAGTGCTGAGCGATGGGGGCCCACAAAATCCCATGCAGGGGATTTCACAAGAACCCCCCAAGGAAATCCAATTTTCCAAAATCGCCCCTCCGGCCAAAGAGCCGCTCGACCTGAGCCTTGGACTCTCTCTTGGCGGTCTCTACAAAGAGATCAAGGAAAGCCCTAACCCTAGCCCACTCTCGTTGACTGCAACAACGGCAACCACCGTCGATAATGTGAACCCACCAATAACAAGTGCTCAAAACAACAATGGCATTCCGCAGACGATAACAACAGACAATTGGGACGAAATTGCGTTGAACGAAATTGGGATGCATCTGGAGGTGCAAAAGAAGAGGCGGTTCGAGGCCTATAGGAGGTCCATCCCGAGGAGGAGGGCCCGTGAACGTACCGAGGCGAAGAAGAAGGCGGCAGCTGCTGCATCCTCACTGGCTCCTCCTCTAGCAGCAGCAGCGGTGGCAGCGCAACCACCTCAAGGTCACCAGCCGAAGCTGATTGCGCTGTCAGGAGCAATGGCTTCGGACGTGGGGAACCACAAGCTTCGTGGGGCTGTGGAGAAGATGAATGCCCTAGGAGAGTCGTCTGGGAAGAAAATACTTGAAGGTAAACATTATTCTTTTCCACTTATTGACTATTTCAGTGAAAAATGGAAGGTGTTTGAAAGATTTTGCTTGCATGAAGTAATTGCATATATCCTGATATATTTCCAAAGGAGATGCTGCTCATTATCGAAGTTAATTTTTCACTTGCATGCATATGCCAACTGATTTATATCCTAGTTTGCTTCAATGTATTCCAGTGTGTTTAGTTTTGAAGTCTGGATATTAAGATGAGCCTGTGAGTACTTGTGATTTTCCCTAATGATTAACGGATCCTTCAGTGTTCAAGGTTGCAAGATTTGAACGTTAGGTTAATCACGCAGTCTTAAGTCCCCTCTGGATAATTCTATGTGCTAGGTAAAGTTACAATAAATAGTAGAGGTCCAACAATGTGAGAACAAATATAGCGCAACCATCAATGTCACATAGCATGTGACGTGAGCGTGTTGCAGCATTTGACACTCATCCATTTACGTCTAAGATTAAACTCATTCTTACCTAATTCACATGTCGACAAATGAAATAAAGGACAGACCGACTAACTTGAAGCAATTGGATTGGATATGCTAACAATTCTTAATTATTAGTATATCAACATAATAAAAGCCAAATTGATTTAACTGCTCATAAACTTCAAGTGTTTAATCTCTAAACTTGAGGCGTTTAATCTCTTCTCATGGATCAATGTAGTTGAAGTTGTAATCAATAGTTGTCTTATTTTTCTTGTTTGTAACTAAAACTCATGCATTTTTATCCCTCCTTCACCTATATCAACCGCAATCGATTAAATATACAATAGCTATCTTAGAAAAACTAATAATTTCTTTTGTTTTTTACAACATTTTACCTAGAAGCAAGCGCTCTCGCCACAAGCATAGGCTCTTCTAGCTCCGAGGAGCCATGGACATCTCACCAACCAAACCCAAACGCTAAAGCCTGTGCTGCAAAGGCGATCTATGGGAAGTCGGCCATTGTAATTGAGAACATCGCTCACGACAAGCAAATCAAGAGACCTAGGCTTCCCAATATTGTTGAAAACAACAATGCTCATAAAAAAAAAAGCATTGTTAATGAAATGACAGGGTTGAAGCAAATGCTAACCGTGACCACAATTGGAGATGGCAAGAGGGCTAGAAGGTGGACGGGTTCCTCTATAAGTACAACAAGAGTGGCCGCATCTTCATCGTGTGCTTCTGCCACGACGTCTTCCTTAGCCCGACTGACTTTTTTAAGCACGCCAACCACACTGATTGGTCCAACCCCATGAAGCACATCGCTATCAGTTCGTCGCCACCGCCGCCCCTGTGATAGGGTTAATAATCTATATCCATATATATAGAAAGACTCTTTAAATTTCAATATCAGAATGTCGTTATCTTATGCTATTTCAAGTGTATGTAATAAATTCCTTGTTGGGTGTTCTTAAAACCCTAGTTTGTATGTTGCTTTGGTTTATGATATGAAAAGAGTCTTAAGTAGAACTCTCAACTATGTCATATTGATATGTTTTTCATTAATGTGAAACAACATAATGTGGTGGATTTGTCAATGTTTTTGGTATATCATATCTTTTTTTCCTTAAATTAATGTCCAAAGACAAATGATTAATAAAATCTTATTGACATGCTATGGTCATTTTGTGTCTAGTACTCAAGCGATCCATGCTGCCACAAAGTTGTTCATACTAGTACGCCGTTTCAAAATATGTCGACATTAATTTCTTCATCACACGTCAGCAAGAGAAAATGTGCGTTTCCGCAACGGCGAATGGAATAATTACTCTTGCCCAGTGCTTTCGTTTTCGCCTTTCTTTCCAAATTGCACCCAAACCAATTGACTAAGAGTAGGGACAGGATTGTCGTCCGTTACTTGAGCGTGGGGTTGAAGCCAAGCTGAATATTGTACCGAATACTTAGACTGGTTTTATTATACCATCCACTGTACTCGTCAACGTAAGGCATGCTCGAATATTGTGTGCATGATGTTATCTCTATCAATTACTCAAGTGGAAAACGGTGGCTTTATAACTTCAAGCAAAAGCGAAACAGCAGTATGTGGTTTATGCTGTGAAAAGAGTCTTAAAAACAGCGGTGTATGCTGTGAAAAGAGTCTTTAGCAGGACTCTCAACCGTGTTATATTTGTGGGTTTCATTGATGTCAGACAGCATGTGGGGAATTTGTCAATCTTCTTGGCATATTACATCTCTTTTGCGTAGATCAATGTCGAAAAACACGTGATATAATACAATCTGACCAACGGGCCTTGGTCATTTTGCTTCTAGTAAACGTGTGATCCATGCGATTACAAAGTTGTTGTCACTCTATATGGTGACCCCTTCGGCCAAAAAAGGTCACCACGAACAAATTGCAGAAGTAAACTCTTGCATTTATAAGCGGTCCATTTGCAATCGTTTAAGGCTCCGGACCATACCCAACACTGACTAGATACAACGTTGAATTGACTAATCTGCAAATGAAAGCGACCGAACTCTCCTCGGCAATACATTGTCAAACCACCCCCAAAATTCTCCCTCTCCCATTCATGGAATCGAGTGCATGATAGTTCAAGATTGATGCAAGGAAAATTTTCACGTGCGTAAAATATGCAAAAATCCAAAGAAAAACGTGGACCCGAAGAAGACTTTTGATGCTGCGTGCATGCAAGACAAGAACTGCCCATGCTCCATATTAGCAATGTGCAAAACAGACAGTCCAAATCTAATCAGACCGGATGATTTGGTCCAGTTCCCGAAAGTATCGATCCGGTTCTCGCTTTCTAAAAATAGAACCGGTGTTCGGGCGGTCCAGTTCCCGGTTCTGAGAGAGAACCCAACCGACTATATATACTTTTCTTATTTTTTATTTCTTTAACAAAATTAGTAAAATGCGAACTAAATCAACGTACAACGCTTTTCCCTTATCGTCGCACCACAATAAATCTTCACTCATTGTTGTTTTCGTCAATATGTTGAGATTTACCACTCTCTCGTTGTGGTGGGAAAAAAATAAAAAAAAGTGACGGGTTTCATTGGACTGGATTAGTGGTGCGGTCCGGTTCTCCATCCTAGGACCAATTGGTTCTCTCGGAAACCGATCACCCCTAGTCCATACGTGGCAAGACATTATCGGTCCGTTGACCTCGAGTAGCCACTGTTCCAAGATTAGGCGGTCAATCCTTGAGAAACACAGACACCGAGCTGTCCCGTGAAAAAGAATGGATGATTTGGCGAGGCCCTATCGAGAGAATATGCTTCGGGAGTTCGCACCTACAACCGCGGCGCAAATAATTCAGACCCCATCCTATATTTCTTATTACAAGACGACCAGACCCAGAAGCAACCGTAAATTTGGACTGTAGACAATGTAAAGCCAATTATAACAATCAAGAAAGGAGTCCAAGAAAACGAAACCAGTCGAGGGAGAGGGGGAGAGAGGGAGAGAGCAAGGTCGAGACAAGAATCATGGGTTCTGCCTGTAAGTTGAAATCTTGAAGCTTGATTGATGCTTGCTGTTTCTCTTGTTTTCGCTCTTTTCGTTGCTCTCTGTTCTTGTTTAGTCTTGAGCGAATCACGAGCACTGGCATCATTTCATTTCTGTTGTTTATTCATGTGACGGATGGGTTCTGTTTCATTTCGCTTGGGATGTTAATTTCTCTCTGCCGGGCGATGACGATCCCGTGTCTGTTTTTTTTCTTTTTTTGTGTGTGTGTGCGTGCTTTTCGTATTGACTTGGGCGAACTATGTTGGAATCATGGAAGCCCGTATGAGGGGGAAAATTATGATTGTGATGATTTCAGAAATCGGGCACCAGTAACTATCTGCATTTGTTAACGCTTGAATCGAATGATTCGAGAACTTGGGGGGCACTGATCGGAGGAATGTGCTAGTGTAATGTCGAGGCCACCGTGGTTTTCCAGAGAGGAGGAGAAGAGTGCAACAACAACTTGAAAAGCTAGTGGAATGAATTTAAATCCACATTATATGCTCATGCAAATTAGCAATCTTGTTCTTGTGAATTCAACCCTAGTGACTCGAGTAATTTTTCTGGCTGCAGTTGCTGCTTTTCATTAAGGTTTCTCTGTCCTATTTTACAACCTCTGATGTTGGGAACTCGGCCATAGTCAAATAACACTCCGATCAGCTATTTTAGTTATATGATAATATGCTCGAGTATTGCATGACTTTGATCAAGGAATAAATGCAACACACGTGAGCATTTGTCATCTGTCATGTTGATTTTGTCTCTGGGTCATATATCTTTTAGCTGTCAGTGATGCTGGGAAACATTTGCAGGCCTCATTCTCTTTGCCCTTGTATGTCTCATTGTGAGGAGTGCTGCAAGGCCTTTCTACCCTCTCCCCAGCAAAGTGGCAGATGGAGAAAGACAGCCGCTACAGACCTCTCGTCCTTACAATATAGCCCATCGAGGTTCAAATGGAGAGCTTCCTGAAGAAACTGCTGCTGCTTATATGGTGATGATGCAGAGTTTAACCTTTTGTGTATGAATGTGCTGAATATTTGGCGGAGAAAAGGATGAGGCTATGGTCTCAAATGATACACATTAAGAGTTTGACTCTGGATCTGACTAATATTCTTCTAGATCTATGCTGATAGACATTTTAAAGTTGTCTAAAGTGAGAGCATACCTTTGTCTAGGGCTTGGTCCATATGATGAGTTCACATATATTCGGTTTCCACAGAGTTCTACATTAGCCTGTTGATCAACCCGAGTTTCACATTGCTGATATAAGTTTAGATTATGCAATCAGGTGAAAACTATTCCTGTTAACTTTGGGTCACTTGACGATTGCAGAGAGCAATTGAAGAGGGCACAGACTTCATTGAAACGGATATTTTATCCTCAAAAGATGGTGTTCTTATATGCTTCCATGATGTAACTCTTGATAATACAACTGATGTTGCTCAACATAAGGAATTTGCTGACCGTAAAAGAACCTATGAAGTCGAACGCAAGAACACTACTGGCTTCTTTACTGGTAATGAATTCTCCTCGATTGTGTTTTTACGGGAAGTTTCGCCCTTTTTCATGCCTTTTGCTATGTTCTGCT
Organism: Syzygium syzygioides; assembly: GCA_031216285.1. Taxonomy (NCBI): domain Eukaryota; kingdom Viridiplantae; phylum Streptophyta; class Magnoliopsida; order Myrtales; family Myrtaceae; genus Syzygium; species Syzygium syzygioides. The sequence continues at coordinate 3,538,230 of CM062243.1, read as the reverse complement.
TAAATTATTCTGTCTTGACATGCAGTTGATTTCACGTTGAAAGAACTAAAGTCATTGAGGGTGAGACAGAGGTGCCCATTCCGGGATCAACAGTATAACGGTTGATTACTCGTTATTTTGATTAGATCTCATGTTGTATATCTGATTACCAAACTATGTTCTTTGCTTTAGCTTTCTGAATGAACAGTTTTGTCTTTAAGGCCATCCTTCGATGGCTGCTGAATGTACTCGTGGCCCTAGTTTGATGGACATCACTTTAGCGTGCTTAGAAAAAGATGATGATCACGTTGTCCTAACTGCAGATTTTCTACACCTTGCTTTTCAAATTTTAAATTGTTGCATGTATCAGATCTGAGTTTTAGACACGGGAATTTTTTAAAACCTTTTACAGCAAACATGCTATCCACATCTGTTAAACTCTCTAATTCTTATGTTCTGTTAGCAGTGGTAAGACTACTTCCATATCCTTCTAAACTCGTGGAATGAATGACTCTACCTTCCTTGTGCTCTATTCTTCAGGGAAATTTCATATTATTACCTTTGAAGAGTACATTTCAATTGCGCTGAATGCAACCAGAGTTGTTGGTATATACCCTGAGATTAAGAACCCTGTATTCATCAATGAACATGTGAGTGGCTTCTCTTGTAAGCAGTCACTTGAACAATAGGACATTGTAGTCTCTATCTCCCATTGTGTAATAATACAATTGATTCCCCTTTTACCACTTATGATTTGGCCTCACTTATATTGAGAGGTAGAAAATAGAAATTTGGCTGATGATCAATGAGATGTTAGCTTTTCCATTTCCTTCATTCAAAAAAAAAATGAGAATTTGATGTTGCAGGGAACCGCAGACGCAGTACCTCTTAACATTGAGCTATTGCCTACATATTGCACTTTCTTAGTAGTTTTTAACATGCACTTGCGAAATTGCATGCAAAAAACTGAAAACAATTTCAGTACCTTTAAAAACTTTTCTATGTTTGAGGTGGGTATAATCAATTATCTATCATCAGTAACCTAGTGAGATCATTCAGCTGTTGTAGATGACACAGTTTCTCTTCCTCTGATGCTACAGGTGAAGTGGCCAAATGGGAAGAAATTTGAGGATGTGTTTGTAGAGACGCTTAAGAAGGATGGATACAAGGGTTCATATATGTCGAATGAATGGAAGAAGCAACCTGCGTTTCTCCAGTCTTTTGCTCCTACTTCCCTTGTGTATGTATCAAATCTGACAGACTTGCCCAAAATCTTCTTGATTGATGAAATTACCGCTCTGACCCAGGACACTAACCAGGTAAGGTTGCTCCCTTCTTGGCTTTCAATCTTGGAAGGGTGTTTGCCATGGCTTCTAAAGTCATAAAAAGTACGGCTGTCGCCATTTAAAGTCACCGTAACATTTTTTATCGTTTTTCAAATTAAAATAACTTTTTCTGATTGAAATCATTTTGGTTTGGATCAAATTGAATCAAACACATCTTAATGTAAGTGAAGGACCTTCGCATGCATAATTCATCTGGTGGACCATCAAGTCTCTTGATGGGGCCTTCGCTCAAATAATTAGTTATTGAAGCTTCTTTTTTTTTTTGGGTGAGATGGTAGCATATTTCACTTCTACTTGTGTTTGCTAATTGTCTGAGTGGCCCTTTGACAATCTGCAGTCATACTGGGAAATTACTTCGGATGGATACTTTGATTTTATTAAGAATTATGTAGTGGGCATTGGACCCTGGAAAGGTACTGTGGTCCCTGTTGTGAACAATTATCTGCAGACGCCGACTGATCTTGTTGCCCGAGCACATGCGCACAATTTACAGGTAATTATTTACCGTGTTTAATAGTTGAATGCCAAATTGCGATAGAAGTATTCCTTGGTCTGCCTTTCTGAATGATTTTATTTTTTTGGGTGTACTAAAGAAGTTTTGGGAACCAACCAGTTGAGTAATGCATATCGTATTTCAATTTTCCCGATTTACTGGATGTACCGAATGTTTTTCTATTTCCGACTCTCATCAGATATCAAACATTCCAAAAATATTCTCTGGTCAATACGTATTGTCCTTTCATATTCACTCGATTTAGATATTGCTTGCGATGATCTTCATCCAATTAGTGCTTTACTTCATCATCGTGACCGGTAATCTCAATATCTGATCATGGTGATGCTTAATTCAGGTACACCCGTACACCTATAGGAACGAGTACGATTTTCTCCCCTACAACTTCAATCAAGATCCTTATCAGGAATATGAGTTCTGGATTCACAAGATGGGAGTTGATGGGCTCTTCACGGATTTCACTGGGAGTCTACACAAGTATCAGGAATGGACCTCTCCTCTCAGTTCAAAAGACGGCTCCAACGAGACTTCTCTATTGCACAAAATTGCTGCAATGGTCTCTCCCTATGAGAGGGTGTGAAATAAATATCATAGGTATCCATCAACACGATGCACTATTCTTTTTTATTTGTTAGATAGACAACTTGCACTTCTACGTGGAAAAAAAACATTAGCTAGTTAGTTAGCGGCGGCGGCAAGGACAACTGTACATGGTCATCATACGCCACGAATAGAACTTAAGCTCTCGTTCCTCTGGCTTATGGTCATCACTTGGACATTTCTCTTCCTGTAGATTTATTGGCTAGTCTAATGAGCTGTCAAGTGTCCGGAGTAGCTGTACATCGTTTTGTTGCAATCTATGCCTTCTCTTGGTCAGTAACCAAGAGCAACAACGAAGCGGTTTCTATTATTTCAGGGAAGTGAGAGGCAAATTACGTTTTCTCTTGGGACCATTTTCTCTGTAAGGGCTTTCTTTTCTTTCCCCTTACCTCTCGGCCTATAAAGAAATGACACTGAAGATGAGGGTATCAGAAGAGTGAAAGAGAGCATATTATGGTCCAGAAAGACATGAGAGCTCATAAATCCCTGACCTGGCAAACTAATGTTAAACGTTATACTACATCGATAACTTCTCCATAGTATGTTTGATAGGAAATTACACTGGCCTGGGACTTGTAAGATCAGATGTTCACTTAGCTCTAGCCTCTTGAGCTTTGAGGTAGAACGATTATTTTGTGGGGGACTCATGGGTCAGTGCTGATCGAGCCAGTATATCGCATAGTTTTGTTTTAGTTCAAATTCAGTCTATGGTGATGTAGTCATTTGACAGACAAAGTTCGTTAAAATCTCATGCCGGGAAATGTAAGGATCACAAACTTCAATCGCAGATTTCAAGAAATTGCATGTCAATGGCACAGCGAGATTATGGACATAAAAATGTCGTAACTTTTAAAACTAGTCTAGAGATGCAGCAAGTCACCTGTTTTAACTAAACCCAGAAAGCCTTATACAAGCAAAAGAAGGGCATTCCCAAATGGTAGCCTCTCCACTCAACAAGGAGAGGTTAGCCAACATGAAGTTAGAGACAACGAAGCCTATCCAAACCCTACTGAGAAGCTTCTGTTTCGATATTTCTTCCAGCAAATATCTAGACTCTGCAGCGAAATCCACAGGAGCAACTCCTTTCACTGTTATCCTTTGCCTCATTTCACTCATGTACTCACGCTGCGCAACGCTGACCCGGAAAAGATGAGGAACCCAAATTGCTGTTTCAGCTTTTGCTGATATGGGTTCTCGTTCTCCTGAAATGGGGTCAAGAATTAATATCAACATTAGCACACATGATATGAGTAGTTGACCTTGTTTAACATTTAGTGTTTGTTCTTGGCTTGCCCGTGATTTCAGTTGATTGAGCTCATCAGCTGGGCACCCAATGATATGCTCTGCTTCTTCATTGAATGCAGAAACCCATGCTTCACCACTTGGGTCTGAAACCTTCGCTACCATTATGTATCTATAGCATCGAAACAAAAAAACGAATTATGCAATGGCATCGATTGCATGAGAATACAGCATGCGCCCAATTTTTGTTTTCACACCCACTATATCTTTAAAGAATTTCATGACCCTGATGTTTCTCACCTTAAACTGCATCCTTCATCATTTGTCTGACACCCTTCGCACCAATAGCCAGATCCAATAGCTTCTGTCACTTTCTTTTTACATTTTTTGCGTGCACGATACCACATCGTTTGATCAGGCTTAATGAAACTCACATAGGCTCTGACGCTGAAGAATGCAGGCTGTGCCAAACAAATCGATCAAGTTAAAACCAGAGAAACAGGGTGGGTTAGCTTCGAGTCAGCTAAATGCTACATGTTTACCTTTTCTTCACCCAAGGAAGGATTACTAGTAAAATGAGAAAGGAACACTCTGTCGGAAAACATGGACCTTGATCCATTTCTTGATGAGGCAATTGAGCCTGAACCAACAGAGTCCATTGAGCTGCCTTTACCTTCAGAGTCAAACCTATCGAAAGGGTTTATAACTTAAAGAACTATTCAAAAGTGAAGAAAGAACAGAATGGTCATAGTTGCTTGCCATCACAAACTCACCAGGACCTCAGCTTCTTTGCTTCTGGTGTCTCTGGATTTACTTTTACTATGCTTTTGCCTAGTGATGACAAAGATACTCCTGGAAGAGGACACCACAGTAATGTAATTTGTCCATTCTTGAATTAAAGACAACTAAAAGCATATATTATCACCACAACATTAAATTATAATTTGGAAAATAGATTGTTACATTAATTGAATATATTGCCCTCTCGAGATATATGTTATTAGTACATAAATAGTTGCGAATATAAACTACAACTTATTTTGTTGACGTTTGGCAAATATTAAAAATTTCATCAAATATATAAATTCACCGTACTATGACAAAACAAGAAAAGAACTGCTAGAACCAAGTACATACAAAATTTTGTTTCAAGGTAGCAATTACCTTGGAAATCCCCAACTTTCAAGGACTTTATAGCAACCATAGGCGATTGATCGGCAGAGTCAAGCAATTCCTGACCTACAGTAGTCGCAAGCTCATTCCACAGAGAAACCACAACAATCTTCTTCCTGATTTTCATACCCTTGTATTAGGCATTAGATGACAACAAACAAGAGAGGCTCCAGAATGGTGGGATAAACTTACGTCTCATCAGCAATAGCTATATCACGCTTAGGAATATTCTCATTGTTGCTTTTCCTTCGGATGCTCATTGTAGGAGAAACACTTTGAACCACTCCAATCACATCTGAATCAATAAAGAGAGAATTAGGGCATATATCAAATTACGCTGCACTGAACTGAACATTGAAGTGGATGTTTGTATTCTTACCAACAAGCTCTTTCCCGTTGACATAGGGACCCAACATATCGATTGGCACAAAATTAAATTTTGTTTCTGGGACAAAAGAAGCTTCATTACTGGCCTCTTCCACCTCAGAATTTTCATTCAAGGTCATCTCGTAGTCATTTTGCACTGTCTTGAACTGTTTATTAGCGACCTTAAGTGTTCCTCTCGATATGTAATACACCTTCCCCATTTCAAGCTGGTCATAGAATTTCTTGGCAGCTTCATTGAACATTGTTGCTTGCATTTGCGTACCCTGCACAATGAGCCAACTAAATCATTCAGTTGCCATGGAGTGGTCATGCATCTAAGACCTGAATATGTTTCTTAAATATATCACCAGAAGTTTAGAATTAAGAAGCAGTATCCCACTTACATCTTCATCTGTCAACTCCACATTGAAGACACAACCTTCACCTCTAGCATTCCTGTAAGTACGCATGCTCCCTTTGCTTGTCACCCGGACTTTTATGGTCCAACTGCCTCGGTAAGGATTCAGCGATACGAGAGGATGAACCCTTCTAGTCATGGCTAGGCGTGCAGCAGGGGCCATACTATATGACAGAAATAAGGGATCAATACATCAATGAATCTCGCAGGAAATTATTGCAAAAAACTCCGACGTACTATTTACTTATGAACAAGTTCAAATGAGAAGACAGAAAACAAAAACTCACTTCCTGTGCTGTTCGTGAACAATTTGGGCAGCCGACTTTGCAACCATCTCTTGCTGGCTTTAAATTTATTCCAGGTCCGGTTTTCACTTGATATCCGACTTCAACTTCTTGCTTTGGCTTCCAAAGATGCCCACTCTCCTCAACCGTGACCTCAGAATTAGTTTCATCTTCTTGCTTCGGCTTTAAAAGGATGCCACAGTCCAGATCACCCGCATCACTCTTGAATTCCATCTCAAGTGCTGGACAAACTGCTTCACACTTGTTGACGACCAGATACCTGAAACATTAGAATCACTAGGACAAAAAAAAAGTCGATAAGTCAGATGCTAAGCTCATTAAGCCAAACAAAAGACGAATGCCTGTTGCGTAAGCCGCACTCACTTGTCCGACTTGTTCGGAATGTCGTTGATGGTGTAATGAAGTATTCGGATCAGACCCAGATTCGGAATGCTCCCGGAATGAGTCTCAGATTCCACGTTCGAAGGCAGAATCCCTTTTAACTTCATCTTTCCATCATTCGCTGTGAACCTGTACACAAAGCCACAGGAGAGAAGAACCCTAAGGGCACGACCAAATGTCATTTCAAGTGATATCTTTATGTATCTTATTAAAATATATCTCGAGTTTGAATTCGTGAACGAAAATCGATTTAAGATAAATTATAAAAAAAATCTTACTTTATTATAGGAAAGTTTGAGATTAAGCAAGGCAAATTACGATTTAGAATCTTGATTAAGAATCAAAGTTGGGCATGTTAAATTGCAAAGATAATATCAACTTTACTATAATATGTTGGAGTCTTGGGCTGAAATTGGAAAGTCCAACGTGTGGACAATATTCGGTCAACTTGAATTGGATTGACCGAAACTCACTGGAATTTTGTTTCCTTATCCTGTACGTGCAGTGGCTATCTTTGACGGTTTGCTGCAATCCTTGAAGCGGTGGAACTATGAACATATATATTTGCGGGTTGCTCTGTTGGGCAATAAAGGGGAAGGAATATTGAAGCGCCATTTCGTCGAGTGCTTGTGAATTATCTCCGTGGATTTGTTCGTGAAATTACACCAAGAGTTCAAATATTTGTAGCGATTAAATCTTGTGGTAAGATTTGTGTACAATTCCTTCGCGAGATTGAAAGATTATTTCGTGAGAAATTGTGGGGCTAAACACTGCGTGAGTTGTTAGGTGTAATTAGGGCTTGAGAAACACAAAAAGTGTTTGAGTGACTTGAGTGTAGTTGTAATCTCCGTTATATCGCTTGATCTATAGTGGAATTCCATGTTGCTTTCCCGTGGATGTAGGTCACTACGACCGAACCACGTAAATCTGATGTCGGATTTATTGTTTTATTTTGTCAATTTTATTGTTCGATTGCTTGGCTTTCGCAACAATTGGTATTAGAACTAGACTTGGCTAAGTTAAAGCAAATCGATGGTGACAAAAGAAGGAAAAGTGAAAATCGACAGATTTAATGGGAAAGACTTTGGTTTTTAGAAGATGCAGATTTAGGATCATCTATATCAGATGAAACTGCACTTGCTCCTGTCTGGGAAGAAGCTAGAGACAATGAAGTAAGCCGATTGGAAATTGCTGGATGGACGGGCTTTGGGTGTTATTTGGTTGACGTTGGCTCGTAACATCGCGTTTAACATTGTGAATGAGAAGACCACTACGAGTTTGATGAAAGCCCTATCGAACATGTACGAGAAGCTCTCTACGATCAACAAAGCCTACTTCATGCGACGTCTATTTAATTTGAAGATAAGCGAAGGTGCGTTAGTTGTTGATCATATTAATGAATTTAATGTGATCGTTAGTCAATTGAGTTCAGTTGAGATTGACTTTACAGATGAAGTTCATGCTTTGATTTTATTATCCTCATTGTCTGATAGTTGGAATACTACTATTACTACTGTTAGTAATTCCTCTGGGTCAACAAGCGTGATGTTTGATGATGTTCGAGATTTAATTCTGAGTGAGGACATCCGTAGAAGAGAATTTGATGAACATGTATCTGCTGCTTTAGTAGTTGAAAAAAGAGGAATAACTAGTACACGTGTTAGCAGAAGTGGTATAACAAAATCAGTCTAGGACTGGTAGTGCCATGTGTTGGAGCTGTGGCAAGAGGGGGCATCTTCGAAGAGATTGCTTTAAGCTGAAGAACGACAAGTGTAAGGGAATTAGAATTGAGTCTGTGGATGATGTTACAGCTATAGCACATAGTAATTCAAATAGTGCTGATTATGTCTTATCTATCATTGATGATTCGTCGTTTGGCAGATGGATTATGGATTTTGGTTGTTCTTTTCATGCTACACCAAACAGGAGCTGGTTTACTACTTATCAATGCACTGATAGTAGTAAAATGCAGTTGGGGAAGAACACGAAGTGCAATGTTGTAGGTGTTGGTGATGTTAGAATCAGAATGCATGATGGTATTGTGTGGACATTGACTGGAGTGAGGCATGTTCCAGAGTTTAAAAAAAAAAACTTGATTTCCTTGAGTATCCTGCATTCAGCTAGGTGTCGGTATTTTTCAGAATGTGGAATTTTGAAGGTTGTTCGAGGTGCCTTGGTGATAATGAAATAAATCAAGCATAGTGGCTCGTGTGAACTTCAAGGTGAGACAGTGACTGAATTCGCTGCGGAGACTTTGAGTGCATCGGTTCAAGAGTCTGAATTGTGGTATATACGTTTGGGGCATATTAGCGAGAGAAGCCTAAACGATCTAAGTGAAAGAAATTTGCTATGTGGTTATATTGATGACGAACTGAATGTATGTAAGTGTTGTGACTTAGATCAACGGCGGAAAGTGTAATTCAGTACGATTGTCAAAGAGACCACAGAAATTGCAAAATTAATTCACTTAGATGTTTGCAGGTTGTCGCGATTTCCTTCGAGGAAGAGTGCTAGATTTATGCTAATAGTTGTTGATGACTACTTGAGGAAGACTTAGGTGTTTGTGTTAAGGCATCAGTTTGATGTTGTTGTCAAGATTATGCGGTTAAAGACTTTGATCAAAGAGGAGACTGGTAAAACGATCAAGCAGGTGTGAACTGACAATAGTATAGAGTTTTGCTCGAAGTTGTTAAACGAATTCTACATGAAGGACGGCATAGTGAGACACGGCACTAATGCCAATGAACCACAATATGTTGCGGAGTTGATGAGTAGGACATTACTAGAGACAGCTCATAAAATGCTCTCTAGTGCTAGTATGATTAGGAGATTGCTAACGGATGCGCTTAGTACGACGAGCTACCTAAAGAATAGATTCTCATCGATTGCGATTGGATGTCGAACTCCCGAAGAAGTGTGGTTAGGTAACATCGCTGATTATTCTGTTATTAAAATATTTGGTTGCCCATATTATGTTTGAGTTAGTGATGGTGAGCTCGATGGAAGAGTGAGAAAGTGCATGTTCCTAGGTTATGCACAAGGCGAGCGGGGTTATCGATTGTTGTGCCTAAAATTAAATTCACTTGTTATCAGCAGAGAAGTTCCATTTGACGAGTCTCCAGTATTTCTGACTAGGAGTAATTATAGCAGTATTTATACGAATCTAAACGGTGTTCATCTTGAGGTGGAGTTACAATCAAAAACTCCTGAGGTAACGGGTACTAGCAAAGTAATTGACATAGATGGTGCCCGTAGCGAGGTAGAGCCTATTGAACCAACGGTTATTGTAACTGTTGATATTGACAAGATGCATATTCGGTCTCCTCGTAGATATGGATGCAATGATGATTTTGCTTTAATTGCAATTAAGAAAGTTGTGTCGAAAAATCCCTATGGAACAATTAAAGGTGCATGTGGAGTTGGCATTCTGATGAGGTCCACGGTTATAACAAAGTTCAAGCGAAGCTTGGGCTCGGAAGATTTCTGTGGCAATTGAGCCCATCGAAGCTAATGGGAGAGTAGTAGCGAAATTCGGATTTTATCAAAACGATTGTTACTTGACTCAAATATCGAACTAAGGTGGAGATTGCTAAAACATGTCCCGAATTTGAACCCGTGAATGAAACCCAATTCGAGATAGATTATAAAGAAGCTTGCTTTATTATAGGAAAGTTTGAGATTAAGCAAGGCATATTACAATTTGGAATCTTGATCAAGAATCAAAGTTGGGCATGTTAAAGTTGCAAAGATAATATCAACTTTCCTATAATATGTTGGAGTGTTGGGCTGAAATTGGAAAGTCCAACGTATGGACAATATTCGGTCAACTTGAATTGGATTGACTGAAACTCACCGAAATTTTGTTTCCTTATCATGCACGTACAGTGGCTATCTTTGACAGTTTGTTGCAATCCTTCAAGTGGTGGAACTACGAACATATATATTTGTGGGTTGCTCCGTTTGGGGGGAGGGAGGGAAATACTTGTGGATTATCTCAGTGGGTTTGTTCACCAAGAGATCAAATTTTTATAACGATTAATTCCTTTGCGAGATTAAAAAATTATTTCGTAAGGAATTATGGAGCTAAATACTGTGTAAGTTATTAGGAGTAATGAAGGCTTGGGAAACACCGAAGAGTGTTTGAGTGACTCGAGTGTGGCTGTAATCTCTGTTGTATCGCTTGATCAATAGTGAAATTTCGTGCTGCTCTCCCCATGGATGTAGGTCACTACGACCAAATCATGTAAATCTGGTGTCCAATTTATTTTCTTGTTCCGTCAATTTTATTAGTCAATCGCTTAGCTTCCGCAACATATCTAACCAAATTCAAAAGAAGTATCAGGCAAGCAACAATACAAAAGACAACCAAGGGAACGAGCAGATAGAGCCCCCCACAACAAGAAACGCATCCTCAAGCTTTGCACAAATTGCAATAGAAGTACCCAAGAACAACCAGAAAACCCAACCGGAGGATGCTAATTCCCCCCTCGACGGACGAACGCTCCACTTGCTCGCGCTGTCTAACCCACATCTCAAACAGACAACCCCCACATACATAACCCAACTCCACCTCCCCCCCGGGGCATGAAAGACCATACGACAGTCCCGGCAAAACCCAACGACGCCAATGCAGCAGGAGCTCGCCGACAACGACACAGATCTTACAAACAGCGCGTCAGTAAAAAAGAATTAAAACCCCGAGAACCCGAGGTCGCTGCGACCCGTTTCCCATGATCGCATTTCCGCTTAGCTCGTCAGGCACAGCAGAACGAAACACAAGCCAAAAAGAACTAACGCTTCAAACAAAACCAATGTCAGCCGAACAAGATCTAAATCTAAATCAAACCGCAAAAGAACCTCCACAGAACGCTAGCCGACCAGGTGATAGAGAGAGAGGGAAAGAGGACTAACATGAAATGGTCACGGGTGCCGCTGAACTTGAGGTCAAGGACCTGGACGACGATCTCGGGGACGTCCACAGGGGAGTCCGGGGACGGGGCCGACCGCATGGTGGAAATCACGCCGGGGGTCACCGTCTTCGCCATCTCACTCCCTCTTTTGTGTGTCCGTGAGCTGCTTTGAGAATGAGAGAGCGGGCGCAGAGAAGAAGCGGGAGCTGCTACTTGTAATGCTCGTGCTAGTTGAGCACCAAATTTTTTTTGGGCTTTTTCGATTTCTCCTGAGGCGCCAACTTTTTCCATTTTCTCTTTTGAGATATTTCATCTGGGCCTCGCCAGCTACTGGCGAGGGAAGGCCTCGCTGGATTTGGGTGAGGCAACCCTTGCCCTTGGCATGGCCACCCTCGAAAGCCACCAGCGAGGGCCAGCCTCACCTGGGCAAGGGTCTCGCCAGCCACCCGTCGCCCAGGCAAGACCGATCCTCGCCGGTGGCTTTCGAGGGCGGCCTCACCCAAGGCGAGGGTCGCTTCACTGAGATCCGGCGAGACCATCCCTCGCCGGCAGCTAGCAAGGCAACCCTTGCTTGTTGCCAACAAGGCCACCCTTGCTCAAGCTTCGCCGATGGCCAGCCGGCCACCGGGGAAGCACAAAGAGAAACCAGAAAAAAGGAAAAGAATACAAAAAAGTTAAAAGGCATAAATGCTCTCACCATTCAGAAAGTTAGGCCATTATTTGAAACAAAAATGCCACTTCGGGCCCTTAATTGGCACAAAATCCACTTCAAGCACTTATTTGAGAAAATGAGAACACTTCAGGTTCTTATTTGACATAAAATCCACTTCATACCCTTATTTGAGAAAATAAAGGCACTTCATGTCCTTATTTGGAATTTTCCTTTTTCTCAAATAAGGGCCTAAAATGGATCTTATCTCAAATAAGGGTCTGAAGTGGCCAAATCATCTCAAATAAGGACTTTTGATCAGGCAGTGACTTTTCCGGCGTTGTAGAAGGGGTATCCAAAAAAAATTTCCTTTTCTTTTTCTTTTCTTTTCTTTTCTTTTCTTTTCCTTTTTCTTTTTCTCTCTTCCCTCCTATGGCCATTGCTGACTACCTCCGACGGCCTCAAGCGAAGGTCGCCATCACCTGGGCGGGTGATAGCGACCCTTGGCCTCGCTAGCCCAGGCTTCGAGCGAGGGTCGCCCTCGCTTAGGCTGCAAGGGTTGCCCTCATCAGTGGAGGTCATTGGCAACCAGCGGAGGAAATAGGGAAAAGAAAAAAAGAAAAAAAATAGAAAAAGGAAAAAGGAAAAAAATTCAAAAAAAGGTAAATGACGAAAATGCCTTTCAGCCAGCAAGATCAGGCCCTTATTTGAGACTAATAAGCCATTTCAAGTCCTTATTTGAGATAATATCCACTTCAGACTCTTATTTGATAAAACAATGGCACTTTAGGCTCTCGTTTGAGACAATGTCCACTTTAGACCCTTATTTGAGAAAACAAAGGCACTTCGTGCCCTTATTTGGAATTTTCCCAAAAATAAATAAAAAAAATTCAAAAAATGTTAAAATATTTTTAAAAGTTGTCAAAGTCATTACCGGCAGTGCCTGGCCGACGTCCACGTCAGCAATATCAGATCAAAATTAGTCGGAAGAACTGAATTGGCACAAAGACAAAAGGTTTAGGATTGAATCGAGGAATTTGCTCACAGTGCAAGGAAAACCCCAAATCAATACACAGGTGTCGCATTCACCTTGGATGAATTTTCCAGTTACACAAAATCTCGAACCACTAAATACCGTGCTACATTTATCCCGAACTAATTTTCGGGTCAAAAAATTATTTATTTTAGAAGATTTTCGAAACTTGAGGGAGCTCTTAAGGCACAATTAGTAGATTTTAGCAAATTTCTTGACCAAAGATTTTGGTGATTTGGGATTTTTTGTGACTTAAAAATTAGTTTAAGATAAATGTGGTGTTGGTATACCAGTTTAGGATTTTAGTGACGCCAGAATTAATTTGGAATAAATGTGACATGGTTTACTGTTTGGAGATTTTTTACATTGACAAAATTAATTTGGGATAGATGTGATACAGATATACTAATTTAATTTTTTTTATGGTATTAGCCCATGAGTACTTGTGATTTTCCCTAATGATTAATGGATGCTTCAGTGTTCAAGGTTGCAAGATTTGAATGTTAGGTTAATCACGTTGTCTTAAGTCCCCTATGGATAATTCTACGTGCTAGGTAAAGTTACAATAAATCGTAGCGGTTCGACAATGTGAGAACAAATATAGCACAACCATCAATGTCACATTGCATTTGCCGTAAGCGTGTTGTGGCATTTGACACTCCTCCATTTATGTCTAAGATTAAACTCATTGTTACCTAATTCACATGTCGACAAATGAAATAAAGGACAGACCAACTAACTTGAAGCGATTGAGTTGGATACGCTAACAATTCTCAATTATTAATATATCAAAATAATCAAAGCCAAATTGATTTAACTGCTCATAAACTTCAAGCGTTTAATCTCTAAACTTGAGGCATTTAATCTCTTCTCGTGGATCAATGTAGTTGAAGTTGTAATCAATAGTTGTCTTGTTTTTCTTGTTTGTTACTAAAACTCATGCATTTTTATCCCTCCTTCACCTATATCAACCGCAATCGATTAAATATACAATAGCTATCTTAGAAAAGCCATGGACATCTCACCAACCAAACCCAGACGCTAAAGCCTGCGCTGCAAAGGCAATCTATGGGAAGTCAGCCATTGTGATTGAGAAGATCTCTCACGGCAAGCAAATCAAAAGACCTGGGCTTCCCAATATTGTTCAAAACAATAATGCTCATCAAAAAAATAACATCGCTAATGGAACGAGAGGGATGAAGCAAATGCTGACCGTGATCACAATTGGAGATGGGCCAAAGAGCAAGAAGGTGGACGGGTTCTTCTATAAGTACAACAAGGGTGGCCGCATCTTCATCGTGTGCTTCTACCACTGCGTCTTCCTTAGCCCGATTGATTTCATCAAGCACGCCAACCACACTGATTGGTCCAATCCCATGAAGCACATTGCTGTCAGTTCGTCGCTGCCGCTGCCCCTATGATAGGGTTAATAATCTATATCCATATATATGGAAAGACTCTTTAAATTTCAATATTGGCATGTCATTATCTTATGCTATTTCAAGTGTATGTAATAAATTCCTTGTTGGGTGTTCTTAAAACCCTAGCTTGTGTGTTGCTTTGGTTTATGCTGTGAAAAGAGTCTTAAGTAGAACTCTCAACTATGTCATGTTGGTATGGTTTTCATTAACGTGAAACAACATAATGTGGTGGATTTGTCAATGTTTTTGGTATATCATGTCGTCTTTTTTCCTTAAATTAATGTCTAAAGACACATGATTAATAAAATCTTATTGACGGGCTATGGTCATTTTGCGTCCAGTACTCAAGCGATCCATGCGCCACGAAGTTGTTCGTACTAGAACGCCGTCACAAAAAATGTCGGCAATAATTTCTTCATCACATCAGCAAGAGAAAATGTGCGTTTCCGCGACGGCGAATGGAATAAATAATCTTGCCCAATGCTTTCGTTTTCGCCTTTCTTTCCAAATTGCACCCAAACCAATTGACTAAGGGTAGGGACAGGATTGTCGTCCGTTACTTGAGCGTGGGGTTGAAGCCAAGCTGAATATTGTACTGAATACTTAGACTGGTTTTATTATACCATCTACTGTACTCGTCAACGTAAAGCATGCTCGAATATTGTGTGCATGATGTTATCTCTATCAATTACTCAAGTGGAAAACGGTGGCTTTATAACTTCAAGCAAAAGCGACCAAACAGCAGTATGTGGTTTATGCTGTGAAAAGAGTCTTAAAAACAGCGGTGTATGCTGTGAAAAGAGTCTTTAGTAGGACTCTCAACCGTGTTATATTTGTGGGTTCATTAATGTGATCAGACAGCATGCGGGGAATTTGTCAATCTTCTTGGTATATTACATCTCTTCGGCGTAGATCAATGTCGAAAAACACGTGATATAATACAATCTAACCGGCGGGCCATGGTCATTTTGCTTCTAGTAAACGTGTGATCCATGCGATGACGAAGTTGTCACTCTATATGGCAAACCCTTCGGCCAAAAAAGGTCACCACAAACAAACTGCAGAAGTAAACTCTTGCATTTATAAGCGGTCCATTTGCAATCGCTTAAGGCTCCGGACCATGCCCACCACCGACTAGATACAACGTTGAATTAACTAATCTGCAAATGAAAGCGCTCGGCAATACATTGTCAAATCACCCCCAAAATTCTCCCTCCCCATTCATGGAATCGAGTGCATAATAGTTCGAGATTGATGTAAGGAAAATTTTGACGTGCATAAAATATGCAAAAATCCAAAGAAAAACGTGGACCCGAAGAAGACTTTTGATGCTGCGAGCACGCAAGACAATAACTGCCCATGTTCCATATTAGGAGTGTGCAAAATGGACCGCTCGAATCAGATCGAATCGGATGATTTGATTCAGTTCTCGAGAGTGTCGATCCGGTGCCCAGGCTGTCCAATTTCCGATTTCAAAGGGAAACCAAACCGATTACATATACTTTTCTTATTTTTTTATTTCTTCAAAAAAATTAATAAAATGTTAACTAAACTAACATACAACACTTTTCCTTTATCGTCGCACCACAATAGATCTTTACTCATTCTCGTTTTCGTCAATATATTATTGATATTTACCACTCTCTCATTATGGTGAGAAAAAAATAAAAAAGCAACGGATTTCATTGGACCGGACCGGTGGTGCGGTCCGATTCCTTGTCCTAGGACGAATCGGTCCTCTCGAAAACCGATCACCCCTCGTCCACACGTGGCAAGACATCACCAGTCCGTTGACCTCGAGCTCTCTTAGGTAGTTTGAAGATTAGGCAGTCAATCCTTGAGAAACACAGACGCCGAGCTGTCCCGTGAAAAAGAACGATTTGGCGAGGCCCTATCGAGAGAATATGCTTCGGGAGTTCGCATGTAGATCCGCGGCGCAAATAATTCCGACCCCATCCTATATTTCCTATTATAAGACGACCAGACCCAGAAGCAACCGTAAATTTGGACTGTAGACAATGTAAAGCCAATTATAACAATCAAGAAAGGAGTCCAAGAAAACGAAACCAGTCGAGGGAGAGAGGGAGAGAGGGGTAAAGAGAGAGTTTTGGGAGAGAGGGAGAGAGCAGGGTCGAGACAGGAATCATGGGTTCTCCCTGTAAGTTGAAATCTTGAAGCTTGATTGATGCTTGCTGTTTCTCTTGTTTTCGTTCTTTTCGTTGCTCTCTGTTCTTGTTTAGTCTTGAGCGAATCCCGGGAACTGGCATCATTTCTGTTGTTTATTCATGTGACGGATGGGTTCTGTTTCATTTCGCTTGGGATGCTAATTTCTCTCTGCCGGGCGATGACGATCCCGTGTCTGTTTCTTTTTTTCTTTTTTTTTTTTGTGTGCGCGCGCTTTTCGTATTGACTTGGGCGAACTTTGTTGGAATCACGGAAGCCCATATGAGGGGGAAAATTTTGATTATGATCATGGAAGCACCAGTAATTATATGCATTTGTTGACGCTTGAATCGAATGATTCGTGAACTCGGGGGGCACTGATTGGAGGAATGGGCTAGGGTAATGTCAAGGCCACCGTGGTTTTCGAAAGAGGAGGAGAAGAAAGCAACAACAACTTGAAAAGCTAGTGGAATGAATTTAAATCCACATTATATGCTCATGCAAACTGGCAATCTTGTTCTTGTGAATCCAACCCTCGTGACTCGAGTAATTTTTCTGGCTGCAGTTGCTGCTTTTCATTCAGCTTTCTCTGTCCTATTTTACAACCTCTGATATTGGGAACGCAGCCATAGTCAAATAACACTCGGATCAGCTATTTTAGTTATATGATAATATGCTCGAGTATTGCATGACTTTGATCAAGAAATAAATGCAACACATGTGAGCATTTGTCATCTGTCATGTTGATTTTGTCTCTGGGTGATATCTCTTTTTGCTGTTAGTGATGGTGGGAAATATTTGCAGGCCTCATTCTCTTTGCCCTTGTATGTCTCATTGTGGGGAGTGCTGCAAGGCCTTTCTACCCTCTCCCCAGCAAAGTGGCAGATGGAGAAAGACAGCTGCTACAGACCTCTCGTCCTTACAATATAGCCCATCGAGGTTCAAATGGAGAGCTTCCTGAAGAAACTGCTGCTGCTTATATGGTGATAATGCAGAGTTTGACCTTTTGTATATGAAATGTGCTGAATATTTGGCAGAGAAAAGGATGAGGCTATGGTCTCAAATGATACACGTTAAGAGTTTGACTCTGGATCTGACTAGCATTCTTCTAGATCTATGCTGATTGACATTTTAAAGTTGTCTAAAGTGAAAGCATGCCTTTGTCTAGGGCTTGGTCCATATGATGAGTTCACATATTTTCGGTTTCCACAGAGTTCTACATTAGCCTGTTGATCAACCCGAGTTTAATATTGCTGATATAAGTTTAGACTATGCAATCAGGTGAAAACTATTCCTGTTAACTTTGGGTCACTTGATGATTACAGAGAGCAATTGAAGAGGGCACAGACTTCATTGAAACGGATATTTTATCCTCAAAAGATGGTGTTCTTATATGCTTCCATGATGTAACTCTTGATGATACAACTGATGTTGCTCAACATAAGGAATTTGCTGACCGTAAAAGAACCTATGAAGTCCAAGGCACTAACACTACCGGCTTCTTTACTGGTAATGAATTCTCCTCGATTGTGTTTTTACGGGAATTTTCGCCCTTTTCCATGCCTTTTGCTATGTTCTGCTTAAATTATTCTGTCTTGACATGCAGTTGATTTCACGTTGAAAGAACTAAAGTCATTGAGGGTGAGACAGAGGTACCCATTCCGGGATCAACAATATAACGGTTGGTTACTCGTTATTTTGATTAGATCTCATGTTGTATATCTGATGACCAAACTATGTTCTTTTCTTTAGCTTTCTGAATGAACAGTTTTGTCTTTAAGGCCATCCTTTGCTGGCTGCTGAATGTACTGGTGGCCCTAGTTTACTTCCCTCTACCAATACTTGCAACTGAATCCCCTTTGATGGACATCACTTTAGCGTGCTTAGAAAATGATGATAATCACGTTGTCCTAACTGCAGATTTTCCACTCCTTGCTTTTCAAATTTTAAATTGTTGCATGTATCAGATCTGAGTTTTAGACACGGGAATTTTTTAAAACCTTTTACAGCAAACATGCTATCTACATCTGTTAAACTCTCTAATTCTTATGTTCTGTTAGCAGTGGTAAGACTACTTACATATCCTTCTGAACTGGTGGAATGAATGACTCTACCTTCCTTGTGCTCTATTCTTCAGGGAAATTTCATATCATTACCTTTGAAGCGTACATTTCAATTGCGCTGGATGCAACCAGAGTTGTTGGTATATACCCCGAGATTAAGAACCCTGTATTCATCAATGAACATGTGAGTGGCTTCTCTTGTAAGCAGTCACTTGAATGATAGGACATCGTAGTCTCTATCTCCCATTGTGTAATGATGCAATTGATTCCCCTTTTACCACTTATGATTTGGCCTCATTAATATTGAGAGGTAGAAAATAGAAATTTGGCTGATGATCAATGAGATGTTCGCTTTTCCCTTTCCTTGGTTCAAAAAAGAATGAGAATTTGATGTTGAAGGGAACGGCAGACGCAGTACCTCTTAACATTGAGCTATTGCCTACATATTGCACTTTCTTAGTAGTTTTAACATGCACTTGCGAAATTGCATGCAAATAACTGAACAATTTCAGTACCTTTAAAAACTTTTCTATGTTTGAGGTGGGTATAATCCATTATCTTACGTCAGTAACCTAGTGAGATCGTTCAGCTGTTGTAGATGACACAGTTTCTCTTCCTCTGATGGTACAGGTGAAGTGGCCAAATGGGAAGAAATTTGAGGATGTATTTGTAGAGACGCTTAAGAAATATGGATACAAGGGTTCATATATGTCGAATGAATGGAAGAAGCAACCTGCGTTTATCCAGTCTTTTGCTCCTACTTCCCTTGTGTATGTATCAAATCTGACAGACTTGCCCAAAATCTTCTTGATTGATGACATTACCGTTCCGACCCAGGACACTAACCAGGTAAGGTTGCTACCTTCTTGGCTTTCAATCTTGGAAGGTGTTTGCCATGGCTTCTAAAGTCATAAAAAGTACGTCTGTATTTAAAGTCGCCGTAACATTTTTTATCGTTTTTCAAATTAAAATAACTTTTTTTCTGATTGAAATCATTTTGGTTTGGATCAAATTGAATCAAACACATCTTAATGCAAGTGAAGGACCTCTGCATGCATAATTCATCTGGTGGACCATCAAGTTTCTTGATGGGGCCTTCACTTAAATAATTTGTTATTGAAGCTTCCTTTTTTTTTTTGGGCGAGATGGTAGCATATTTCACTTCTACTTGTGTTTGCTAATTGTCTGAATGGCCCTTTGACAACCTGCAGTCATACTGGGAAATTACTTCAGATGGATACTTTGATTTTATTAAGAACTATGTAGTGGGCATTGGACCCTGGAAAGATACTGTGGTTCCTGTTGTGAACAATTATCTGCAAACGCCAACTGATCTTGTTGCCCGAGCACATGCGCACAATTTACAGGTAATTTTTTACTGTGTTTTATAGTTGAATGCTGAATTGCAATAGAAGTATTCCTTGGTCTGCCTTTCTGAGTGATTTTATTTTTTTGGGTGTACTAAAGAAGTTTTGGGAACCAACCAGTTGAGTAATGCATATCGTATTTCAATTTTCCCGATTTACTGGACGTGCCAAATGGTTTTCTATTTCCGACTCTCATCAGATATCAAACATTCCAAAAATATTCTCTGGTCAATACATATTGTCCTTTCATATTCACTTGACTTAGCTATTGCTTTTGATGATGTTCATCCAAGTAGTGCTTACTTCATCACTGTGACCGGTAATCTCAATATCTGATCATGGTGATGCTTAATTCAGGTGCACCTGTACACCTATAGGAACGAGAACTGTTTTCTCCACTACAACTTCAATCAAGATCCTTATCAAGAATATGAGTTCTGGATTCACAAGATGGGAGTTGATGGGCTCTTCACGGATTTCACAGGGAGTCTACATAAGTACCAGGAATGGACCTCTCCTCTCAGTTCAAAAGTCGGCTCCAACGAGACTTCTCTATTGCACAAAATTGCTGCAATGGTCTCTCCCTATGAGAGGGTGTGAAATAAATATCATAGGTATTCATCAACATGATGCACTATTCTTTTTTATTTGTTAGATAGATAAATTGCGCTTCTACGTGGAAAAAAAATATTAGCAAGTTAATTAGCGGCGGCGGCGGCGAGGACAACTGTACATGGTCATCATATGCCAAGAATAAAACTTAAGCTCTCGTTCCTCTGGCTTATGGTCATCATTTGGACATTTTTCTTCTTGTAGATTTATTGGGTGTTCTAATTGAGCTGTCAAGTGTCCGGTGTAGCTGTACATCGTTTTGTTGCAATCTATGCCTTCTGTTGGTCAGTAGCCAGGACCAACAACGAAGCGGTTTCTATTATTTCAGGGAAGTGAGAAGCAAATTACGTTTTCTCTTTGGACCATTTTCTCTGTAAGGGCTTTCTTTTCATTCCCCTTACCTCTCGGCCTATAAAGAAATGACACTGGAGATGAGGGTATCAGAAGAGTGAAAGAGTGCATATTGTGGTCCAGAAAGACATGAGAGCTCATAAATCCCTGACCTGGCAAACTATTGTTAAACATTATACTACACCGATAACTTCTCCATTGGATGCTTGATAGGAAATTACACTGGCCTGGGACTGGTAAGATCAGATGTTCACTTAGCTCTAGCCTCTTGAGCTTTGAGGTAGAACGATTATATTGTGGGGGACTCATGGGTCAGTGCTGATCGAGCCCGTATATCGGTATATTTTGTTTTAGTTCAAATTCAGTCTATGGTGATGTAGTCATTTGACAGACAAAGCTTCGTTAAAATCTCATGTCAGGAAATGTAAGGATCACAAACTTCGATCGCAGATTTCAAGAAATTGCATGTCAATGGCACAGCGAGCTAATGGACATTAAAATGTCGTAACTTTTAAAGCTAGTCTAGAGATGCAGTAAGTCACATGTTTCAACTAAACCCAGAAAGCCATATACAAGCAACAGAAGAGGATCCAAAATGGTGGCCTCCCCACTCAACAAGGAGAGGTTCACCAACATAAACTTAGAGACAACGAAGCCTATCCAAACCCTACTGGGAAGCTTTCTGTCTCGATATTTCTTCCAGCAAATATCTAGACTCTGCAGCGAAATCCACAGGAGCAACTCCTTTCACTGTTATCCTCTGCCTCTTTTCGCTCATGTACTCGTGCTGAGCAACGCTGACCCGGAAAAGATGAGGAACCCAAATTGCTTGTTTCAGCTTTTGCTGATATGGGTTCTCCTCGTTCTCCTGAAATGGTGTCAAGAATTAATATGAACGTTAGCACATATGATATGAGTAGTTAGTTGACCTTGTTTAACCTTCAATGTTTGTTCTTGGCTTACCTGCGATTTCAGTTGATTAAGCTCATCAGCTGGGCACCCAATGATATGCTCTGCTTCTTCATTGAATGCAGAAACCCATGCTTCGCCACTTGCGTCTGAAACCTTCGCTACCATTATGTATCTATTCCGTCGAAACAAAAAAATGAATTATCCAATGGCATTGATTGCACGAGAATACAGTTTGCTTTCACACCCACTATGTGTTCAAAGAATTTCATAACCGTGGAGTTTCTCACCTTAAACTGCATCCTTCATCATTTTTCTGACACCCTTCGCACCAATAGCCAGATCCAATAGCTTCTGTCACTTTCTTTTTACATGTTTTGCATGCACGATACCACATCGTTTGATCAGGCTTAATGAAACTCACATAGGCTCTGACGCTGAAGAATGCAGGCTGTGCCAAACAAATCGATCAAGTTAAAACCAGAGAAACAGGGTGGGTTAGCTTCGAGTCAGCTAAATGCTACATGTTTACCTTGTCTTCACCCAAGGAAGGATTACTAGTAAAATGAGAAAGGAACACTCTGTCGGAATACATGGACCTTGATCCATTTCTTGATGAGGCAATTAAGCCTGAACCAACAGAGTCCATTGAGCTGCCTTTCCCTTCAGAGTCAAACCTATCAAAATGGTTCATAACTTAAAGAACTACTCAAAAGTGAAGAAAGAACAGAATGGTCATAGTTGCTTGCCATCACAACTCACCAGGACCTCAGCTTCTTTGCTTCTGGTGTCTCTGGATTTACTTTTACTACGCTTTTGCCTATTGATGACAAAGATACACCTGAAAGAGGACACCACAGTAATGTAATTCGTCCATTCTTAAATTAAAGACAACTAAAAGCATACATTATCACCACAACATTAAATTATAATTTGGAAGATAGCTTATTACATTAATTGAATAAATTGCCCTCTCGAGATATATGTTATTAACCCCAACTTAATTTGTTCACGTTTGGCAAATATTAAAAATTTCATCAAACGTATAAAATCCACCGTACTATAACAAAACAAGAACTGCTTGGACCAAGTACATACAAAATTTTGTTTCGAGGTAGCAATTACCTTGGAAATCCCCAACTTTCAAGGACTTTATAGCAACTATGGGCGATTGATCAGCAGAGTCAAGCAATTCCTGACCTACAGTAGTCGCAAGCTCATTCCACAGAGAAACCACAACGATCTTTTTCCTGATTTCCATACGCTCGTATTAGGCATTAGATGACAACAAACAAGAGAGGCTCCAGAATGGTGAGATAAACTTACGTCTCGTCAGCAATAGTAATATCACGCTTAGGAATAATCTCATTGTTGCTTTTCCTTCGGATGCTCATTGTAGGAGAAACACTTTGAACTACTCCAATCACATCTGAATCAATAAAGAGAGAATTAGGGCATATATCCAATTACGCTGCACTGAACTGAACATTGAAGTGGATGTTTGTATTCTTACCAACAAGCTCTTTCCCGTTGACATAGGGACCCAACATATCGATTGGCACAAAATTAAATTTTGTTTCTGGGACAAAAGAAGCTTCATTACTGGCCTCTTCCACCTCAGAATTTTCATTCAAGGTCATCTCGTAGTCATTTTGCACTGTCTTGAACTGTTTATTAGCGACCTTTAGTGTTCCTCTCGATATGTAATACACCTTCCCCATTTCAAGCTTGTCATAGAATTTCCTGGCAGCTTCATTGAACATTGTTGCTTGTATTTGTGTACCCTGCACGATGAGCCAACTAAATCATTCAGTTGCCATGGAGCGGTCATGCATCTAAGACCTGAATATGTTTCTTAAATATATCACCGGAAGTTTAGAATTAAGAAGCAGTATCCCACTTACATCTTCATCTGTCAACTCCACATTGAAGACACAACCTTCACCTCTAGCATTCCTATAAGTGCGCATGCTCCCTTTGCTTGTCACCCGGACTTTTATAGTCCAACTGCCTTGGTAAGGATTCAGCGATACGAGAGGATGAACCCTTCTAGTCATGGCTAGGCGTGCAGCAGGGGCCATACTATAAGACAGAAAGAAGGGATCAATACATCAATGAATCTCGCAGGAAATTATTGCAAAAAAGCTTCCATATATTATTTACTTGTGAACAAGTTCAAATGAGAAGACAGAAAACAAAAACTCACTTCCTGTGCTGTTCGTGAACAATTTGGGCAGCCGACTTTGCAACCATCTCTTGCTTTGGCTTTAAATGTATTCCAGGTCCGGTTTTCACTTGATTTCCGACTTCAACTTCTTGCTTTGGCTTCCAAAGATTCCCACTCTCCTCAACCCTGACCTCAGAATCAGTTTCATCTTCTTGCTTCGGCTTTAAAAGGATGCCACAGTCCAGATCACCCGCATCACTCTTGATTTCCATCTCAAGTGCTGGAGAAACTGCTTCACACTTGTTGACGACCAGATACCTGAAACATTAGAATCACAAGGAAAAAAAAAAAGAGTCGATAAGTCAGATGCTAAGCTCATGAAGCCAAACGAAAGACGAATGCCCGTTGCGTAAGCCGCACTCACTTGTCCGACTTGTTCGGAATGTCGTTGAGGGTGTAATGAAGTATCCGGATCAGACCCAGATTCTGAATGCTCCCGGAAAGAATCTCAGATTCCACGTTCGAAGGCAGAATCCCTTTCAACTTCATATTTCCATCATTAGCTGTGAACCTGTGCACAAAGCCGGAAGAGAGGAGAACCTTAAGGGTACACGACCAATTGCCACTTCAAATGACGTCATCATGTATTTGACCGAAATCCAAAAGAAGTATCGGGCAAGCGACGACACGAAAGACAACCAGGGGAACGAGCAGATAGAGCTGGACACAACAAGCGAACGCATCCTCAAGCTTTGCACAAATTGCAATAGAACTATCCAAGAACAACCAGAAAAACCCAACCGGAGGGCGCTAATTCCCCCCCTCGACGGACGGACGCTCCGTCTGCTCGCGCCGTCCAACCCACACCTCAAACAAACGACCCCCAGCCCCACATACAGAACCCCAAACCCCACCCCCCCCCCACCCCACCCCACCTCCCCACGGGGCAAGAAAGACCATACGACAGACCCGGCAAAACCCAACAACGCCAACGCAGCAGGAGCTCGCCGACGACGACGGCACAGATCTTACGAACACCGCCGCCGTCGGTGAAAGAAGGAACGAAACCCCGAGGTCGCCGCGACCCGTTTCCCACGGTCGCATTTCCCGCTTAGCTCGTCGGGCACGGCGGAACGAAACGCGAGCCAGAAAGAATCAAACGCTCCAAACAAAAACCCGTGTCAGCCAAAGGAGATCCCGATCTAAATCTAAAATCCAACCGCAAAAAGGACCCCCGCAGAACGCTAGCCGACCAGGCGATAGAGAGGGAGAGGGAGAGAGCGAGGGGGGGGACTGACATGAAACGGTTGCGGGTGCCGGTGGACTTGAGGTCGAGGACCTGGACGACGAGCTCGGGGACGTCGGCGGGGGAGTCCGGCGACGGGGCCCACCGCATGGCGGATATCGCGCCGGGCGTCACCGTCTTCGCCATCTCTCTCTCTCTCTCTCTCTCTCTCTCTCTCTTCTGCGTGTCCGTGAGCAGCTCTGAGAATAAGGGAGCGGGGAGCGGGGAAGCGAGCTCTTCTTGTAATGCCCGTGCTGGTTTGAGCGCCAAATCTTTTTTGGGATGCGTTTTCGATTTCTCCTTCGGGCGCCAATTTTTCCCGTTTTTCTCTTTCGAGATACTTGGCGGGCGGCGCCCTCTTGAAACGGCCCCCCGGTTTCGGGCTTTTCGGCTCCGTGCGAGGCTTTGGCCTTGGCGCCAAAACGCGACCCCGCCTGGCTGGCTGGGCGGAATTTACTTCTTTGACCCCTTGTCGTTATCTTGACTATTGGGGGGGGGGGGGGGGGGGGTGTGAGCGTGGGGTGTTGTGTCGGAGCGGCTTTTCGGGGCCGTCTCTTCGGATCGCAACCAGAGTAAAATAAACGGGGAAAATTCCAATTAAGGACCCTAAATTAGATCAAATTCTCAAAAAAAAGGTTTAAAGTGAACATAATATTACATAAGGGCTTGAAGTACTTAATCTGTCTCAAATAAGGATGCGAAGTGCCCAAAAAACCTCAAATAAGGACCTGGATCTCCGGGCGACCAAAATTAAATTGATACAAACGTAATAAATATAAGACTTTTTCGACGCGTTATCCATTTATTTGGAAAAATTCTAATTAAGGACCCCAAATGGGGTCAAATTCTCAAAAAATGGTTCAAAGTGAACATAATATCAATAAGGACCTGAAGTACTTAATCAGTTTTAAATAAGAACCCGAAATGCCCAAAAATTCTCAAATAAGAACCTGGGTCCTCGCCAAGACTGGGCGAGGTCGCCCTCGTCGACCTCAAGCAAGGGCGGCCCTCGCCAAGGCGAGGTCGAGCCCTCACCCAATCCAGCGAGGGCGGCCCTCACCCTACGTCAACGAAGGCGATCTCGCCCAGCCCAGGAGAGGGCGACCCTCACCCGACGCTGACAAGGGCAGCCTCGCCGGAGGTTGGCGACCTCCACCGGCCCCGGCTATGGCTGACGGAAAAGAGAAGAAAAAAAAAAGAAAAGGAAAAGGAAAAGGAAAAAAAAACAGAAAGAAAATAAAAAAAAATATTTAAAATGTTGTTGTTCTGGTGCCGAAACAGTAACTTCTCTCGCCGCCAGCAGGTATTTTGGCCGCCCGGGGACCCAGGTCCTTATTTGAGATTTCTTGGACACTTCGGGTCCTTATTTAATACAGATTGAGCACTTCAAGCCCTTATTTGATACAATATTCACTTTGGACCTTTTTTTAAGAATTTGACCCCACTTGGAGTCCTTAATTGGAATTTTCCCAAATAAATGAATAACGCGTCGGAAAAGTCTTATATTTATTACGTTTGTATCAATTTAATCTTAAACATTTTAATGCAGTGCCAATTTAATTCTAAATATTTTTTTATTTTTATGCTAGTTCAGTCCTTCCAACTAATTTTAGTCGAATATTGCTGACATTAGAGCCGATCAGGCTACGTGGTTGAGTTATTATTTATTTTTTAAGAATATATTTTAATATTTTTCAAATTTTTTATTTACTTTTTAAAAAGAATTCTTTTCTTTCTTTTCCTCTTTTTTTTTCTTTCCTTTTCTTCTTCCTCCAGCCAATTGGCGAACTAAGGCTGGCTAGAGGCTACAGGAAGCAAGGTTGTGCCTCACCCAGCTGCTGGTGAGGGTTGAGGCTCGCTAGCCATAGGTAACGCTCGACCTTGCCAGATTCGACGGGGCCCAGCGACTGGCTAGAGGAAGAAGAAACATAAAGGAAAAAATAGAAATAGAAAAATTTTTAAAAATAAAGGAAAATTTTCAATTAAATGCCTAAAGTAGCCAAATCATTTCAAATAAAGACTTTTGACCAATCGGTGACTGTTTCAGCATTGGAGAAGGAGTATTTTAGTCAAAAATTTTAAAATATATATTTTTTTACTTTCTTTTTCTTTTATTTTCTTTTTCCTTTTTCTTTTCTCTCTTCCCTCATATGGCCATCGTCGACAGCCTCAAGCAAAGGCCACCCTAGCCGACGTCAGGCAACGAGCGCCCTCGCTTGGGCGGGCGAGGGCAACCCTTGACATTGCTAGCACAAGCTTCGAGCGAGGGTAGCTCTCATCGGCGTCGAACGAGTGCCGCCCTCACCTAGGCTGTAAGGGTTGCCCTTGCCGGCGAAGGAAATAGGGAAAAGAAAAAAAAAACAAAAAAATGAAAAGGAAAAAAAAAAGTTTAAAAAGGTAAATGACGAAAATGCCCTTTAGCTAACAAGATCAAGTCTTTATTTGAGACTAATAAGCCACTTCATGTCCTTATTTGAGATAATATCCACTTTAGTCCCTTTTTTGAGAAAACAATGGCACTTCAAACTCTCGTTTGAGACAAAGTCTACTTCAAGCCCTTATTCGAGAAAACGAAGGCATTTCATGCCTTTATTTGGAATTTTCTCAAAAATAAATAAAAATATTCGAAAAATGTTAAAATATTATTAAAAGTTGTTCGAGTCATCGCCGATGGTGCTCGGCCGGCGTCCACATCGGCAATATCTTGTCAAAATTAGTAGGAAAGATTAAATTGGTACAAAAATAAAAGATTTAGAACTAAATTGGGGAATTTGCTCACAGGGCAAGAAAAACCCCAAATCAATACACAGGTATCGCATTCACCTTGGACGAATTTTCTAGTTACACAAAATCTCGAACCACTAAAAACTGTGCTGCATTTATCCCGAACTAATTTTCGGGTCACAAAAAATTGTTTATTTTAGAAGATTTTCAAAACTTGAAGGAGCTCTTAAGGCACAATTAGTGGATTTTAGCAGATTTCTCGATCTAAGATTTTGATGATTTGAGATTTTTTGTGACTTGAAAATTAGCTTAAGATAAATGTGGTGTTGGTACGCCTCTTTGGGATTTTTAGTAATGCCATAATTAATTTGGAATAAATGTGATGTGGTTTACTGTTTTGAGATTTTTTACGACGATAAAATTAATTTGGGATAGATGTGACACGGATATACCAATTTAATTTTTTTACGGTATTAGCCCAAAAGTATAGATGAAATAGATAAATCTATTTGTATAACTCTTCAATTGGAACGAAAGGATTAGTAAACATTAACCTAGACGGAGAATATATGATGTTAACTTAAACTCGAGTAAAAGTTAGGTGCAGGCGACGAAACCATAGTTCAAAGGAGATCGTTCGAGATACGGAACTGGATCGTAAATTCGACAAGGTGCGAACCGGTAGAGTGATTATATGCAACCTGTGCCGGATCAATCATCGGATTTGGATACACGACTGTCTCGAGGAGTCGATCCATCTCCAAGTAAGGGTGTAAAAAGGAACCCGAAGAACCGAAATTTCGAACCGAATCGATCCGAATCAATAGTTCCGAGTCTTTTCTAGCCGGGTTTCCTTTCG
The DNA here is from genome assembly GCA_031216285.1 of Syzygium syzygioides. Classification (NCBI taxonomy): domain Eukaryota; kingdom Viridiplantae; phylum Streptophyta; class Magnoliopsida; order Myrtales; family Myrtaceae; genus Syzygium; species Syzygium syzygioides. Next base: position 3,509,393 of record CM062243.1, on the reverse strand, counting down.
ATTCGGGTAGTAAGTAAAAGGACGGAATTCGTACGGTTCGGTTCCAAAGTAGAGAAATACATGTCTGTAATAGCACTGCAGGAGCCATGGTTGCTGGAGACGTACCATTTCACAGCAATGGCAAAGACATTACAATACGTGTGATCCATGCTGATATACTGCAAAACAGGAACACGAGAAAACTCATGCGTTTCGACGTCGAGGCTCGCAGATCAAGCAGCAGTTTTCGCTATTGATTGCGGGCAAAAAATTCCGTCAACCAACTAAAAGAAGACGGTCTATGAACATACGAAACAAGGGCACTATCATACCGATTCCACCGATGGACTTCTATCGTGCAAATCACAGTCACAGGTGAATCTGAACTGATCCAAAACTGAAAAGACAGAGAACAAAACTCCCGTAGGCCACAGAAGAGTACCTGCAATCTAGCGCCAAGCGGAGGCGCCCGAAAAGACCGACCCGAGTTGTCAGCCCGAAGAACAGATCGAGCAACAAGGGAAGCAAGAGAACCATCTGGCCTGGCCCATGCCGGACGCTGCCGCCTTAGGGGGCTGCGGCTTCGGAGTCTGCGGTTCCGACCGCACTTGCGCGAACGATGACAGTGGCTTCATGCCGTTCGGACCGACCCTCAGCGAGCCGCTCCTGGCCGCATCTCTGGACAATCTTCATGCAGCCAAAACACCAAGTTATCTTCGAGTTTCGCTAAACACGCCAATAGAATGCTTAAAGTTACGTGCTTTGTGGCATTTAGTCTAGATCTAAAGTTCTTGCCTAAGATCTTCATGCTTTACTGTATGATGGAAGCTTCTTCTCTCATTGATATGAACTCGTTCTATCTCATTCCCTCCTCTATCATATAGGCTTCTAGGGCGCGTAAATCTTCGGGGCGCAAGCAGAATTGACGCATAATTCCATAGTAAAGATCGAGCAGAAGTGACATAGCTTACATTGGAAAGGCAAAGGATTTAACGCTGGCTCCGCTCGCATCGGAATGGTGCGACGGACTGGTAGAATGGAAGGAAGCTACCTCCGGCCAAGGAAAATTTTCTTTACTATGATCCACGCTTTCCTTTGAATCCTTTTGTGGTTGAGCAGCTGGTGTAGGTACACATTGATGCTGGCCCGTATTTGTGATTCTGAAGCCGATTTCCTGCGATCTATTGGCTGGAGTTGGGCTGGCATAATCCATCGTCACCGGAGGAATGGTTGGTGCGCCGGGCATACCGAGCTCCTGAGATTTACCAACCCAGTATATTTGGTCTCTAGTAAAACTCGTATTTCCCATCTGGATACTGAACAACGATTCGTTCGAAGCGACGCTCCATTCCATCGGGGCTGTCGATTTGGTTCTGCCGAACACGGAAGAAGGGATCCTGTACGGAGAAGGATTCCCCGCGACGTCGCCCGTTCGTTCCATCACCTGAACCTGAGGAAGCTGCTTTGCCGACCCATCGTTCCACCTCAAGGCCTGCGCACGGTCCGACGTACCATTTTCAGACGATTCGATCTTGGGCATCGAGCCGACCGGAACGTCTCCTTCTCCGCGTCTCGGAACCAATTCACGGTCGTTGTCGGCGACGTGGGCAAGGTGGACATGTGAAAATGCATCAGAAGTGCTGGTTTCTTCCACCTCTAATTCATAGGAGTCTCCCGACGATGGCGACGATGACGGGGATGACAACGACGAATACAGCCTCTTGATTTGGAACGCGTGATCATCTCCACCTAGTACAGACGAAGGATGTTCCCTTAAATCAGCATCACCATGACACCTCGCAGGCCCAGCTTCCATATCTAACAATTGTACAAGTTTCAGGTGATCAGGCTATGCAAAGCGGCTGCAGCACGAGGCCTCAACCAGAAAACTTAAAACTCATCCGCAGACCTACCAAATACATACAGCCCTAGATTATAATCAACTCAAAATGTGGAGTGGCATTATTCTTATCTACATAAGAGCCAAATAGCAAAAGCCGGGCATGTACAACAGCTTCCAGATTACAACTCCAATCATCAATGCATGCGTAAATTATTCAAAAGTAGGGCATTGCAATGCCCGCCGAGCCTTAGGCAGACATCTTACCTCAATCGCTCGAAAAAACGGCCATCGTCGATCAATCCCACAACCTATTCGAATCAATTCGTCTAAAACGGGGAATTTCTACAACGTACCAAACAAGAGCCCGCAGCTCTCGGGAAAATCGACCAATTCACATGACATTCGAGCGATGAATGCGGAAAAAACCAACCGAACTCACATCAAAAGCTCCGCGCGCCGCCCTTAAGCCGTCGTGAAGCTGTGATGGAATGATCGGGGTTTCGCAGAAACGGGGGGCGATGGCGACACTTCTCGTTTTGGCGGATCCGGCGAATCCGTGGACAGTGGAGAAGGAAACCGATGGGAGGCTAGAGAGAAGGATGGAACGCGAAGATCAGATAGAGAGAGAAAGTGATCGTTTGGACAGGAATGGAATATGAGAGAGAGATTAGAGAGAGATTAGAGAGAGAGAGAGAGAGAGAGAGAGAGGGGGCGATGCGTGCGGCTCGGCATGAGTTTCGAGCTTGGGAGCTTAAAATCGGAAGGAGCTCTCCTTCTTCTTGGGGAGTGACCGCGCTGGGCGTGTGCGCCATTAACTAAAAACCATGCAACGGGGACGACGGCGTCGTGTCGCGGGGCTTCTTTGTCCGGTTGACTTTCCATCTCCACGTTGTCGCGCTGACTTTTGTTTCCTCTTTTTTGTCTTCTGTTTCCCAATTTTATCTTCTCTTTCTCTCTCGCTATCGTTGATACTTGTTTGGTGGGGTTAATGCGCATATAGTCTCTGAACTTTGGCCCGGCGTGCAGTGCCGTCCCTGAACTTTTAATTTGTTTCGATGCGGCCCCTGAACTCTTGGCCCGATGCACAACATCGTTCTTGAACTTTTTAATCTGTTTAATACGGCCCCTAACTTTTTTTGTGAATATTTAATCCAGTCCCTGAACTATAGAAATATGTCTAATGTTATCCTTCCATTAATTCAAGTTCAAAAATTAAGAATCACATTGAACAAATTAAAATTTTATGAATGGTATTGCACATTGGGCTATGATTCGAGAACAATTAATACCATTTTCCCTTGTTCAATTGATATTCATGCATGAGAAAAAGACGGGATGATTAGAGGTGGGCACGGTTTGGTAGTCCGATTTCCAAGAGTGTATTTTGGAATGCGGAATCAAGAGGTGGCCGGATCGGCCGGTCCAAAGCAGATTTTTAGTTGAACATAGGAACCGGTGTCTTTTTAAAAAAAAAATTCATTTATATAGTTTTGATGGATTAAATCATGGCGTAAAACTAATAAAACCGGAGTTAAATGATGAAACTTCTAATTCTCATTATTGTTAAGTGATTTCAAATTATTCGAATCAAATTATTATTATTATTAAATAAAGAGTTTTTAGAAAAATTCTAGGACTGATTCTATCGCGGAATCAATGATTTCAAGCTGTAGCCAAGTGGTTCAACCTTTGAAGGCGACTCGACTGAGTGGGCCTTTCCTGAGTAGAACTTTTTTTATAATGCCAAAATCACGAACTGAACCGGTTTTGAACGGTTCGAAATTTTTGAAATCGGAAATCGAACCGATTTTCTTCACGACTAGCCTCAATTGGAACTGACTGTCCGACTAGGTTGGTTCCTAGTTCGGGAAAATTACTAAAACAGTACTAAACCTATTGCAATTGTGCCAATTTAGTATTAAACATTTTTTTGTGCCAATTTAATCATAAAATTTTTGCATTTGTGCCAATTTAGTCTTAAACATTTGTATTAATTCAATCCATTTGGCCAATTTTAGCTGGATCGGCAACCAACTAGAGGTTGAAGATGAAGATGAAGGGGAAAAAAAAAGGAAAGGAAAAAAATTGAAAAAACAAAAATAATATTAAAAAGTGTCACATCAGCGTTGGGGCTTATTACCCAAAAAAACCTCAAACTTTAGCTTTTGTCCAATTTCTACCTTTTGTCTCATAAAAAACCTCTAAATTTAGGCCATGTCTCAATTCTAACTTAAACTTTTTTTGTCCCATAAAAAACCCTTAACTTTAGGTCTTGCCCCAATTTTACCCTAAGTTTTTTTTTGCCCCATGAAAAACCTCAAACTTTTGGTCTTGTCCCGATTTTACCATCAAGTCACAATTTTACAGTAAAATTTTTACAGTCTCATAAAAAATCACAAAATTTTACTTGAGTCACAAATTTAACTCCATTAACCCTCCGTCCAAAATTTCTCGTTGACAACCAAGAGATAGAAATTTCTCGAGCAAGAGCTATTTGAGTGTCCCAAGCATTCTCCAACCGCGAGAGATGGAACATTCCCAAGTATGAGAGATCAAAAAGTGCAAAATCCCAAGAGCGATTTTGACAGAAGGTTAATGGAGATCTTTATGAAACAAAAAAATTAGACTGAAATTGAAACTTGACCTAAAGTTGAAATTTTTTTATGAGATAAAAAAAGTTTAGGGTAAAATTAGCATTAAACCTAAAGTTGAGAGCTTTTTATGAGACAAAAAAAAGTTTGGAGTAGAATTGGGATATGACCTAAAGATGAAGGTTTTTTAAGAGACAAAAGATAAAAATAGGACAAAAGCTAAAGTTTGAGGTTTTTTTGGGTATTAGGCCCAGCGTTAGCCGGACGGCCAGCACCGACCGATGTCCACATCAGCACCAGTCAGTCAAAATTGGTCAGATGGACTGAATTGACACAAATGCAAAAGGTTTAAGACTGAATTGACACAATTGCAATAGATTTAAAACCGTTTTTTTCTAATTTTCCCGCTTTAGTATATAGAAAAGAACTGGCTTTACATAGTGGAACGCGAAATTTGTAAATTGAGATTACAACTTCAACCGTGAATGCATGAGTAAATTAATCATAAGTACGACATTGAAATGCCCTCTAAGCCTTGCGAATTCCGACATGGCTGACATCTCACGGCAATCGCTTGAAACCGTCACCGATTGATCAATCCACAAACTATTTGAAACAGTCCCTCTAAAACAGGAGAATTTCTACAAACTCCTTCCATTAAATAGACACAAACTTTAAATGCTAGTAGCAAAAATACCTAACAAAAGCCACAATTTTGGAGACAAATCAATCAATTCACGTGCTATTTGATCGGTGAACAGAAAAATCAACAGCAGTACTCACATCAAAACTCTGTGCATTGACGCCTTGTGGAATTTCCGGAAGACATTCTCTACATCGTTCCAATTATATCGAATGTCTCGGACGAGACAACCTCTTTTCTCTCGCTGAGAATATATAAACTGAGATATATGTGCATTCCTTCTGAAGACTCGTCCTAGCTTCTACTTATTAAATGACTAGCCCTGAAGCTTTCATTGCTAAACTCAATATTCATACAGGGCCAACGTTAATAAATTCAAAGTTAGGACATTTGGCCAAGCAATTTTGGCCGTTATAAAAAGAAACTTTCGTAGTTGGTTGCTGAGTGCTTTACAGTAAGTTAAGAATAATGCTAAATAATGACATTGGATTGGGCTTATCCCAACGAATAATCCACTTGGAAAAGGAGGATTTACTACTTTCCCCTCACAGAAGTGTTGCTGAGATATTTGTGCTCACAATTACAAGACATGGATTATATACAAGCCACGAAACAATTATCTTCATCGAAAGGCCGAAATTTATGCAAAATAATTTAAATAACTTAAGGTTTCTATCAATGATAAAGAAAGGAAGAGTCATACAAGTTGTATTATTCGGAAAAATACAGAACCTCAAAATAAGGGTCCATTGACAAATTCATTTTTTTTTTCATAAATAACAGCAGGGTAGAGAGAGATTAACAATCCCTCTGAATGTTATTATATAGTTCCCACGAACATTTGATACTTTTCACCACTTGCGATTCGAATATCCAAGATTTGTCAACATATGTTGATCAAGATGCTAGCAGCCATGAAGTAACACACGAGTTCTATCAAAGCTACGCAATGTAGTAAGAGCTGTTCAAAGATTTGCTCGTGTAAAGAACATTAAACATTAGCCAGAGACATTGGGGAAAAAGTTATTATGTTTGAAAATGAGGCACTGTTCGAGAAAGGGAAAACTAATGCCCATGGTTGGTATAGTTGATTGGGGGCTTTGGAGGATTTCCACTTTGGAACTAGAGGTCAATTGTTCGAATCTCGTGAATTGTATGCAAACTCCTTTGGATCAAGGTCACCTCAATAGAAGGCCAAAGGTTAGGACTAATCAGTTTGTGGAGCTTGTAAAGTGTTCCATAAACCTCCAGGTATTGAATTTAAAAAAGAAAGAGAGTAAATACTCATAAATAGTGATAAAATGTCCCACAATCTTTGTTTTGTTTATGGTTACTGGTGATTGCAAGCATATGTAAAATATCGTAAAGATTTAAAAAATTTTGAGCCAACCATTATATGAATAGATATAAAATTATTTGAGCTGAGTGGTAATATTTGTGAAAAATACCATCTAAGTTGAAATGCAATGTAACCCTTCCCCAATCTTTGATTAATTTACGGTGATTGCAAGCATACATCCAATATGTTAAAGCTTTAAATATTTTCAAGCCAACCATATTATCAGTAAATATTAAAGTACTTGAGATGAGGAGCGACATTTGTGGGAAATATAATAGATGAGCTTAATTTGCGAATCTCTTATGGAAAAAATAGATTGTTTTGATTTTGTGAGATTAGGTATTATGTATTGATAAATATATAAATTGAAAAGGAAAGCTAATAAGGAGATATAAATATTTTATACTTTTTCAAAACTTGGATAAAAAAATTGCAAAAAAATTTGGACCATTTCTCGATTTGTGCGTGTCATCCTTGCGCAGGGGCCATGCTAATCTTCTCTGTATCGTTCCAATTTTATCGGATGTCTCCGAAGAGACGACTTTTTCCACCTCGCTTGTGCAATATAAGGCGAGGTGGATGTAAACTTTTGTTCGATGTGGGACTCTTCTATCCTCAAAGAAAGGAAATAATGATATTTTATTTTCGGGATGGGCCCAACCACATCCTTCCAAAGTTATGTAGGTCCACACAAACAAGCTTTTTGTCTCTCTGCTTTACTTTATTTAGATTTAATAATCAACGGCATTCTTTTGACATTATTTTATGTAAAAGGTAGGTGACTTTATTCTTGACGAAGTGATTATATTTTCAATGTATTTTTAAGAGGAGAAACGTTAGATGATTGTAATAGAATTGTAAGTGGTGAAAAGTATCATGTGATATGTACTTCAACCATATATATATATGGTTAATACCACAAAAAATCTCAATTTAATACATCTGTATCATATTTACCCCAAATTAATTTTTGTGTCATAAAAATTTATGAATCCGTACACTTGTGCCACATTTATCATAAACTAATTTTTCCAAAAAAAATCCAAATCATTACACTCGCGCCACATTTTCCCAAAATTGATGTATCTGTGCCACATTTCCCCCAAAAATCACAAATTTACCACGATTTGGGATGATTGTGGCACAAGTGTATCAGTTTAGGATTTTTAGTGAGTTTGAAGCAAAAGTGGCACGGGTATACCAGTTCGGGAGTTTTTATGATGTAAAATTAATTTGGGGTAATTGTGGCATGAATGTACCTATTTGGGGTATTTTGGTGGTATTAGCTCTAGATTATATTCGAATTTTGAGTGGGTGAATGAGACCTAAATATAGAATCAAAAGCATATATTAAGTCATCATTCATCGTTAGAGAAATAAATATATTGTTGAAATAAGAAAACCTATTTAAACTTTTGGTAAATATATAGAACATTGTTAAATATATTTGTTTCTTTTTTTTCCTCAGCTCGCCTGTACCCCCACTTAATATTGTACTGTTCCTACCAATAATTTATTTGGAATTTTCTTTGAGGCCGGTAAATTTTTGGAAGTTAATTGGCATGAATTAACTCATCGAGAGTGAGAAGGCTAAAATCGGAATCGCAAAACTGTAGATATGTGAAGCTAATAGTGATAATACTTTATGGATACGAAATATAAAAAAATGAGGAGCAAATAAAATATATTTGGCGAACTAAATTAATGAAGCTAACATAGAGCCGTGACTGGAAAATGAAATTTTTGTGATACCGTGCAACGAGGTAAAATATATTATAGAGAAATTTCTCCTTACATATGCATAAGGTGAAAGGGATGGCAAAGGGGTAAACGTTTTAAAATTTGGAATATATAAAATTAAGAAGCAAATAAAATATATTTGGTGAACTTTATTTGTAAAGCCGAAATAGAGCTGCGAATAGAAAATGAAAGTGTTGTGATATTGTATAACAAGGCAAAATAGGTTATGGAGAAAACATATAGATAAGGTAAAAGTGACAGTAAAGAGGTAAATGTTATAAAATTTATAAAATTTCCAAATATATGAAAATGAAATACACTAAAAAAAGAACAAAAAAATTTGGACCATTTCTCGATTTGTGCGTGTCATCCTTGCGCAGGGGCCATGCTAATCTTCTCTGTATCGTTCCAATTTTATCGGATGTCTCCGAAGAGACAGCCTCTTCCGGCTCGCTTGGACAATATAAGTCGATGCGCATTTGTATTCATGATCGATGTGGGACTCCTCCTAACTTGTGCTATTTAAAAGCTTCATGGGCCATTGGTTTTTTCATGTAGGGCACGCATTAATACATCCAAAGTTAGGACATGTGGCCCAAGCAAATTTGGCAGTTTGTTCCTTGGCTTTTATTATATGCCGAGTGCTTTATTATAAGTCGAATAATGCCAAAAACTGACATTGGGTTGGGCTTAGCCCAACAAATAAATCACTTGGAAAAGGAGGATTTACTTTTTTTTCTAATGGATTATATACAAACCACGAGACAATTATTATTATCGAGAGAACGAAATTTACGCGTTTGAGTTGCTTGAACTACGTTTTATCGCAAAATAATTTTAAAAAATTAACAAGGGGTTTCTATCAATGATAAAGAAAAGAAAAGTCACACAAGCCGTATTATATGGAAAAAACAAAACCTAAAAATAAGGGTCGATTAACAAATCATCTTTTTTCATAAATAAAAGGGTAGGGAGAGATGACCACTACCAGTGCTAACAATCCCCTCTGAATGTTATTGTAAGGGTCCTACACTCTCTATGGAACATTCGATTTTAGTTATAAATACTTCGCACCACCCACGATTCTAATATCCAAGATTTGCGAGCCAGCCACAATATGTTGACCAAGATGCTTGCCATCATGATTAGGGGTGTGCAACCGGACCGGGATTACCCGGAAACCGGACCAACCCACCCGAAAAATAGGTTCGGGAACCGGTTCTAACAATAACAGGTCCAGGTACCGGTTCCACTTTTTGGGAACCAGTTAGAACCGGTCTGGTTTCCGATTCCAAGTAAAAACCAACCAAAACTTATTTTAGAGCCGGTTTTGAGATAATGTAAAAAAAAGTAAAAAACCTATATCATGTCACCTTACTTCACCGATTTTAGAACCGATTTTCGGTTTAATATTGGAATATGTTTCACAACTATAAGTGAAACGATACGACCTTTAAAGTCATCTAAATATTGTGTGATTCAGATGAAATATATAGACATTTTTCTAGTGAGAGCATATGCCTTACCACTAAGTCTCTTGATTTTTCTTTCAAGATATTTCATTCAGAAATAGAAGTGAGGAGTTATCTCATCATGGCACAAAATAAAGAGCTAAACACGTTGAATAAATTCCCTGGAAATGTGACTCTAAAAAATTTATGCGATTGGATTATGTCCTGCCACATAGTGCTTTTGGATTGTTGATTTTGATGGATTGTAATTTCAATTGCTCATTTTGGGGATTGCTATTCTTGGCGGATAGTGGTTTTTGTTATTCATCTTTTATTTTAAATTATTTTATTGCTACCTATATTATTTTGCTAGAAAAAAATGAAACCGAAAAAAGGAAGAAAAAAAAAAAGTTCTCGGGTAGACCTTGAAATTAGACCGGAAAAACAGGATTGGTTCCAAAACAGAGTCTAGAAAAAACAGAGTTGATTTCAAGTTCCAAAAATTAGGAACCGGTTATAACAAGGTTGGTTTCAGATTTTAAGTCCGGACCCAACCCACCATGGAACCGATCACCCCTAATCATGATGTCTCCACATGGGTTTTATCAAGCCCAAGCAATGCAGTAACAGCCGTTAACATTTAACATTAGCACAAGACATTGGGGAAGAAGTTACTAAAGTTGAAAATGAGGCACCGTTCGTAAAAGGGAAAATTAATGCTTAAGGTTGGGATAGTTGATTGGGCGGCTTTGAGGATTTTCCCTTCAGAACTCAAGGTCAATTGTTCAAATCCCGTGGGTTGTATACGAACTACTCTAGGTCTAGATCACCTACACGGGAGGTCAAACGTATGGAGTTAATCAATTGTTGGAGCTTGTAGAGTGTTTCGTAAACCTCAAAAGTACTGTATTTAAAAGAGAGAGAACAAAACTCATAAATTGGGATGCAGTTTAATTGTCCCACAATTTTTGTTTTTGTTTACTGTGACTGCAAGCATGCCTCCAATATCGTAAAGTTATAGAAATTTTCGATCCAATCATTATATCAATAGACATAAAAAGTACTTGAGATGAGGAGTAACATTCGTGAGAAATACCATCCAAACCGAAATGCAATGTAATTGTACTCCAATCTTTGATTTATATATGGTGATTGCAAGCTTACGTCCCATATCATAAAGCTTCGAATATTTTCAGCCAACCATAATATCAATATATATTAAAGTACTTGAGATGAGGAGTGACATTCGTGAGAAATATAATTGATGAGCTTGCTTTGCAACTCTCGGTTGAAAAAGTATATTATTTCGATTTTGTTAGGATAGGTAAACAGTGACACATAATATTTATCAGTTAATGAATATACAAATTGAGGACGAAAGCTAATAAAGATATAATATTCTTTACTTGTTCAAAAATTTGGATAAAAAGGTGAAAGAAATTTTGGATCATTTCTCATTTTGTGCTTGTCATCCTTGCACAGGTTATGTTAATCTTCTCTGTATCTTTCTAATTTTATCAAATGTCTCCGGAGGGACAACACTTTTGACCTCACTTGTGCGATATAAGGCGAGCTGGATATAAACTTTTTTCGGTGTGGGAATCCTTTATACTCTGACAAGAACAGTGATATTTTATTTCCTCAAAATGCCCAACCGCATCCTTCTAAAGTTATGTGGGTCCACGCAACCAAGCTTTTTGTCTCTTTGCATTACTTTATTTGGATTACATATTTAATAATCAACGGCATTCTTTTGACATTATATCGTGTAAAAAGTAAGTGACTTTATTCTTGGCGAAGTGATTTATTTTCAATAAATTTTCAAGAGGAGAAACGTTAGATGATTGTAATAGGATTGTAAGTGGTGAAAAATATCATGCGATATGTACTTCAACCATTTATATATAGGGTTAATACCACAAAAAATTACAACTTAGTGCATCCATATCATATTTACCCCAAATTAACTTTTGTGTTATAAAAATTTCCAAATCCGTACACTTCTGCCACATTTATCCAAAACTAGTTTTTTCTAAAAGAAAACCCAAATTGTCAGACTAGTGCCACATTTTCCCCAAATTGATGCACCTGTGACACATTTACCCCACAAAATCCTAGATTTACCATTTGGGATAATTGTGGTATGAGTGTATCAATTTGAAATTTTTTGTGAGTTTGAAGTAAAAGTGGCACGAGTACACCAATTTAAGAGTTTTTATGACACAAAAATTAATTTGGAGTAATTGTGACACGAGTATACCTATTTGGCATATTTTAGTGGTATTAGCTCTAGATTATACTCAAATTTTGAGCGGATCAATGAGACCTAAATATAGAATCAAAAGCATATTATAAGTCATCATTCACCATTAGAGAAATAAATATATTAAAGGTATACATCCGTTGTCACATATTACATGAACAATATCGTTGAAATAAGAAAACTTATTAAACTCTTGGTAAATATATAGAACATTGTTAAATATATTTCTTTTTTTTTCCTCAGCTCGCCTGTACCAATAGTTAATATTGTACTGTTCCTACTGATAATTTATTTGGAATTTTCTTTGAGGCCAGAAAATTTTTGGAAGTTAATTGGCATGAATTTACTTATCGAGAGTGGGAAGGCTAAATTCAGAATCGTAAAACTATAAATAGGTGAAGCTAATTGTGATAATATTTGGTAGACATAAAATATAAATAATTGAGGAGCAAATAAAATATATTTGGCAAACTTAATTAGTGAAGCTGACGTGGAGCCACAAATTGGAAAATGAAATAGTTGTGATATTGTGAAACGAGACAAAATATATTATAGAGAAATTTCTCCTTACATGTGCATAAGGTGAAAGGGATGGCAAAGGGGTAAGCGTTATAAAATTTGGAATATATAAAATTAAGAAGTAAACAAAATATATTTGGTGAACTTTATTCATAAAGCTGAAATAGAGCTGCGAATAGAAAATGAAATTATTGTGATATTATATAACAAGGGAAAATAAATTATGGAGAAATTTTTTCTTTCAAAAATACATATAGACAAGGTGAAAGTGATGGCAAAGAGGTAAATGCTGTAAAATTTATAAAAATTCCGGACATATGAAAATGAAGCATACTAAAAAAGTAGAAAAAAATTTGGACCATTTCTCGATTTGTGCGTGTCATCCTTGCGCAGGGGCCATGCTAATCTTCTCTGTATCGTTCCAATTTTATCGGATGTCTCCAAAGAGACAACCTCTTCTGTCTCGCTCAGACAATATAAATCGAGGTGCATTTGCGTTCATGGTCGATGTGGGACTCCTCCTAGCTCCTACTATTTAAAAGCTTCATGGCCCATTGCTTTATACATGTAGGGCCCACATTAATAACTCCAAAGTTTTAGGACATGCGGCCCAAGCAACTTTGGCATTTAAAAAAAAATTCCTTTGCTTTTATTATGTGCGGGGTGCTTTACCATAGGTTAATGGAAATGTTAGATAATGATATTGGGTTGGGCTTAGCCCAACGAACAAATCCGCTTGAATTACATTTTACCACGAAATAGTTTAAGGTACCTAAAAAGGGATTCGTGTAAAGTAACACGAGACGTACCGTTTGGAAAGAGTAAAAAATAAAAATAAGGGTCGATTAACAATTACATATTCCTTCTTTTATAAATAAAATAAAGGGAAGAGGCGATCAATGCTAATAATATCCTCTGGATGTTATCAATAAGGTCTCATACTCGCTGCGCAATTGTGCGATTGAGCCATAATTACTCCGTACCAGCCGCGATTCGAAGATTCAAGATGGTTTGAGCCAATAAACATAAGCTCACTCAGATGCTAGTAATCGAGAAGTCCCACATGATATTTGTTGCGCAACACACTAAGAGCTGTTCAAAGGATTGCTCACGAAAAAAAATCATAAAAAAAAGTGTAAAGCATTGGGAAAAAGTGATTAAACCTAAAAATAAGGCACCACTCCAAAAATCGTAAACTAATCCTCTAGATTGATACAGTTGATTGAGGCATTGGGGGATTTTCAGTTTTGAAACTAGAGGCCATTTGTCCGAATTTGATCTACTGAATGCAAACTCGTGCAGGTCAAGGCCAATTGCACGGGCCAAAAATCTAGACTTAATCGATTTATAAAACTAGTAGAGTGTTTCATTAGCCTCCATGTACGGGATTATAAAAAAAAAAATAAAAGCTCACAGGTGCAGTTTGGGGCTCCCCACTCCTTGTTTTGTTTATGGTGAATGTAAGCATATGTCAATATTAAAAATTGCCGATCCAACAACCACAGCAGCAATAGATATAAAAGGACTTAAAATGAGGAGTAACATATATGAGGAATACAACAGATGAGGTTAATTAAAAAAAATTGGACTATTTTTTGATTTGCGCGTGTCGTCCCTACGCATGGGCCATGCTAATTTTCTATGTATCGTTTCAATTTTATCGGATGTTCAATGCGAGACTCTTTGCTCTACTTTATCATTTAGATTACATATTTAATAATCAACGGGCTTATATTGACATTATACCGTGTTAAATGTAAGTGATCTTGTTCTAAAGTGATCATATTTTCAATGAATTTTCAAGAGGAGAATGTTAGGTGACTGTAATGGGATTATAAGCAATGAAAATCGTCACGTTGTGTCCATGGACCTAACAATAAATTTAGATTTTTATTCGAATTTTGAGGGGTCGATGACATCCAAAAATAGATCAAAAGTATATATCAAGACACCATCTATCATTAGGACTTCACTGAGGTAAAATAGATTAAAGAGAACCAAAGAGGTAAATGTTAAAATTTATAAAAACTCCAAACATATGAAAATGAAATATACTAAAAAAAGTGCAAAAAAATTTGGACCATTTCTCGATTTGTGCGTGTCATCCTTGCGCAGGGGCCATGCTAATCTTCTCTGTATCGTTCCAATTTTATCGGATGTCTCCGAAGAGACAACCTCTCATGTCTTGCTCAGACGATATAAATCGAGGTGCGTTTGTATTCATGGTCGATGTGGGATTCCTCCTAGCTCATACTATTTAAAAGCGTCATGGCCCATTGCTTTATACATGTAGGGCCCACATTAATGACTCCAAAGTTTTGGGACATGTGGCCCAAGCAACTTTGGCATTTAAAAAAAGGAAAGAAATACTTTGCTTTTATTATTATATGCGGAGTGCTTTACCATAAGTTAAGAGTAATATTAGATAATGATATTGGGTTGGGCTTAGCCCAATGAACAAATCCACTTGAATTGCGTTTTACCACGAAATTAATTAAGGGACCTAACAAGGGCTTTGTGTAGAGTAACACGAGACGTACCATTTGGAAAAAGTAAAAAATAAAAATAAGGGTTGATTAGCAATTACATATTCTTTCTTTAAAATAAAATAAAGGGAAGAGGCGATCAATGCTAATAATATCCTCTGGATGTTATCATAAAGGTCTCATACTTGCTGCGAAATTATGCGATGAGCCATAACTACTCCGTATTAGCGGTGATTTGAAGATTCGAGGCGGTCGAGCCCGTAAACATAAGCTCACTAAGATGCTAGTAATCGAGAAGTGTTGCAGCTATGCAACACCGTAAGAGCTGTTCAACGGATTGCTCACGAAAAAAATCATAAAAAAAAAGCGTAAAGCATTGGGAAAAAGTCATTAAACCTAAAAATAAGGCACCGCTTCAAAAATCGTAAACTAATCCCCTGGATTGATACAGTTGATTGAGACATTGAGGGATTTTCAGTTTTGAAACTAGAGGCCATTTGTGCAAATTTGATCTACCGAATGCAAAATCCTGCAGGTCAAGGCCAACTACACGGGCCAAAAATCTAGACTCAATCGTTTTACAAAACTCGTAGAGTGTTCCGTCAACCTCCATGTACGGGATTGTAAAATGAAAAATAGAAGCTCACAAACGTGAGGTGCAGTTTAAGGGTCCCCCCACTCTTTGTTTTGTTTATGGTGCATGTAAGGATACGTCACGTATTAAAAATTGCCGATCCAACAACCATAGCAGCAATAAATATAAATGGACTTGAAATGAGAAGTAACATATATGAGAAATACAATAGATGAAGTCAATTAAAAAAAATTGGACTATTTTTCGATTCACGCGTGTTGTCCTTACGCACAGGCCATGCTAATTTTCCATGTATCATTTCAATTTTATTGGATGTTCAATGTGAGACTCCTTGTTCCTCAAAAAAGGCCTGAAGAAAGATTTATTATTTGGACTACATATTCAATAATCAACAGGCTCATATTGACATTATACTGTCTAAAATGTAAGTGATCATATTTTCAATGAATTTTCAAGATGAGAATGTTAGATGACCGTAATGGGATTATAAGCAATGAAAATCATCGCGTGGTGTGTACAAGGACCTAAGATTCAATTTAGATTTTATTTGAATTTTGAGGGGTCGATGATGCCCAAATATAGATCAAAAGTATATATTAAGACACCATCCATCGACACTCATTAGGACAAAAAAGAAATATACAAGTAATACATTCATCATCACATATTACATGAACAATTTCGTTGAAATAAGAAAACCTAATTAAACTTCTGGTAAATATACAGAATATTGTTGACTATATTGCATTTGTTGCAATACAGTGAGATGAGGTAAAATAGATTAAAGAGAACCAAAGAGGTAAATGTTATAAAATCTATAAAAACTCTAATCATATGAAAATGAAATATACTAAAAAAGTACAAAAAAATTTGAACCATTTCTCAATTTGTGCATGTCATCCCTGCGCAGGGGCCATGCTAATCTTCTCTGTATCATTCCAATTTTATCGGATGTCTCCGAAAAGAAGACCTTTTTTGTCTCACTTGGACAATATAAACCGAGGTGTATGTGTGTTCATGGCCGATGTGGGACTTTCCTAGCTTCTATTTAAAAGCTTCATGGCCCAATGTTTTATTCATGCAGGGCCCATTAATGAGACACCATTTGTCATTAGAACAAAAAAGAAATATACAAGTAACACATTCATTGTTGCATATTACATGAACAATTTCGTTAAAATAAGAAAATCTAATTAATCTTTCAGTAAATATTCATAATGTTGTTGACTATATTGAATTTGTTGTAAAACAGTGAGATGAGGTAAGATAGATTAAAGAGAACCATAGAGGTTAATGTTATAAAATTTATAAAGACTCCAATCAAATGAACATGAAATATACTAAAAAAAGTAAAAAAAATTTGAATCATTTCTCGATTTGTCGTGTCATCCTTGCGCAGGGGTCATGCTAATTTTCTCTGTATCGTTTCAATTTTATCGGATGTTTCCGAAAAGACAAGCTCCCTTAGCTTGCTTGTGCAATATAAGGCGAGGTGAATGTAAACTTTCGTTCAGACGTGGGACAGCTCTATCCTCAAGAAAGGCCTAAACAATGATATTTTATTTCCTCAAAAAGCCCAACCGCGTCCTTCCAAAGTTATGTGGGTCCACGCAACCAAGCTTTTGTCGTCTCTTTCTTTGCTTTTTTTAGGTTACATATTTAATAATCAACGGCATTCTTTTGACATTATATTGTGTAAAAGGTAAGTGACTTTATTCTTAGGGAAGTGATTTTATTTTCAATGAATTTTCAAAAGGAGAAACGTTAGATGATTGTAATAGGATTGTAAGTGGTGAAAAATATCATGCAATATGTACTTCAACCATTTGTATATAGGGTTAATACCACAAAAAATTCTCACTTAGCACATCCGTATTATATTTACCCTAAATTAATTTTTGTGTCATAAAAATTTTTGAATCCGTACACTTGTGTCACATTTATCCTACACTAATTTTTCTAAAAAAAAACTCAAATCGTTACACTCGTGCTACATTTTCCCCAAATTGATGTAGCCGTGCCACATTTACCCCACAAAATCCCAGATTTACCACGATTTGGGATAATTGTGGCACGACTGTATCAATTTGGAATTTTTGTGAGTTTAAAGTAAAAGAGGTAGGGGTACACCAATTCGGGAGTTTTTATTACACAAAACTTAATTTGGGGTAACTGTGGCACGAGTATACTTATTTGGAGTATTTTAGTGGTATTAGCTCTATATTATATTCGAATTTGAGCGGATCAATTAGACCTAAATATAGAATCAAAAGCATATCATAAGTCATCATTCATCATTAGAGAAATAAATATATTAAAGGTATACATCCGTTGCCACATATTACATGAACAACATCGTTGAAATAAGAAAACTTATTAAACTCTTGGTAAATACATAGAACATTGTTAAATATATTTGTTTCTTTTTTTTTTCCTTCAGCTCGCCTGTACCCCCACTTAATATTGCACTGTTCCTACTAATAATTTATTTGGAATTTTCTTTGCGACCAGAAAATTTTTGGAAGTTAATTGCCATGAATTTTCTTATCGAGAGTGGGAAGGCTAAATTCGGAATCGTAATACTATAAATATGTGAAGCTAATAGAGATAATATTTGGTAGATATAATTAGAATATAAATAGTTGATGAGCAAAGAAAATATATTTGGCGAACTTAATTAGTGAAGCTGACGTGGAGCCGCGAACTGGAAAATGAAATGGTTGTGATATTGTGAAACAAGGTAAAATATATTATAGAGAAATTTCTCCTTCCATATGCATAAGGTTAAAGGGATGGCAAAGGGGGAAACGTTATAAAATTTGGAATATATAAAATTAAGAAGTAAACAAAATATATCTGGTGAACTTTATTTGTAAAGCTGAAATAGAGCTGCGAATAGAAAATGAAATTGTCGCGATATTGTATAACAAGGGAAAATAAATTATGGAGAAATTTTTTCTTTCAAAAATACATATCGATAAGGTGAAAGTGATGGCAAAGAGGTAAATGCCGTAAAATTTGTAAAAGTTCCGGACATATGAAAATGAAGTATACTAAAAAAGTAGAAAAAAATTTGGACCATTTCTCGATTTGTGCGTGTCATCCTTGCGCAGGGGCCATGCTAATCTTCTCTGTATCGTTCCAATTTTATCGGATGTCTCCGAAGAGACAACCTCTTCTGTCTCGCTCAGACGATATAAATCGAGGTGCGTTTGCGTTCATGGTCGATGTGGGACTCCTCCTAGCTCCTACTATTTAAAAGCTTCATGGCCCATTGCTTTATACATGTAGGGCCCACATTAATAACTCCAAAGTTTTAGGACATGCGGCCCAAGCAACTTTGGCATTTAAAAAAAAATTCCTTTGCTTTTATTATGTGCGGGGTGCTTTACCATAGGTTAATGGAAATGTTAGATAATGATATTGGGTTGGGCTTAGCCCAACGAACAAATCCGCTTGAATTACATTTTACCACGAAATAGTTTAAGGTACCTAAAAAGGGATTCGTGTAAAGTAACACGAGACGTACCGTTTGGAAAGAGTAAAAAATAAAAATAAGGGTCGATTAACAATTACATATTCCTTCTTTTATAAATAAAATAAAGGGAAGAGGCGATCAATGCTAATAATATCCTCTGGATGCTATCATAAAGGTCTCATACTTGCTGCGCAATTGTGCGATCGAGCCATAATTACTCCGTACCAGCCGCGATTCGAAGATTCAAGATGGTTGACCCGATAAACATAAGCTCACTCAGATGCTAGTAATCGAGAAGTCACACATGATATTTGTTGCGCAACACAATAAGAGCTGTTCAAAGGATTGCTCACGAAAAAAAAATCACAAAAAAAAAGCGTAAAGCATTGGGAAAAAGTCATTAAACCTAAAAATAAGGCACCACTCCAAAAATCGTAAACTAATCCTCTGGATTGATACAGTTGATTGAGACATTGGGGGATTTTCAGTTTTGAAACTAGAGGCCATTTGTCCGAATTTGATCTACCGAATGCAAACTCGTGCAGGTCAAGGCCAACTACGCGGGCCAAAAATCTAGACTCAATCGGTTTACAAAACTTGTAGAGTGTTCCATCAACTTCCATGTACGGGATTATAAATAAAAAAATAAAAGCTCGCAGGTGCAGTTTAGGGGTCACCCACTCTTTGTTTTGTTTATGGTGAATGTAAGCATATGTCAAATATTAAAAATTGCCGATCCCACAGCCATAGCAGCAATAGATATAGAAGGACTTAAAATGAGGAGCAACATATATGAGGAATACAACAGATGAGGTTAATTAAAAAAAATTGGACTATTTTTCGATTTGCGCATGTCGTTCCTACGCATGGGCCATGCTAATTTTCTATGTATCGTTTCAATTTTATCGGATGTTCAATGCGAGACTCTTTGCTCTACTTTATCATTTAGATTACATATTTAATAATCAACGGGCTTATATTGACATTATACCGTGTTAAATGTAAGTGATCTTGTTCTAAAGTGATCATATTTTCAATGAATTTTCAAGAGGAGAATGTTAGATGACTGTAATGGGATCATAAGCAATGAAAATCGTCACGTGGTGTGTCCATGGACCTAACAATAAATTTAGATTTTTATTCAAATTTTGAGGGGTCGATGACATCCAAAAATAGATCAAAAGTATATATCAAGACACCATCTATCATTAGGACTTCACTGAGGTAAAATAGATTAAAGAAAACCAAAGAGATAAACGTTAAAATTTATAAAAACTCCAAATATATAAAAATGAAATATACTAAAAAAAGTACAAAAAAATTTGGACCATTTCTCGATTTGTGCGTGTCATCCTTGCGCAGGGGCCATGCTAATCTTCTCTGTATCGTTCCAATTTTATCGGATGTCTCCGAAGAGACAACCTCTGCTGTCTCGCTCAGACGATATAAATCGAGGTGCATTTGAGTTCATGGTCGATGTGGGACTCCTCCTAGCTCCTACTATTTAAAAGCTTCATGGCCCATTGCTTTATACATGTAGGGCCCACATCAATAACTCCAAAGTTTGGGACATGTGGCCCAAGCAACTTTGGTATTTTAAAAAAAGAAAGAAATACTTTGCTTTTATTATTACATGCGGAGTGCTTTACCATAAGTTAAGAGTAATGTTAGATGATGATATTGGGTTGGGCTTAGCCCAATGAACAAATCCACTTGAATTACGTTTTACCACGAAATTAATTAAGGGACCTAACAAGGGATTTGTGTAGAGTAACATGAGACGTACCATTTGGAAAAAGTAAAAAATAAAAATAAGGGTTGATTAGCAATTACATATTCTTTCTTTACAAATAAAATAAAGGGAAGAGACGATCAATGCTAATAATATCCTCTGGATGTTATTATAAAGGTCTCATACTCGCTGTGAAACTGTGCGATGAGCCATAACTACTCCGTATAAGTGGTGATTTGAAGATTCGAGGTGGTCGAGCCCATAAACATAAGCTCACTAAGATGCTAGTAACCGAGAAGTGTTGCAGCTATGCAACACCGTAAGAGCTGTTCAAAGGATTGCTCACGAAAAAAATCCTAAAAAAAAGGGTAAAGCATTGGGAAAAAGTCATTAAACCTAAAAATAAGGCACCACTTCAAAAATCGTAAACTAATCCCCTGGATTGATACAGTTGATTGAGGCATTGAGGGATTTTCAGTTTTAAAACTAGAGGCCATTTGTCCGAATTTGATCTACTGAATGCAAACTCGTGCAGGTCAAGGCCAATTGCACGGACCAAAAATCTAGACTTAATCGATTTATAAAACTAGTAGAGTGTTTCATCAGCCTCCATGTACGGGATTATAAATAAAAAAATAAAAGCTCACAGGTGCAGTTTGGGGCTCCCCACTCCTTGTTTTGTTTATGGTGAATGTAAGCATATGTCAATATTAAAAATTGCCGATCCAACAACCACAGCAGCAATAGATATAAAAGGACTTAAAATGAGGAGTAACATATATGAGGAATACAATAGATGAGGTTAATTAAAAAAAACTGGGTCTATTTTTCGATTTGCGCGTGTCGTCCCTACGCATGAGCCATGCTAATTTTCTATGTATCGTTTCAATTTTATTGGATGTTCAATGCGAGACTCTTTGCTCTACTTTATCATTTAGATTACATATTTAATAATCAACGGGTTTATATTGACATTATACCGTGTTAAATGTAAGTGATCTTGTTCTAAAGTGATCATATTTTCAATGAATTTTTAAGAGGAGAATGTTAGATGACTGTAATGAGATCATAAGCAATGAAAATCGTCACGTGGTGTGTCCATGGACCTAACAATAAATTTAGATTTTTATTCGAATTTTGAGGGGTCGATGACATCCAAAAATAGATCAAAAGTATATATCAAGACACCATCTATCATTAGGACTTCACTGAGGTAAAATAGATTAAAGAAAACCAAAGAGGTAAATGTTAAAATTTATAAAAACTCCAAATATATGAAAATGAGATGACATCCAAAAATAGATCAAAAGTATATATCAAGACACCATCTATCATTAGGACTTCACTTAGGTAAATTAGATTAAAGAAAACCAAAGAGGTAAATGTTAAAATTTATAAAAACTACAAATATATGAAAATGAAATATACTAAAAAAAGTACAAAAAAATTTAGACTATTTCTCGATTCGTGCGTGTCATCCTTACGCAGGGGCAATGCTAATTTTCTCTACATCGTTCTAAGTTTAGCAGATGTCTCCAAAAAGACAGTACTTTTCAGCTCGTTGGGGCAATATAAACTGAGGTACATGTGTGTTGAAGGTCGATGTGGGACTCCTCCTAGCTCCTCCTATTTAAAAGCTTCATGGCCTATTGCTTTATACACGTAGGGCCCACATTAATAGCTCCAAAGTTTGGGACACGTTGCCCAAGCAACTTTGGCATTTACGAAAAAAATCCATTGCTTTTATTATACGTGGAGTGCTTTACCATAGGTTAAGGCCCACATTAACATCTCGAAAGTTTGAGACATGTGGCCCAACGAACAAATCCACTTGAATTACATTTTACCGCGATATAATTTAAGGGACCTAACGAGGGATTCGTGTCGATGATAAAGAAAATAAGAGTAATACGAGAGCTATTGTTAGGAAAAGAGTATAAACTAAAAATAAAGGTCGATTAACAATTACACATTCTTTCTTTTATAAATAAAATGAAGGGAAGAGGCGATTAGCGCTAATGATATCCTTTAAACGTTATCATAAGAGTCTCACACTCGCTACGAAATAGTGCAATTGAGCCAAAACTACTCCGTACCAGCCGCGATTCAAAGATCCGAGGTGGTCGAGCCGGTAATTACGGGCTCACTAAGATGCTAGTAATTAGGAAGCCCCACATGATACGTGTGGCATAGTTACGAAACATAGTAAAAGCCGTTCAAAGGTTTGCTCAGGCAAAAAAATCACAAAACATTAGCCTAAAGCATTAGGGAAAAGTCTTTAAACCTAAAAATAAGACACCGCTCCAGAAATCGTAAATTAATCCCCTGGATTGATGCGGTTGATTGAGGCATTGGAGGATTGTCAGATTTGAAACCAGAGGCCATTTGTCCGAATTTCACCAACCGAAAATCTAGACTCAATCGGTTTACAAAACTCGCAGAGTGTTCCGACAACCTCCATGTGAGGTGCAGTTTAAGGGTCCCCCCACCCTTTGTTTTGTTTATGGTGAATGTAAGCATATGTCAAATATTAAAGATTACCGATCCAACAACCATAGCAGCAATAGATTTAAAAGGACTTAAAATGAGGAGCAACATATATGAGAAATACAATAGATGAGGTCAATTAAAAAAAATTGGACTATTTTTCGATTTGCTCGTGTCGGCCTTACGCATGGGCCATGCTAATTTTGCGTGTATCGTTTCAATTTTATCGGATGTTCGATGCGAGACTCCTTGCTCCTCAAAAAAAGCCTGAAGAAAGATTTATTATTTGGACTACATATTCAATAATCAACAGACTCATATTGACATTGTACTGTCTAAAATGTAAGTGATCATATTTTCAATGAATTTTCAAGATGAGAATGTTAGTTGACCGTAATAGGATTATAAGGGATGAAAATCATCGCGTGGTGTGTACAAGGACCTAAGATTAAATTTAGATTTTATTATAATTTCGAGGGTTTGATGATGCCCAAATATAGATAAAAAAGTATATATTAAGACACCATCCATCAACACTCATTAGGACCAAAAAGAAATATACAAGTAATACATGCATCATCACATATTACATGAACAATTTCGTTAAAATAAGAAAACGTAATTAAACTTCTGGTAAATATACAGAATATTTTTTACTATATTGAATTTGTTGCAATACGGTGAAATGAGGTAAAATAGATTATAGAGAACCAAAGAGGTAAATGTTATAAAATCTATAAAAACTCCAATCATATGAAAATGAAATATACTAAAAAAGTACAAAAAAATTTGGACCATTTCTCAATTTGTGCATGTCATCCTTGCGCAGGGGCCATGCTAATCTTCTTTGTATCATTCCAATTTTATCAGATGTCTCCGAAGAGACAACCTCTTCTGTCTCGCTTGGACAATATAAATTGAGGTGCATGTGTGTTCATGGTTGACGTGGAACTTTCCTATCTTCTATTTAAAAGCTTCATGGCCCAATGTTTTACTCATGCAGGGCCCATTAATAAGACACCATTTGTCATTAGAACAAAAAAGAGATATACAAGTAATACATTCATTGCTGCATATTACATGAACAATTTCGTTAAAATAAAAAAATCTAATTAATCTTTCGATAAATATCCATAATGTTGTTGACTATATTGACTTTGTTGTAAAATAGTGAGATGAGGTAAGATAGATTAAAGAGAACCATAGAGGTAAATGTTATAAAATTTATAAAAACTCCAATCAAATGAACGTGAAATATACTAAAAAAAGTAAAAAAAAAAATTGGACCATTTCTCGATCTGTGCGTGTCATCCTTGCGCAGGGATCATGTTAATCTTCTCTGTATCGTTCCAATTTTATCGGATATCTCCGAAGAGATAACCCCTCCTAGCTTGCTTGTGCAATGTAACGCGAGGTGGATGTAAACTTTTATTCGATATGGGACTCCTCTATCCTCGAGAAAGGCCTAAACAATGATATTTTATTTCCTCAATAAACCCAACCGCATCCTCCAAAGTTATGTAGGTCCATGCAAACAAGCTTTTTGTCGTCTCTTTCTTTGCTTTATTTAGATTTCATATTTAATAATCAACGGCATTCTTTTGACATTATATTGTGTAAAAGGTAGGTGACTTTATTCTTGACGAAGTGCTTATATTTTCAATGTACTTTTAAGAGGAGAAATGTTAGATGATTGTAAGAGGATTGTAAGTGGTGAAAAGTATCATACGATATGTACTTTAACCATTTATATATAGGGTCAATACCACAAAAAATCTCAATTTAATACATCCGTATCATATTTACCCCAAATTGATTTTTGTGTCACAAAAATTTCTGAATCCGTACACTTGTGCCACATTTATCATAAACTAATTTTTCTAAAAGACAATCCAAATCATTACACTCGTGCCATATTTTCCCCAAATTGATGTAGCTGTATCACATTTACCCCACAAAATCACAGATTTACCACGATTTGGGATAATTGTGGCACGACTGTATCAATTTGGAATTTTTTGTGAGTTTGAAATAAAAGTAGCACGAGTACACTAGTTCGGAAGTTTTTATGACACGAAAATTAATTTGGGATAATTGTGGCACGAGTATTCCTATTTGGGGTATTTTTGTGGTATTAGCTCTATATTATATTCGAATTTTGAGCGGATCAATGACACCTAAATATAGAATCAAAAGCATATTATAAGTCATTATTCATCATTAGAGAAATAAATATATTAAAGGTATACGTCCGTTGCCACATATTGCATGAACAATATCGTTGAAATAAGAAAACTTATTAAACTCTTGGTAAATACATAGAACATTGTTAAATATATTGTTTCTTTTTTTTTTCCTCAGCTCGCCTGTACCAATAGTTAATATTGTACTGTTCCTACTTATAATTTATTTGGAATTTTCTTTGAGGCCAGAAAATTTTTGGAAGTTAATTGGCATGAATTTACTTATCGAGAGTGGGAAGGCTAAATTCAGAATCGTAAAACTATAAATAGGTGAAGCTAATAGTGATAATATTTGGTAGACATAAACTATAAATAATTGAGGAGCAAATAAAATATATTTGGCAAACTTAATTAGTGAAGCTGACGTGGAGCCACAAATTAGAAAATGAAATAGTTGTGATATTGTGAAACGAGGCAAAATATATTACAGAGAAATTTCTCCTTACATGTGCTTAAGGTGAAAGGGATGGCAAAGGGGTAAGCGTTATAAAATTTGGAATATATAAAATTAAGAAGTAAACAAAATATATGTGGTAAACTTTATTTGCAAAGATGAAATAGAGCTGCGAATAGAAAATGAAATTGTTGTGATGTTATATAACAAGGGAAAATAAATTATGGAGAAATTTTTTCTTTCAAAAATGCATATAGATAAGGTGAAAGTGATGGCAAAGAGGTAAATGCCCCAAAATTTATATAAATTCCGGACATATGAAAATGAAGTACACTAAAAAAGTAGAAAAAAATTTGGACCATTTCTCGATTTGTGCGTGTCATCCTTGCGCAGGGGCCATGCTAATCTTCTCTGTATCGTTCCAATTTTATCGGATGTCTCCGAAGAGACAACCTCTTCTGTCTCGCTCAAACGATATAAATCGAGGTGCGTTTGCGTTGATGGTCGATGTGGGACTCCTCCTAGCTCCTACTATTTAAAAGCTTCATGGCCCATTGCTTTATACATGTAGCGCCCACATTAATAACTCCAAAGTTTTAGGACAGGCGGCCCAAGCAACTTTGGCATTTAAAAAAAAATTCCTTTGCTTTTATTATGTGCGGGGTGCTTTACCATAGGTTAATGGAAATGTTAGATAATGATATTGGGTTGGGCTTAGCCCAACGAACAAATCCGCTTGAATTACATTTTACC
Source organism: Syzygium syzygioides (assembly GCA_031216285.1). NCBI lineage: Eukaryota > Viridiplantae > Streptophyta > Magnoliopsida > Myrtales > Myrtaceae > Syzygium > Syzygium syzygioides. Next base: position 3,482,857 of record CM062243.1, on the reverse strand, counting down.
ACGAAATAGTTTAAGGTACCTAAAAAGGGATTCGTGTAAAGTAACACGAGACGTACCGTTTGGAAAGAGTAAAAAATAAAAAATAAGGGTCGATTAACAATTACATATTCCTTCTTTTATGAATAAAATAAAGGGAAGAGGTGATCAATGCTAATAATATCCTCTAGATGTTATCATAAATGTCTCATACTCGCTGCGCAATTGTGCGATCGAGCCATAATTACTCCGTACCAGCCGCGATTCGAAGATTCAAGATGGTCGAGCCGATAAACATAAGCTCACTTAGATGCTAGTAATGGAGAAGTCCCACATGATATTTGTTGCGCAACACAATAAGAGCTGTTCAAAGGATTGCTCACGAAAAAAAATCAAAAAAAAAAAGCGTAAAGCATTGGGAAAAAGTCATTAAACCTAAAAATAAGGCACCGCTCCAAAAATCGTAAACTAATCCTCTGGATTGATACAGTTGATTGAGGCATTGGGGAATTTTCAGTTTTGAAACTAGAGGCCATTTGTCCGAATTTGATCTACCGAATGCAAACTCGTGCAGGTCAAGGCCAACTGCATGGGCCAAAAATCTAGACTTAATCCATTTATAAAACTAGTAGAGTGTTTCATCAGCCTCCATGTACAGGATTATAAGTAAAAAATAAAAGCTCAGGGGTGCAGTTTAGGGCTCCCCTACTCTTTGTTTTGTTTATGGTGAATGTAAGCATATGTCAAATATTAAAAATTGCCGATCCAACAGCCACAGCAGCAATAGATATAAAAGGACTTAAAATGAGGAGTAACATATATGAGGAATACAACAGATGAGGTTAATTAAAAAAAAATGGACTATTTTTTGATTTGCGCGTGTCGTCCCTACGCATGGGCCATGCTAATTTTCTATGTATCATTTAAATTTTATCGGATGTTCAATGCGAAACTCTTTGCTCTACTTTATCATTTAGATTACATATTTAATAATCAACGGGCTTATATTGACATTATACCGTGTTAAATATAAGTGATCTTGTTCTAAAGTGATCATATTTTCAATGAATTTTCAAGAGGAGAATGTTAGATGACCGTAATGGGATCATAAGCAATGAAAATCATCACGTGGTGTGTCCATGGACCTAACAATAAATTTAGATTTTTATTCGAATTTTGAGGGGTCGATGACATCCAAAAATAGATCAAAAGTATATATCAAGACACCATCTATCATTAGGACTTCACTGAGGTAAAATAGATTAAAGAAAACCAAAGAGGTAAATGTTAAAATTTATAAAAACTCCAAACATATGAAAATGAAATATACTAAAAAAGTACAAAAAAATTTGGACCATTTCTCGATTTGTGCGTGTCATCCTTGCGCAGGGGCCATGCTAATCTTCTCTGTATCGTTCCAATTTTATCGAATGTCTCCGAAGAGACAACCTCTCCTGTCTCGCTCAGATGATATAAATAGAGGTGCGTTTGTGTTCATGGTCGATGTGGGATTCCTCCTAGCTCCTATTATTTAAAAGCTTCATGGCCCATTGCTTTATACACGTAGGGCCCACATTAATGACTCCAAAGTTTGGGACATGTGGCCCAAGCAACTTTGGCATTTAAAAAAAAGAAAGAAATACTTTGCTTTTATTATTATATGCGGAGTGCTTTACCATAAGTTAAGAGTAATGTTAGATAATGATATTGGGTTGGGCTTAGCCCAATGAACAAATCCACTTGAATTGCGTTTTACCACGAAATTAATTAAGGGACCTAACAAGGGAGTTGTGTAGAGTAACATGAGACGTACCATTTGGAAAAAGTAAAAAATAAAAATAAGGGTTGATTAGCAATTACATATTCTTTCTTTAAAAATAAAATAAAGGGAAGAGGCGATCAATGCTAATAATATCCTTTGGATGTTATCATAAAGGTCTCATACTCGCTGTGAAATTGTGCGATGAGCCATAACCACTCCGTATTAGCGGTGATTTGAAGATTCGAGGTGGTCGAGCCCGTAAACATAAGCTCACTAAGATGCTAGTAATTGAGAAGTGTTGCAGCTATGCAACACCGTAAGAGCTGTTCAAAGGATTGCTCCAAAAATCTAGACTTAATCGATTTATAAAACTCATAGAGTGTTCCATCAGCTTTCATGTACGGGATTATAAATAAAAAATAAAAGCTCGCAGGTGCAGTTTAGGGGTCACCCACTCTTTTGTTTTGTTTATGGTGAATGTAAGCATATGTCAAATATTAAAAATTGCCGATCCAACAGCCATAGCAGCAATAGATATAAAAGGACTTAAAATGAGGAGCAACATATATGAGGAATACAGTAGATGAGGTTAATTAAAAAAAATTGGACTATTTTTCAATTTGCGCGTGTCGTCGTTACGCATGGGCCATGCTAATTTTCTATGTATTGTTTCAATTTTATCGGATGTTCAATATGAGACTCTTTGCTCTACTTTATCATTTAGATTACAAATTTAATAATCAACGGTCTTATATTGACATTATACCGTGTTAAATGTAAGTGATCTTGTTCTAAAGTGATCATATTTTCAATGAATTTTTGACATTATACCGTGTTAAATGTAAGTGATCTTGTTCTAAAGTGATCATATTTTCAATGAATTTTCATGAGGAGAATGTTAGATGACTGTAATGGGATCATAAGCAATGAAAATCGTCAACGTGGTGTGTCCATGGACCTAATAATAAATTTAGATTTTTATTCAAATTTTGAGGGGTCGATGGCATCCAAAAATAGATCAAAAGTATATATCAAGACACCATCTATCAAGATCATTTCTTGATTTGTTCATCTCATCCTTACACAGGGGCCATGCTAATCTTCTCTGTATCGTTTCAATTTTATCGGATGTCTCTACAGGGACAACTCTTTTTAGCTCGTTGGGACAATATAAACCGAGGTACATGTGTGTTGAAGGTCGATGTGGGGCTCCTCCTAGCTCCTCCTATTTAAAAGCTTCATGGCCTATTGTTTTTATTCATGTAGGGCTCACGTTAATAGCTCCAAAGTTTGGGACACGTGGGCCAAGCAACTTTGGCATTTACGAAAAAAATCCATTGCTTTTATTATATGTGGAGTGCTTTACCATAGGTTAAGGCCCACATTAACAACTCGAAAGTTTGAGACATGTGGCCCAATGAACAAATCTACTTGAATTACATTTTACCACGATATAATTTAAGGGACCTAACAAGGGATTTGTGTCGACGATAAAGAAAATAAGAGTAATACGAGAGCTATTGTTAGGAAAAGAGTATAAACTAAAAATAAAGGTCAATTAACAATTACACATTCTTTCTTTTATAAATAAAATGAAGGGAAGAGGCAATTAGCGCTAATGATATCCTTTAAACGTTATTATAAGAGTCTCACACTCGCTACGAAATAGTGCGATTAAGCCAAAACTACTCTGTACCAGCCGCGATTCAAAGATCCGAGGTGGTCGAGCCTGTAACCACAGGCTTACTAAGATGCTAGTAATCAGGAAACCCCACACGATACGTGTGGTAGCTACGAAATATATTAAGAGCTGTTCAAAGGTTTGCTCAGGCAAAAAAATCACAAAACATTAGCGTATATTATTGGGAAAAAAATCACAAAATTGCCGATCCAACAACCATAGCAGCAATAGATTTAAAAGGACTTAAAATGAGGAATAACATATATGAGAAGTACAATAGATGAGGTTAATTAAAAAAATTGGACTATTTTTCGATCGCTTGGGTCGTCCTTACGCATGGACCATGCTAATTTTCTATGTATCGTTTCAATTTTATCAGATGTTCAATGCGAGACTCCTTGCTCCTCAAAAAAAGGCCTGAAGAAAGATTTATTATTTGAACTACATATTCAATAATCAACAGATTCATATTGACATTGTACTGTCTAAAATGTAAGTGATCATATTTTCAATGAATTTTCAAGATGAGAATGTTAGTTGACCGTAATAGGATTATAAGGGATGAAAATCAACGCGTGGTGTGTACAATGACCTAAGATTAAATTTAGATTTTATTAGAATTTCGAGGGTTTGATGATGCCCAAATATAGATAAAAAAGTATATATTAAGACACCATCCATCAACACTCATTAGGACAAAAAAGAAATATACAAGTAATACATTCATCATCACATATTACATGAACAATTTCGTTAAAATAAGAAAACGTAATTAAACTTCTGGTAAATATACAGAATATTGTTTTTTTTGGTCGAATATACATAATATTGTTGACTATGTTGAACTTGTTGTAAAACGGTGAGATGAGGTAAAATAGATTAAAGAGAACCAAAGAGGTAAATGATATAAAATTTATAAAAACTCCAATCATATGAAAATGAAATAAACTAAAAAAGTGCAAAAAAATTTGGACCATTTCTCGATTTGTGCGTGTCATCCTTGCGTAGGGGCCATGTTAATTTTCTCTGTATCGTTCCAATTTTATCAAATGTCTCCAAAGAGACAATCTCTTCCGTCTCACTTGGACAATATAAATCGAGGTGTATATGTGTTCATGGTTGTGTGTTCATGGTCGACGTGGGACTTTCCTAGCTTCTATTTAAAAGTTTCATGGCCCAGTGTTTTATTCATGTAGGGCCCATTAAGAAGATACCATTTGTCATTAGAACAAAAAAGAAATATACAAGTAATGCATTCATTGTCACATATTACATGAACAATTTCATTAAAATAGGAAAATCTAATTAAACTTTTGGTAAATATTCATGACCATATTGAACTTGTTGTAAAACAGTGAGATGAGGTAAAATAGATTAAAGAGAACCAAAGACGTAAGTGTTATAAAATTTAGAAAAACTCCAATCATATGAAAATGAAATAAACTAAAAAAGTGCAAAAAAATTGGACCATTTCTCGAATTGTGCGTGTCATCCTTGCACAGGGGCCATGTTAATTTTCTCTGTATCGTTCCAATTTTATCTGATGTCTCCGAAGAGACAATCTCTTCCGTCTCTCTTGGACAATATAAACTAAGGTGCATGTGTCTTCATGGTCGACGTGGGACTTTCCTAGCTTCTATTTAAAAGTTTCATGGCCCAACGTTTTATTCATGTAGGGTCCATTAATAAGACACCATTTGTCATTAGAACAAAAAAGAAATATACAAGAAATGCATTCATTGTCGCATATTACATGAACAATTTCATTAAAATAGGAAAATCCAATTAAACTTTTGTTAAATATTCATGACCATATTGAACTTGTCGTAAAGCGGTGAGATGAGGTAAAATAGATTAAAGAGAACCAAAGAGGTAAGTGTTATAACATTTATAAAAACTCCAATCATATGAAAACGAAATAAACTTAAAAAGTGCAAAAAAATTTGGACCATTTCTCGATTTGTGCGTGTCATCCTTGCGCAGGGGCCATGCTAATCTTCTCCGTATCGTTCCAATTTTATCCGATGTCTCCGAAGAGATAACCTCTTCCGTCTTACTTGGACAATATAAATCGAGGTGCATGTGTGTTCATTGTTGATGTGGCACTCCTCCTACCTTCTGCTATTTGAAAGCTTCATGGCCCAATGTTTTATTCATGTAGGGCCGGCATTAATGCATCCAAAATTAGGACGTGTGGTCCCAAGCAACTTTAGCATTTTGTCCCTTTACTTTTATGAGTGCAAGTTAAGAGTAATGCCAAATTATAGGCATTGGGTTGGATTTAACCCAACGAATATTCCCGCTTGTTAAATGAAGATTCAATTTTTTGTTTTCCTCCCCCTCCCAAAAGTGCTGGTGAGCTTTTTGTACTCTCAATTAGGCGAACGTTTTTTTTTTTTTTTTTTTTTTTTGGTAAGGACAATTAGGCGAACGTTTATCCTTATCGAAAACCCGGAATTTTTTACGCGTTCGAAAACCGCCTAAAACGCGTCGTTACCACGAAACGGTTAGAAAAAGCCCCGTTCAAAACAGGACCGAAAAACGCGTTTACCCGCCGCTTAGCTTAGTGATCATCTCCCCGATTATTATATACGGTCTTTGTTTCTTAACCATTTTCGGTCATTCTCCTCACCGAATCCTAGTCCGGGACCCAGACGAGCCCCACGAAGTCGTCGTCGATTTTCTAACTCGAAAGTCATCCGTCCCGAGGCACCGTGCACCTATATAAACAAAAAAAAACAGCACAGTCATAAGTCGAGATACACGCCGATCAGAACGCGCGTGATCGGTGAAAATTCACGGCTCCGGATCGCAATAAAAAATTTAGTTCGGCCAAAATTTCCGACCCTGCAATCCAACCTAACCGTATCGAGATATCGCTCGAGTAAATACCGTATTCCAAACAAAGACCGAAAAAAAAAAAAAACAAGGGGCGGAAAAAATAAAAAAGGAGAAAGCGAAAAAAGAAAAAGGAAAAAAAAAACCGGCGGGCGCAACGATCGCGTGCGGCGGGCTCACGGTAAGCGCGTGGACCCGGGACCGTCGGGATGAGCCCCCCCGCGGGACGCCGGTCAACGCTCGGCGGGGGCCCAGCGAGCACGGGATGGAGAGAGCAATCGCCATCGTCCATCGCCACCGGCGAGAGAAAGCGACAGGGGCCGCGCCCCCGCGCGAAAGTGCCGCGAAGGAGTTCCGCTCCTTTCCCCATCAAAGCCGAAGCCGAGCTCTGCCCTTCGCTTCTTCTCTCGCCCGCCATCGAATCCCGCCTCCTTTTCTCGCTCCCTCTCTCTCCAGCTCCCCTCTCGATCCTCCGGAGATTCCTGTCCCTCCCCGCTTCCGTACGGTACGGCGGCGGCGGCGGCGGCGTCCTCGGAGCGCGCGGGAGGGCTTCGCTGATCGGTCCCTCGTGGGTCGGTGGAGTCCCTGGGCCCCCCCCCCGCCCCCGGCCGGTAGCCCTTTCGTTCCTCTCTTACCCCCCGCGCTGCTTCGGCCCGGCGCTGGTCTTCGTCCGAGGCGGAGCAGTTCCCCGGTTCTTGAAAGAATATTTTTCCCCCCGGGAGGTTCGTGGCCGATCGCGTGTGTTTTTTTTTTTTTTTTCGAGTGTGCCGTTTCTTGGTTCTGGGGTGAGGGAGCCTCGTTCGGTCGGATTCGTTGTTCTGTCTGATTCGGTGCGGTGGTCAGATCGTTGGGCAAGGTAAAAGAGGCGGCGGTCCAAGCTCCAAGGGCGGGCTAGCTAGCTCGCTCTTGTCGGGTCTGCTGTGAATCCGTGTGATTTTGGGCTACAGTTCCTGAACCCTCCCTGGATTGCTCATTTCCTCAATCTTGGTTGTCTGTTCGAGAATTTGGTACTTCTGCTTTGTTGGGTCGTTTGGGATTTTGGATGTTGATTTGTAGCGCTTAGATTTTTCTCCAGAGCCGCCTCTCCGTCCTTTCTCAGTTTTGGAAACTCAGCCGAGAGTCCCAGGGAACTTCCCCTGCCTTTCTTGCTCGCCCGCCGGGCGACCTTTTTGCTTCGGACTCTTGAACTTTTTCGACTACGATTTCAACCGATTGATAGTTGAAGCCGAGCCGAGTGAAGTGCAGTTCTTTGGTCAAGGCGGGAGAAATTCTTAGCAAAGAAGTCTTCTTCTGAAACAAATCCATTTCTTCGCCGGAGTCGCCGTGTAGGAGTTGGTGCAAAGTGAAATCAATGGAGATTTCGTGACGCCGGCTTCCGAGGGTAAACTTGGGTTTACCAAATGAAGGGGAAAGGTTCTTGAATTTATCCAGGATTTCTGTGTGACCCATATCCAGAGTTTCCTAGCCTGCGTTTTCTTGGTACTTAGAGAGCGAATCCATCGTTTCTGTCGAAATGGGGGACTGCGAACCCACCCTTGTAAACCATGAAATGGAGCATCATCTAGTTGCAGCAGCTCAGCACCTCATGCTGGCACTGAGAGCAAGTACAAACCTGAACATTGATGACATGAGCAGTTTCCTTTCCAGTGTTGAAGCTCATCTCTCCACGAGGTCCACGCCTAGTGAGAGCAGGGGCAGGTTGAGAAGGGGCGGCTTGTTGAAGGAAATAGAAGAGCAACTCAGACAGAATGAGATAGTGGTCATGAGTTGGGAGACTAAGCAGTCACTGATATGGGACTCTAGCTCGGAGGAAACCTCAGAGTGTCTGAAAGCTGCCGTCGAGATTCAAAAATTAGTGGAGACTTTAGGATGCGTTTCTCCCATAAGGAATGTGAAGCAGAAGGAACTTCTTCTTCGTGCTCAAGGCATCTTGGAGATAGCAATGTCGAGGCTCGCGGAAGAGCTGAGGCACATTCTTGTCCAGTATAAGGAGTTCTATGAGCCTGAATACATGTCATTCCGCTCTGTTGTGGAGGATGTGGTGTATGATGAGTCGTTTGTTTCCATAGAGGATGAAGCAACTGAGTTAACATCTCGTGCAGAGGATGGTGGCAGTGGCACAGGCAATGCATCGGCGGAATGTCTGGTAAGCCTGATCCACCCCGATATGGTCCCTGCTCTCAAGTCGATTGCACAGGTGATGTTTTCATCAAAATACGATCAGGAATTTTGCCAAGCTTATGTTAGCATCCGGAAAGAAGCGCTGCATGAGTACTTGCTCATACTCGAAATGGAGGACTTGACAATTGAAGATACTCTGAGAATGGATTGGGATAAGATGAGCGGTGAGATAAAGAAATGGGCTTGGGCTATGAGGATCATTGTACGTGTCTATCTTGCTAGCGAAAAACGTCTTTGCAATGAGGTTCTAGGAGAGTTTGGTTCTGTTAACTCAATTACCTTTGTCGATATCACAAAGGCTTCGATGCTGCTTTTCTTGAACTTTGGTGAGGCCATAACAATGTCACCACATCAACCGGAGAAGTTATTTCGCGTGCTCGACATGTATGAGGTCCTCGCTGAACTCCTTAACTACATAGATGCTTTATACTCTGAATATGCTGGTGCTTCCGTTAGAATCGAGTTTCATGATCTTTTGGCCAGCTTGGGTGATTATGCAAGAGCAACATTTGCTGAATTTAGGAATCGTATCGCCCTAGACAGGTCTCAGAAACCTTTTGGCGGAGGTGGGATTCATCCTCTCACAAAGTATGCCATGAACTACATCAAGGTCCTTTCTGCATATAGGGGCTCCCTTAATTTGCTTCTTTGTGATCAAGAAGTAAAACATCCGGAGCCTTGTCTTGGAATAGATAACGAGGAGGAATGCTCTTCTGACAGTTCATGTGCATTGGCAGCCCAGGCGAGGTCACTGGTGTCTGTTTTAGAGTCGAACCTTGTCGAGAAGTCCAAGCTATTCAAGGATGGTTCCCTCCAGCATATATTCTTGATGAACAACATCCATTACATGGTTCAAAAGATAAAAGACTCTGACCTCAGGCTTTACTTTGGGGACGAGTGGATCAGGAAGCATATCGGAAAATACCAGCAGCACGCAACAAGTTATCTAAGAACCACGTGGAGTTGTGCTCTTTCTTTGCTCAAGGGTGGTGGAAACCAGGCTTTGGGCTTCTGTAAGCCAACTCTTAGAGAAAGGTGCAAGGCCTTCGGTCTTACTTTTGAGGAAGTCTACAAGTGTCAAACGGGGTGGATCATCCGAGATCCTCAGCTTCGGTTGGATGTGCAGATTGCAACTTCACAGAAGGTGATCCATGCTTATCGGACGTTTCTTGGAGTATATTCTGGTTCTATCGGTGAGAAGTACATCAAGTACACTGCTGATGACATGGAGAACTACATTCTGGATCTTTTTGAAGGATCCGCAAAGTCATTGCCCCATCCATGGAAGAAGTGAATTCATTTTACTATTAGCTCTTCCAATTCCTGTCCTTTTGGCTTTGTTTTACCCTATTGTAATCGATGTAGATGCGTTTTAATATTTAAAGCGTCCAGGTATAGTGTCGAAGAAAACTTATCATTTACATTGTATCTCGTGTGATGATACCAACTGGGAATTTATATGCACAACTTGGTTGGTGTAACTCTCTCTCTCTCTCTCTCTCTCTCTCTGTATATATGCAATGATCCTCTCCGTGTAAGAGTGAACTACATCGGGCAAAGGCATTATTCGTACACCGGAAGGACTTTTCGCTCGTGTCGAAGACCACCAAACATGCCCTTTGCTTCTTTAAGTGATTCCCGTGTTCTGTTTTGATGAAGACTCTTCAATTCTTCTTCCCTTGAGCTGAGAGTCTTGAGCTTAGACTCAGAAAAGTTGGACTTCGACATAAAAGAACATGAACTTGAGAGGAACCATCTAAACCTTATCAAATTGTCGACATCCGGAAAAAACACAAACTGTTAGATAGGGAAGAAAAAACACAAACTGTTAGATAGGGAAGAACCAAGTGTGGAATTCAAGCTACAAATCCAAAATCAGTCAATTTTCAGCATCAAATCTTTCTGTAGATGCGGACGCTCAATAGTCCGAATAGTTAGTTACTCCCCTTATCTCTTGATGCTAGCCAAGTGGGGCCTTGAACTTCTTTTTTTCCCTTTTTCTACTGAATTTTACCCAAAAAAATAAGGGAGAAAAAGAACGAAGGAAGTTAGGAACTTGCGCGTTGAAAAAGAAAATGTCAAAACCTTGTTCAATGGAATTACCTGGAAAACATAGAATAGAAGTGTTATAAAAATAAATGGCTTCGAATCAAAAGAGCAATCAAGTCGGATTTTGAGGCATGATATCACTTTCCTTAAGGATTTATTTGCTCCACAATTGTTGCTAATGGTCACCGGCAAAAATCCTCCATGATACAACAAAGTCTCAAAATGAGAATACTAGATAGCAATTTTAGTATTTCTCCAGGATCTCTCTAGAAAACAAAAGAAAAATGATGGCTGTAATTTTCGAAAGAAGACTTGAAGAAATTGATTTCTGATTTTCTTTCTTGCCAAAAATCGACATATATAGAAATCGGTCTTAAAGAACATTGGCAACTTTTCACGAAAGGTTGCAAAGCTAACAAAGATATTCCTTCAAAAAGAAGTTGCAAACTGAATAGATGCAACCCTTCGGAAAAGATTGAAAACTGAACAAGTATAATTTTCAAAAGTTGTCTTGGAAAGACACATGTAAAAATTTGGAATAAAATAAATAAATAAATAATTCCAAATTTTCATAATTTCGAAAATTACTTAATAAACAAAAAACAATCTTTCAACTAATAAAAATTAATAAGATAACCTTACGAAATAAAATAAAAATATAAAGGAATTAGTGCTAATAAAATAAAAATAAAAGGGATAAGTGCGCTTAATAATCACGCGGAAATCGCACACCCGCACGCGGGTATTGTGTGGACTAGCACACGCCCCATTATTTTCACTCTAAGGAGCAAGAAGATATTCATAATTATAAAGCGGTTCACTTTTTCAAAACTTTCCTATATGGGACAAAGGAAAGAGTATTATTTTGTTTGTTTTACAAACAAACATCCAACAAGAAGTGGACAGCAGCATGCACACGAAATCGTCGAAAATTACCTGAAAACGACACGTCCCATAAAACCGAAGCTCAAGTCAATAACTTGTACATCTCCAGATAGAATACGATAAGGTCGGCTAAAATCCCAGCCAAGCGCGTTGAACTCAAACCCTACATGATCAATGGACTATAAGCCTTCACATGAGCAAGTCCTTGATTCATCAATGGACTGACCCCAGTTGATTCCTACAGTTAGTCTGCTATAAAAGTGAAAAGGCAATGATACCGATGGGCCATTAATACTGTCATGGTTTAGAACAGAGAAAGATGGAGAAGTTCGATGGGAGAGTTTTCAAAGTGCACGGCACACGATGCACTGAACCGCTCGCACATTGCAGACGGGGTGCGGTGCACCGGACCAGGTCGTGAGCACTCAGGAAATTCACGTGAAATGAGACATGTCTCCCAACTTCTAGAAAGAGACCCTCGAAATCTTTAACAATAATAGTCAGCTCTGCCGGCCATGGTTGGTTTCGTGTGTTCATCTGCATCTGCATTTTTCTCACAGGTGGTGTTGGGGGGAAATCCACATCCTGCGCGTTCTCACAGGTGGTGTCGGGAGGAAAGGTTTGTTGTGATATGAAAAGTCAAGAGTCGCCGGTCAACTGTACCCTTAAGATGGTCACTTTTCTCCATTCACTCTTTTCATGGTTCGACTAATGGGATAACCTATACAAGTCAAGAGCTAATGCGGCTGGGGTCGGCCACTTTGCAGAGTCTTAACGTGTTATTCTTCTTCGAATTTGATATATGTGCCCGGGTCAAAGATACTAAGATTGAGGCCATGTATTCTTGTCTTAACGACTTCCACAATTGTCATGGCCGAAACAGCATGAAACCCGATCAAACTTTTTTTTTTTCGGGTAGAAAAATCTTCTCAAACTTGATGCGGAAACTTATCCTAAGTAGGATATCATAGAATTGTTCATATCGGGAAATTTCAAGGCTCTACTCTAAGTAGGGTTGAGCAGCAACCAAGTTGTTTCAACTCGAGAACAAAACCGAATCGGCCTTACCCAATGAATTCTAGGCCGGTTCCAAAGAATCGGTTCGATTCTGGGTTCCGGCTGAACCAGCCTTACCTGACCAAGCTTGCTTGGTTGGCTCTTGGGTTGAACCGATGGTTTCGAGATTCAAACTATTAAAAGGTAGGTTCCAGGGATCGAAATTAGGAATTAGACTGATTCTTCATATTCGGCTTGGAATCGATCTTCTAAAATTAGTTCAGCCAGAATTGAGAACCAGACCGGTGTTTCAATATTGGCTTGAAACCGGTTAGGTAAGATAAGTTCGGTCCCGTTTTCCAGTTGAACTGGCCCAGTTGCTCAATTTTTTTTTTGGTCAACTTTACATAGAGCAGAACTTTGAAATTTCCCAATATGGATAATTTATAATATCCTACCACCCGCCTGAGTGGCGCTGCTGGAGTGCGCACTCTTCCTCTCGCAAAAGGTTGAGTGTTCGAATCCCGGGCGTCGCAGGGTGACTTAATCGGTAGCATGTGTGTGGTGGCTAGCACGTGTCGCCCCCAGGGTTTACTCCCCGACTGTCGGCCATGCAGAGGTTCCCTGGGTTACCAAAAAAAAAAAGACATTTTATAATATCCTAATTAGGGTAAGTTTCAGCGTCAACTTTGAAGAAGGATTTTCTACTGGAAACAAAAAAGGTTTAAGCGAATTTCATGCGGTTATGGACATGAAAATGGTGGAAGTTGTTCAGACAAGAGTAGATGGCCTCAATCTTGTCACTTTGGCCGTGCATACGGGGTCGAAAATGGGAAAAACGGTCGATCCCTTCTTCTTGCGCTATAGATCTTCCCATTTTCGAAGGAAAACTTACCAATCCAAGTGATTTTGCCTTTTCCTTGGGGTTCGTTCTTGTCTGTATCATCCCATAGAATTTACAGGCGAAAGATTTACCCGAAGAAAACATTAGATTCTGCAAAGTGACCGACCAATGTTGCACAGTTGTTTATGTCCCCTGACTTCCAAGTCGTCCCACTAGTCAAATGATAAATGATAAAAAGCACAATTGGAGAAAAAGGACCATACTAAGGGTACAGTCGACCGGTGACTCTTTGATAGTACTTTGTCCAATAATCATCTTCAGCAACAATTTGATTGTTCAAATGAAATGATTAATGATTAGACCGGTGTCCCACCGAGGATACACTTGTGACCATATTCAGGCTGGCTGTCCCAGATAACTCTCCGGTCGTCTTCCTTACTTCTACAAGTTCATCATCATCGTTATCAATCAAGAATCTTGCACCGACTAGTAAGTCAGCGTTTTCGGTTCCTTACTCTAACTTTTACATTAGATGCCCCTAAAAAATCCAATTTATCTACCATAACCTGAGCACCCTCTAAGCCAACCTCATCCACTGTCTCCTCATGCTCATCAGCTACATCATCATTATTTAGAATAACCTCATGCTGAACTAATCCCTCATTAGCTGAACCAATATCATCCACCGTCACTCGTCATCAACTAATCCCTCTAGTCTCATCCACAGTCCCCTGGTGCTCAAACTATTCCCTCATCATCAGTATCAACATCCTCAGCTTGCTCATCCACAGCATCTTCCTTAGCTAAAACACCCTTATGTTCCTCATCTTTCTCCATACACATCAATCAACCCATGGTGCAAATAATGAAATACAATATTAACAATACTGCTATTATCGAATATGAATCTCAACCTTCATTTAGAGACATTCTAGGCATCTCAAAATATAGCTTTTGCATTTACGTTTTATCCCATCCTTAATATCTCTCATGAAGCCTCGACACAGAACTATATTGATATCTACCTTTACTATATTTATCTTCCCCCCACTTGGTCAAGTGTTAGGTGACGGACAAAATTTCTACCGTTAAAAATGCAGATCAATGTTGATTTATCGTTCATCTCAAACCTGTACCAAAAGGAAATATAGAATCTTTTCAGTGAGGGACCAACAATGCATTATGCGAAGAAATCAACACAAATAGATTATAAAAATATAACACAATTTTGGAGGGACCACCTTGTGTTGTCGCCTTACACTAGGAAGGTCAGGGATGACCGGATTGTCATGTCAAATAAATCATGCGGGACTTGGTTAAGAGGACTTGATTGCACTTGAGATTTATGATTATACTGGTTTAATTAAAAAGATTAGGATTCGATTGCATTCTACACAATAGATTGAGAACTGATTGTGCAATTTTCCTTAGGGGTGAGTGAGCACTCGAGCCGGTTCTACTCGGGAATTGGAATAAATTGGCCTTGCCTAATATGTTTCAGTCCGATTTCAGGAAGAGCTGCCCCAATTCTCAATTTTATGTCAAAACCACTGGTTTGACCATAGAACCAACTAAGCATAATGGTTTCAAGGTTGATTACACTTGAGGTTCATGACTAGACCGATTCAATTAAAAGGTTTAGAATTCGATTGAATTCTGCATAATAAATTTAGGACAGATTCAATTCGAAAACTAGACTGAACTAGTCATACTTGATATGTTCCAAGCTAGTTATGGGAAAGTCGGTCTAGTTATCAGTTCTTATATCAAAACCACCAGTTTGATTATAGAACCAATTTAGCTGGACTGTTTGGGCCATACTTGATATGTTCCAAGCCGATTACGGTTCTTAGTTCTTATGTCAGAATGCCGATTCGATTACAGAACCAATTAAGCAGGACTGTTCCAAGGTCAAACCAGTCTTATATTCTTATTTCAAATAAAAATGTAGTGAGATTCAACTAGGGACAACGGAACGAATAGCTTCCAGCTTAAAGTAGGCAAACAAGACCACCCAACTAACAAGACTTTACTGATAATAAGCTCAAAAAAATAGCATCTTATATCAATTTATGTGATTCTTACGAAACAAACCCGATTCTCAAATAGAATCAAGAACCAACCTAGAAACAATCAGTTCGGTTCCAAGTATAACCCGTTCGGTTCCCAATGCCAATTTTTCGAAACCAAGACCCATGGAGTAGGTTCCGAATTCCAGTTTCAAAACTGACCAACCTACTGACCAACCTTGGTACCAGTCGGTCCTAATTTTCCCCAATATGAAGCCAACTAGGCCTGCCCACTGCCGACCATTTGGGTGGGCTTGGCTCTGCATACGAGCCACCCCACACGAAGGATTACCATACAATGGACCAGCAGAACTGAGTTCCTCAATCAATCCGTCTGATCAAACCCGCCCAAGCTCAAAAATCTGTACCTTCTTCTACTAATATGTTCAGTGCTATTTGAATATTGTTCTTATATTTCTACCTTCTTATACTATTATGGTTGGCTCGATTAAAATGTTGGGCCACACAAAAATGCTGAGCCGAGGGCCCGGGGCAGAACATCACCTTCCAGTGAAGCCTTCAATAGTTTTCCAGGTCAGGATTGAACTCGGTGAGCTCCACAAGATGTTTTATTTCATACCATCCTCCAGCGTAGCAGTGCAGTTAATGCAAGATTGTATATGTAACAAGGAAGTCACTTCAGGCAACACGCAATGCGGCAGCATGATGTTCCACCCAATGACGATTCGAAGTTTGGCATGCGTCGCTCATTCATGGAACGTGATAAGTAATCCTAGTATCCGTGCAGGAAACGAAAGGCAATCTCCTTCTGATGCAGAAGGAAAGGGAAAACAAAACAGAATGACCAGAGTGTGCAGAGAATATATTTCTTTTCTGTGGGCTTCAGCCATTCTCTTCCCGTACACAGACTAGTTTCACACTCCAAAGATCCTCAGTACCTGCAAACTCCTATAATGCCTCAATGTTCCGCAAAATCAGTTATCTGAGTAGACTGTGAAGATATGAACAATATATTACATGGAACAGGGCAGGGGGGCCAATATGCTGCAAGGCAGAGGTCTAGATATTCTTCTTAAAAAAAGAGCCATGTGGAAACTCATGCTTTGCTATCTCTGTGAATCATAAACTGCTCTCTTAAGATGCAGATGAAGCCAAAGACAACTCAATGTAAATGCAAAAGTGGCATCCTACGGGATATCAGATGCCGCCCACTAGCAACAAAAAAGAGGGCCTCACTACACTCGATTTTTACATGCAACACTCGGAGACTTTGTTGAAGACAAAGCCAACTCTAACAGACATCTCGTCATGCGAAACAACCGACAAAGCTTTATTGTCTTTGTGCAATAATATGAATCAATCCAGGTACTCATCAAAATTCTGAGGTGCTCAACCGAAAGTTTTCCTCCTTTAGGTATAAGCCAACTTCTATGTGCCTCCTGAGAATTTAACAACATTGGTAGAAACATTAACAGTGTCACTCAAAAGTTCAATTAACTGTCTGTGTCTATCTATCCACATGCATCCACATTAAACGATGTTGCTCAAAAGTTCAAATAATTGTCTGTGTCTATCTATCCACATGCATCCACTATGTTACCTACACTGCAAATTCTTTTTCTGTGCGAAGACTCTCCTCCCATTTCTTAATCACCCTGGATCCGAGAAGCAGAAGGTCTCTTTTTTCAGTTCTCTCCCTTTTCCTTTTCTACAAGGTTTTTTCTGGTCTGCCTAAATTCCTTCTCTGGCCCAATTTATAACTAACCACAACCAGAGTTACAACAACTTATTCACTGAAAAGTGAACATGCCAATTAAACTACTAGCTTTTTCAAAAAAAAAAAAATAAATAAACTACTAGCAAGACAGATAACCGCAGTGCCGTACAACTTTCTGGATTCTTAGCATTCTATGAATCTCTTAACTATGTTTTCATGCAAGGAGGTGATCAGATCAAATCAGATTATCACAGTATATAACCTCAACAGTCCACTTACCAGCCTTGCAGGTGATTAGAAGTATAGAATCTATCATAATAAACCCGAGTATATTCCGACCCAAAAAAAAAAAACCCAAGTATATTAGAGAGTCTCCAAGAAAGGAAAAAAACAAAAGGTATGCGCCAACGAAGGTTGTAATCATGCCTATATGTACTAATAAACTGATTCAGGAAGGTCCCCACTGTCCACAAGTAAGAGCTGCGAGCCAACTTATGAGGGAATTTGCTGAGTGTCACTAGACAAGTAAGAAAAACAAGATATTTAAGGGAGCTAACCTGCAATCAGGCTGGCTGGATCTTTTGTTCATTCTCATACACAGTAGTTTCTTACTCTTCCCATTTGCTTGAAACTCATCCTTAGTTTCTGTTTGTGCATTGCTTAGTAGTCACAATGCACGGGCCTTGCCAACTTGAAGGCCCTCTTATCATACAAATAAATTGCTACAGTCTAAAAGTATATGCGCACCTGTACACAGCAACATTAAAAAAAGGAGGAAAAGCCAAGGCCGGTGGAAAAGATCATTTTGTAACTTCAATGTAACATATGTGTTCTCATGTTTCGTTGCAAACTAGACCAGACAAATATAGACAGACAAGTTTGAGAAAATGCATCTAGTACGTAATCACCACAAAGTACATATTATTGCTGAACAATTTGGTACCAATGATAGAAAAATGGGGAAATTTGAATTCTAGAACATCAAGAGGTTTGAGGATAATTGTACAACAAATATTTCAAGTAAGAACCTAGTCAATACATAAAACAACACCCCTAGCAATATTGACACTGGAAGAGCCGGCAGCGCCTTCTGATAAAATGCCAGCAGCATCAATGTAATACCTAGTCCAGCTATAATGGCAAGATAACAGGCATACACTGTCATGAAGTCATACATCGCTGCTCTACCCACTAAAACACTGTAGAAGATGAAGTCGCCTAGACCAAGCTTTATAGCACCAGAAGAACCAAGACCAATACCCTCTAGCGCCAAATTCTCACTTGGTATAGCATCTTCATTGCCCCGAGGACTGACGTTTATTCTGTGGTCGATCAATGGTGCAGAAAGTTCACTTTCTCCTTCACGGTCTGGTGACGGTCCCTCTGGGGCTGCAACTGAATTTGTGACATTATGGACACTATTAACAGACAAACTACAAGGGCTGGTGTTTTTGTTTGCAATGGACACGGCATTGGCATTGGAGGAATTTAAATTAGGAGCCTCAGCTGGATCATGAGCAGAACTTTGCCTCTCTCTCCACACTCTTCTTTGAACTACACCGCTCTCATGACCTGAATCGCTATGAGTCACCGGCCTCGCCTCGTAAACCAGTGCAGGAATATCTTCATCCCTGGAAATCGCGAGCTCCACCAAGAGCCTCAATGGCCCCACGGGCAACAGAACAGCAGCAAGATCATACAGTGCCATAGCAACCAATAGAACCCAAGTAGTCCATTCGGGCAGCATAGTAAACCAATAAGCAACCAACATGCCAATAACCACCAAATACCCTTGCGTCACGAGAATGGCCATCTTCGACACGAACACGGCCAAGACACCCACAACAGCGAAATTGAACAAAACCACGAAAAACGTGATACAATCGACTGGGATACTGAAATCTTGGATGAGGAACAAAGCGATTTCACCTCCCAGGAAGCCTAAGACGATAAAAGCCGAGAAACCCATGTAGAACTTCAAGAACCGAGTGCATCTCAGGTAAAACAAGAGCACCAACACGAAAGTGACCACGGTGACGACGGCCACAAATGCGAGGGAGTTCCAGAGCGCACCTATGAACTTGTCCCAGGACGAGTCCGAGTCGGACTCTGAGTACGCGATCGTGGCCATGGAGGAGCCCGACATGGACGACGAGGAAGACGAGGAGCCCAGCACGGAGACCAAGATCACCACCAAGAACATGCAAATCGAGACGGGCGTGACGATCCTGACGATTTCCTCGCCCAGGGAATCGAGGACGCTTCTGGGTCTGGAGTTCTGGGCCATTGGGTGCCCGAAACCGGGATCAAATTTCGCTCCTTGACGCCGCTTTGATACGCAATTTTCGGAAGAACGAGGAAATGGGTGGGGGTCTCTCGGGTTCTTTGACTATCGGGCGAGGACGGAGGAGGGCCTCGGAGCCAACGCCCGTCGCTCTTGCTGTGCGATAGGGAAGCTCGTCGCAGTCTAAGCTCCAATCAACCGAAGTTGCGGGCCTCAGCGGCCATTTGCAGGGGTGTGCAAACGGAACGCCCGAACCGGGAATCGCCCGAACCAGGAACCGCCCGGACCGCACCGGACCGATACCATTTGGGCGGTTCTAAGGGGTGCTGGTCCCGTTCCCGGTTCCTAAAAGTGAAATCGGTGTCTGGGCGATCCGATTTTCGGTTCCAAGGGGAAACTGGATCAGACCGGATCGACATATTTTTTCTTCAAAAAAATTAATAAAATGTAAACTAAATCCTAAGTGAACTTTATTGACGTAAATTCTTTGATAAAAAATAAAATGTAAACTAAATCCTAAGTGAATTTCATTGATATAAATTCATTGATAAAAATTAGTAACATGTGAACTAAACTCTAAGTGAACTTTATTGATATAAATTCATTGATAAAAATTAGTAAAATGTGAACTAAATCCTAATATTTAACAAAAAAAAAACTAAATCCTAAATAACCGATTCTATTGGACCGGATTGGAACCGGATTGAACCGATGGTCCAGTCCAGTTCTCGGTCCTAGGACCAAACGGTCCGGTCCACTGTTCTCAAAATTAGAAACCGGTTCTCCTAGTCCGGTTCCCGGTTCCACTCAAAATCGAACTGGACCGAATACCGATCACCCCTAATTTGTAGGTCGTTGGTTCACCCTCATCGGTTTCAACGCCATCGTCTTCATGTGCTCAGATGAGGCCACCTCTAGCTTCTAAAGTTGCTCGATTTGGAGGATAATCGAGAAATCAAGGAATTCCGGGCGTCTCATTATTAACAAGGATTGATATCATGAAAAATGCTAAATTAGTACGTATATGACAAATTTATCATAAATTAATTTTTTGATCACGAAAATCTTAAATTGATATATTTATGATAAATTTACCTAAATTAATTTTTTTGCCATAAAAAATCTCAAATTGATATACATGTAACAAATTTACTCCGAACTAATTTTTTGACAATAAAAAACCAAAAACTAGTAATTTCATGATAAATTTACCCTCCGTTAGAGGACCAATTTGGGTTTATCGTGGTATTTACCCAATCAATTTCCACGTGGACTTGTCACGTCATCATATATCATCCACTTTATCAAATTTAACTGTAAAATTTGACGGGAGCTAATATAGGATAAATTTATTACAAGTGTACCGGTCTGGGGTCTCTAGTGGTCAAAAATTAGTTCGAAATAAATTTGTCGCATGTATTTGGGTTTTTCATGATCAAAAAATTAATTTATGGTAAATTTATCACATGTGTACCAATTTTGGATTTTTCGAGGTCAAAAAATTAGTCTTTGATAAATTTATCACAATTATACCAATTTAAGATTTTTCATGGTATTAACCCTACTAACAAATACAAAACAGAGTATGTTCTTAATTTCCCATGATAGGATAAGTCGTTCAACATTTATATTTCACTAAAAATTAAGAGCCGCGCTTTTTCCACTTCTAGTTTGGCTAAAACACTCTCCAACAAAGTGTTTGGACTATTTCAACCATTGTGGGTCCCATCCTTCAGCATCTTCAACCTTCCCTCAGTGTCTTTTTTTGGTTTTTTTGCAGGTCTCACTTTACTTTATCTTCATCTCACCTTTCAGCATCTTTCTCTCTTGTAAAGAAAATGCCGCCATAATCACCTCCATAAAAGCGTAAAACTCAATTAGAATGATATTTTCTTGGTCTAGTTGGTGGTTGTGCAACATATTAAGGCCCTTCTCTATTCAAAACCAACATAATATAATACAGAGGAGGGATTCAACAAGACTTTGCGCCACCACCAATAGACTTTTCTAGCTAATATGCGAAAATTCGTTTGGCATGTTCACTTGTTTTCCATTTTATCAAGAACCGCAAACAAAATAGTAAAAAATTTCAACAAACCTATTGAAATGAGAAGAAAATAGCAATTTATTGAATAAAAACCTTTCATCCTTTACTGAATCCAAACTATAACTAAACCAATATGTGCATCTCCAAATTATTTTGCCAAGCAGATTGCATAAAAGAAAGAGGTCGATGGAAACCAATCTAGGGAAATTTTTAATGAAAAGAATACTCAAAAATCAAATGCATGCTCTATCTGAATAGGGTCAAAGAAATCACTAAGTTCAATCTTTAGAAGTTAATGGGGCGGTAATCCTTTTGTCACTTGGTGAAAGCAAAACTCTTGAGAATCGAAAAAGACGCACTTTTCTCTTTCCACTCTTTCCCATTAAATTTCAAAAACTTCAACTAATGGAATCCTAAGGATGAGAGAAACTCTACAATGTGAAAAGGCCTCACTAAAGATTAAAAGCATAACCTTTAATAGGATTCAATAATAAATAAGGAATGAATCAATAACTACCTTTCCTAGACTGAAAAAAAAAAAGATGAAAGAAGAAAAAGAAGAAAAACACACCTTCAAACTTCATTGACCTAAACCCATCACAAGGAAAATTACCACATTACTCAACATTAACCAACTTTTCGAATTTAATCAAAGGAAAATTTCAAATAAGGGTATGAAATGCTCTTATTTTCTCAAATAAGAACATGAAGTGGTCTTTGTATCAAATAAGGACTTGAAGTTACATGTTAGTCTTCAATAAGAGTCTGAAGTGGATTTTGTGTCAAATAAGAACCTAAAGTGGCTATATCTGTTTCAAAGAAGGAATTGACTTTTCTTGTGGTGAGGTCATTTTTGTCTTTTAACTTTTTTGAATTTTTTCCCTTTTTTCTAGTTTTCCCTTCTTCCTTGGTAGTCGGTTGGCCAACCACCAGCGAAGCCCAACGAGGGTTGGGCGGGGGTCGCCCTCGCCTAATCTGGTGAGGATCGCCCTTGCAGGCAACAGGTGAGGAACGACCTCACCTGGGCGAGGCCCCCACCCCTAGATATGGCGGGACCGCCCTCGCCGGTAATGGGAAAAAAGGAAAATCCTTGACTTGCAGACAATTCACGTTGGATTACACATAGAATTGCTTTTCCACTTGTTTAATACCACAAAAAACTCAAAACTAGTACATTTATGAGAAATTTACCCCAAACTAATTTTTTAATTTACTTTATGTTAGTTCCTTTAAATTTTACCGTCAAATTGCTGAGTTGGATGACACGTAACAGTTGATGGGTGTACCGATTTAGGGTTTTGCCCTCCGTTTATCACAGATGACCAGTTTGTGATTTTTTGTAGTATTAATCCAATTTAACGGAAACTAATGGAGGGGAAATTTATTACAAATGTACCAATTTAGAGTTTTGTTAAGTCAAAATATTATTTTTGGGTATATTTGTCACATGTGTATTTATTTTGGATTTTTTGTGGTAAAAAAATTATTTTGAGGTAAATTTGTACTGGTTTAGGGTTTTTTGTGATTAAAAAATTAGTTGAGAATAATTTTATCATATATGTATCAGTTTGAAGTTTTTCATTATTTTAATCTATTTTCCACGTCGGATTACACATAGGATGTTTAATGGCCAAACTGGACATAAGTGTAAATGCGTCCAAGTTGCAACCTCTTCAGGGATTTTATGGGCCGACAGATAATTTGATGTATATGTGCGTACTTTGGAATCCGTTTAGAGTTTTCAGTGATATTTGATCCCTTGCAAAAGCTCCTGAGCATATGCACAGCGATCATTTGATGAATGATCTATAACTTTTTTTGTTTTTGCATAAATATTTAAATAGGCTTTTTGGAGATAGACATCTTTTAACTCTTAACCAAGGGCATCCTTCGGATTTTTTATGTACAATTAAGAGTTAACCTCACTAAAAAAAAGGGAGCTGAAGTTGATGCCGAAACGTGATAGAAAATTTGACTGAACAAGAAAGTTCGATAGAAGAACAATTCGTCCTCCAAATATGATTATCAAATCAAAAATATTCAAAGTCTGCTCAAAGGAAACCCTAAAACAAGCTTATATAGACTCAAACCTAACCTTATTAGGAAACGTAATCATCAAACGTAAATTAGGAAACTGCCAATTATTAAATTAACCCAAAAAAATACTAAAAAAAATAGAAAAATCCATCTAAACGATCTCGAATCACTAAAATCCATCGTTAGTCGCACAACGGGTCCAGCGATCCTCTAAGTGCATCATTCTCCCCTGCTAAAGAAAGATTCGTCCTCGAATCTGCTTCGCCTTCATTGTCGTCAATCTCCTGGGAATCTTCTTCATCTTCAGCGTAGTAATGTGACAAATCTGCTGCATTAAAAGTTCTAGAAACATTGTGCTCACCCGGTAACCCAGGTGGTAACTCTTCCGGTACGACATCAGTAAATTCCTCAAGCAAGGGCAGAACTTGAGTAGAAATTTTGGGACTGTCAGAATTCCGCTCCATCACCACAATGGCAAAAAGCTCAGGCGCGCTCACTGCCTCTTCTTGAAATTCTGACCTGGACAACAGATTATTCTTCACTTCCTTTTTGAAATCTGAAGGACCTAGAGTAATGGTTCGGCCATCTTTCTTGAAGGTATAGTTATTTTTGAAACCATCATGCTGTGTCTTTCTGTCAAACTGCCAAGGCCTCCCCAACAGAATATGACAAGCATCCATTGGAACGACGTCACCCCACACTTCATCAGTATATTTCTTCCCAATCGAAAACTGCACTAGACACCTCTTGCTCGCTTTTACCTCATTCCCCTTCCTAAGCCATGACAGCTTATATGGTTGAGGATGCTCCACAGTTTTCAATCCCAACTTTTCTACCATTGTGGTAGATATTACATTCTCACAACTTCCCCCGTCAATTATCATACTACACACCTTTCCACCACTAGTGCACTTAGTATGAAATATATTATGTCTAAGCTACGATTCATCATCTAGCTCAGCAATATTTAATATTCTTCTAACGACTAGGGACTCACCAGAATTAGCATAGATAATTTCTTCCTGTTCCACATCTGCATCCTCTTCTTCACCTTCAGATTCATCGTAAATTGGACCTTCATAAAAAACTGGATTATCAACAAGCGTCACAATCTGTCGGTTCGGACAATCAGCAGCAAAATGCCCGAATCCTTGACACTTGAAACACCGCTTGCCTGCAGCTCCTCCCCTGCTAGATTCTGCACTACCTTGCTCACCTTTTGTTGCAGATTTTGAACCAGCGCCATTAATTGCTGCCGGGGCCAAAGAACTCCCTGCTTTCACCCGGGACTCTTTATCTGTCCACTTGGAATTGTTGCTTGTCCACTTAGATCCACTGTTAGACCACTTGGACTTACTGCTCTTTCTTTTAATCTACCCCTCCACCTTTAGGGCTAGTCTGCACACATCCTCATACGTCAAATACTGCTGCAATTGGACAACATCAGAGATCTCATATCGCAGCCCTGCCAGATATCGTGCAATCGTTTGCTCGTCTTCCTCTGCCATATCACAACGTATCCGCAAACGATCAAATTCTTCAGTAAATTCTTCTACCGTTTTATCACCTTGCTTGACGTTATGATACTCAATAAACGCCTCTTGCCTATAATGGGTAGGCAAAAAAATTTTTTGCAATAACTTTTTCATCTTCTGCCAGCGATCCACCTTTGGCTTCCCCTCTCTAGCGCGTTGCTTTTTCACGTGTTCCCACCAAATCGAAGCATGTTTTCGCAGCTTAATAGCCACTAACTTCACTTTTTGCCCCTCAGTTAGATCCTTAAGATCAAAAATCCGTTCTACCGTATACAACCAATCAATAAACTCATCAGGATGAGCTTTATCATTAAACTCAGGAATTTCGATCTTCATTCCGAAATTTTGAGAAGAATGCTGATTTCCAGGTCGTACTCCTCGATTCCGCCCCTGGTTCAGAACCCCAAAAGGGTTTACGTCTTCTTCTTCATCATCGGATGAATCCTCAAAATCCGCTCCTTCTTCGGATTGAACGCCCAATCTTGCCTCCGCAAGTTGTCGCTCCAAATCTTGGATTCGTCTTCTTTGTTCTTCAATTTCTACATCTCGCAGATTTCTTAGACGCGGTTGATTGTCTGCTTCAGGAACTCCTCCACGCCCCCGGCCACCACGAGCCCGCCGTCCACGACCGCGATTTTGTTCAACCATTGAATCAAGCAACCTATGCTCTGATACCAATTGATGCCGAAATGCGATAGAAAATTTGACTGAACAAGAAAGTTCGATAGAAGAACAATTCGTCCTCCAAATATGATTATCAAATAAAAAATATTCAAAGTCTGCTCAAAGGAAACTCTAAAACAAGCTTATATAGACTCAAACCTAACCTTATTAGGAAACGTAATCATCAAACGTAAATTAGGAAACTGCCAATTATTAAATTAACCCAAAAAAATACTAAAAAAAATAAAAAAATCCATCTAAACGATCTCAAATCACTAAAATCCATCGTTAGTCGCACAACGGGTCCAGCGGTCCTCTAAGTGCATCAGAAGTCCTTGCAGGGGCTTCCGCACCTTGTCCCGATCCTGCCGGGTGAGCTTCACAAATGCGGTCCTTATTTTATTATGCAGGTGCCTGCATGCCCTGTTTTCTTAATTCTCCCTAAAACTCTGTCTTCCCTAGAGAGAGGAAATGCTCTCTAGAAATTTTACATCCCGATGATTCGGAGATCTAGACAAGAATCAAAATGAAACCTTGACCTAAACATTTTGGAACGAGAGGTGTGAAAAAAATTCTTAAAAGGTCAACCAAAGAAACAAAGGGGCAAGAGAGTCATTTCGAGTCTACAGATATTTGGTCAATCTGCACCGCCGGTCACGGAAGCGAAAGGAACAATCCAACCAGAACCCAACATGTAAGCCAAGCACCCACACATCACACCACCTTGCGAGGGTCGTCGCAGTTGTCGCTAAGCTCTAAGCCACCGAAGTTGCGGGCCCTAGCGGCCATTTGTAGGTCCCGACTCATCCTCGTCGGTTTCAAATGTTCATGTGCTTAGATGAGGCCACCTTTAGCTTTTAAGTTGCTCGATTTGGAGGTTAATCAAGTAATCAAAGAATTCAGGCCATCTCATGACTAACTAGGGTCGATACCATGGAAAACGCCAAATTGGTACACTTATGTTAAAGTATTAATACCATGAAAAATCTCAAACTGGTACACCTGTGATAATTTTACCCCGAACTAATTTTTTGATCAACAAAAATCCCAAATTGATACAACCATGATAAATGTACCCCAAAATAATTTTTTGTCCATAAAAAACCCTAAATTGGTACACATGTGACAAATTTATCCCAAACCAATTTTTTGACCATTAGAAACCCCAAACTGGTAATCCTGTGATAAATTTACCATTCATTAGTTGACCAGTTTGGGGTTTATTATGATCCCACGTGAACTTGCCACGTTACCATGTGTCATTCAGTTCAACAAATTTAATAGTAAAATTTGACGGAAGCTAAAGGTTGATAAATTTGTCATAGATGTACCGGTTTGGAGTTTTTATTGGTCAACAAATTAGTTTGAGGTAAATTTATCACAAGTGTACCGGTTTGGGGCTTTTTTATGGTAAAAAAATTAGTTTGAGGTAAATTTGTCACGGATGTACTAGTTTGGGTTTTTCGTGATAAAAAAAATTAATTTTAAATAAATTTATTACAAGTGCATCAGTTTAGGATTTTTCATAGTATTAACTCTATTAACAAATATAAAACAAAGTAGTTCTTAATTTCCTATGATAGGGTTAAGTTATTCAACATTTATGTTTCACTAAAAATAATCTATTTGAGTTTAGTGAAAGAGAGTGATCAAAATAATTTCATGTCTCTGTTAAAACAAATCGGCCTAAATTTTCTGGATGGCCCCAAAAAAACATAAGAACGCCCATATTGCGGAAATTCGCATCACTATGTAATACGAGAAAGTATCAATGAGATCCGATCGAAGGTTTTGACCGAGGAAATCGAACATGAATCGCACGACCACCAACCTAATGAGTTTGTATGATGGTATTTGGCAAAGCTTCGATTCTCCTTAAAAAAAAAAAACCCTAGGTTGCCCAAAATTTTCCCCAGATGAACCAAATTCTCATCTGGGAAAAAAAAAGACGACCACTCTATTTGCTAAATTTTCAACCCAAATTGCAAAAGAAGCGATATTGTTTTCTCTTCATACAACGAGGGCGTTTGGAAAATGGAAAAATCCTTGACTTGATGACAATTTGTGTTGGATTACACACGGAATTGCTATTCCGCGTCGGATTACACATCGGACTTTTAATAGCCAAATTGGACGGAAGTGTAAATGTGTCCAAGTCGTACCATCTTCAGGAATTTTATGGGTCGAGAGATATTCGATGTGCATTTATTTATATGGAATTAATTTGGAGTTTTTTGTGGTATTTGCTCTCACCAAAAGCTCTTAAGCATATACACAATGATGATTTGATGAACGATCTATAACTTTTTTGTTTTTGCAAAGATATTTAAATGGGCTTTTGGGAGATGACCTCTATTAACTCTTAACTAAAGGCTTTCTTTGAATTTTTGGTGTTCAATTAAGATTTAACCAAAGGGAGCCGAAGTCCTTACAGGGTCCTTTGTGGCTTGTCTCGATCTTGCTAGGTGGGCTCCACATACGTATTTCTTATTTTAACATGTGGGTGCTCGCACGCCCTTCTTCCCCAATTTTCTCTATATCTTTTTTTTTCTCAGGAAAAAAAATGTTCTTTAGAAGATTTACATGCCGGTGATCCGGAGATCTAGACGAGAATTAACATGAAGCATTTTAAAAGTCTTGCTTCAGGCCTAAACATTTTGGAATTAGAGGCGCAAAAAAAAATTCTTAAAAGGTCAACCAAAGATGCGAAGGGGCAGGAGAGTCATTTCGAGTCGACGGATATTTGGCCAGTCCACACCGGCGGTCACAGAAACGAAAGGAACAGTCCAACCAGAACCCAACACGCAAGCCTTGACACCCACGCAGCACATCACCCCCCGGTTCCCTCAGCGCCACTCCCTCATCCGACGCCTCTCGCGAGTCCGCGCGCCCATCCAACGGCGAGGAATCCGCCTGCCTCCCCAATATAAAGCAGCCCCGGAGAAATCATCCAGTGCTTAAACCCTCCCCCCCGAAAATCGAAGCGCGAAATTAGGGTTTTAGGCTCTTCGCGAGAAGCTGAGAGGAGCTGTTCGCAAAGGTCCGTCGTCTCCTTCCATCGCTTCGCTTCCGATCGTTAGGGTTTTCAGCTTGTCAGTGGATGTTTTTTCTTCGCTTGTTTGTTCCTGGCGTGCTGCCGCCGGCGTGATGGTTTTGCGTTCTGGCTCCGTGAATGTCGGCGGCCGTCGTTTCCTGAGCTCGATCTGTCGTTGCGGGCGTTCTTTCGGTTGTGGTCGAGTGTTTTGTTGATTGATTCCCTTGGAAATGATCGGTGCGCGAACGGCTTGGAAGGACCGCCGGTTTCTTTCTAGCGGGAGAAACGGTAGGGCGGACGGGGTTTTGAATGTCGGAACTTTTACACTGTCGGGCAGCGCTTGTCTTCGCGTATTGCGTCTCTTGAGCTGCTGCGCGGAACATGGTCGTATACGGGTTCGGAGTCACCGGATTGCGACAAGTAGCCTTTTGGTTTCTGCTGTCTGTGGTTTTGATGGGTTTTTTTTTTTTTTTGTTCGCATTGGATGGTGGGATTTCCTGATGGGTTTGAATTGTTGAAATGAGTCCTTTTCTCGGATATGTTAGTCTTTGTTGGTTTACCTCGTTTCCTTTCCTTTACCTTCTTCGTCTTTCCTTGTTATGAGAGTTCTCGAAGCGAATATTTTGCGGAACCGAGCTGTTTGTTAGGTGTTGCTGCTTGCTGGTTTGCATTTGCATACACTATGTGTGCCAAGCTGACGTTGGAGTTGATTATTTGTGTTATCCTTTGGATAATAATGTTTGTATTCTGTAGCTTGCAATAGCTTCTCAATTATCTTGATGCTTGGATCTACATGTAACCCCTTTTACATACGACAGTAACTTTCCTTTTTGTCTTTCCTGCAGGTCATCATCATGGCCTTCTTGAGTAAAGTCGGCAATATCCTTAGGCAGTCTGCAAGCAAGCAAGCAAACACTGAATTTTCTGCAACAAAATCATTTATATACCAGACGATAAGATGCATGTCGTCTTCTAAGATTTTTGTCGGAGGTCGATCCTGTCTTCTTTCCCGTGTTAACAATATCAGAATTGATTTTGCCCTTCAATATTGAGTTTTTGGATGTTCATGTGCAGGACTCTCGTATGGAACTGATCAGCAAGGTTTGACTGAAGCTTTTGCCAAGTATGGGGAAGTTATTGAAGGTAGTTCATTTCAATAATTTTGTTAAGTTACATAAAACCACAGGTTTGGAAATTGTGTTTCTAAACTCACTATCTGTGCTTTCTGGTGCGAGTATTCTGAGCTTGGTTAAACTCTCTGTATGCTTCATGAAGTAAACACTGCATTAGAAGCCATATGAAATGGAACTGTTTCAGGTGCCTAGGATGTAATATCGATAGTGGCATTAATACAGAGTGAAACCAGATCATCTTCTCTGGCCCGGAAAAAAAAGGGCAGATCATCTTCCTGATAACGAAATTGCAGTAGAAGTTGGTATATTATGCATAAGCTTTGTGTACATATGAATATTTGTGCCTAAGGATGGAAAATATAGTTTGTACTGATTAAGACGGTCATCATTGCAGCAAGAGTGATTATGGATCGTGAAACTGGTAGATCAAGAGGATTTGGCTTTGTCACTTTTACCTCATCTGAAGAGGCCTCTAGTGCCATCCAGGCCTTGGATGGGCAGGTATCATAGCTGATTTGTTGCTCTTTATTATGTCTTCTTGTGTCACGAAAACTGGATCTTATAGGTTTCACATGCTTATAATGGTCAATTTTGATGTTTGTGGAAGAGTTAGATTATTGCATCACGCTGAGAGTACAATAATGCTATATAGAGATACTCTCTTCAGTGGATAATCTATGTTTTCTCTCTGGCCCCATGATAAGAAAACATCATCTTTGGTCACGCTTTGTCAAAAGCCCTGCTGCCCCTCAATCTCTCATCTGCATGATTGTGCCATGTTTGAGGGATATCGTTAGGGTATCAAGATGAAATACTCTTGAAATTCGGAAGTCACAACTGGAAGTAGTTTTGTATATGATCATTTTCGCATGCTTGAAAGTAGCAATTTTTTAACTGAATTGAATCAAGTGATTTTAGCTGTTATTCTCAGGTTGAAATTTGAGTATTGGAGATTAAGAATTATGCTGTAAACTAATTTATACGGTGGCTAGGCTATCTTTCCTTCTGACAATAGACATACCCTAACCTTTTGACTGCTATTGAGATCGTATTTACCTTTTCCCTGCCAAAGTTTAAATCGCCTCTTCCCTTTTTAATGTGAAGTTTTGTATCGTACATAGTTGATTTGTCCTCCCCAAAGCAAAAACCGTGTAGTTCATTTATCAAAATCCTTCTGTTGCAGACTTCCTTTGATATTTATCTTGTATCTTTTCCCCAGGATCTCCATGGTCGAAGGATAAGGGTGAATTATGCAGCTGATAGGCAGCCACCAAGGTATAGCTCTGGCTACGGAGGAGGTCCTGGCTATGGTGGTGGAGGAAATGAGGGTGGCGGCTACAGTGGGGGCGGTTATGGAGGAGGCAATTATGGTGGTGGTAGCTATGGGAGTGGAGGAAATTACCCAAGTGGAGGTGGCGGTGGAGGTGGCGGTGGCTATGGCTATGGCAGTGGTACAGGCTATGCAAATGATGGTGCTGGCGGTGGAGCATATGGAAGTGGTGGTAATTACTCCGTCGCAGGCGGCGGCGGCAGCAATGACAGCTTTTTTGGCGCAGGTGGTGAAAGCAGCTTTTCTAGCGCTGGATATGGGGCTGGCGCAGGAGGATTTGGTGGCAGTGGCGATCAAGTCGATAGTAGCCAAGGTGATGCAATGGGGAGTGCAACCGAAGGTTTTGGCGATAACGATCCTTTGGAAGGTAATTCCCGGGATGAAGACGATGAGCCGGACAACGACTATGCCAAAAGAGCCTGAGTACGCCCATGTTGGAGTGACCTGATCGTGCTTTCTTTTATAATTTAGCTCTTTGTTGCTGTGTAGTTTCAAGAACCTCCATTCTACCCTTTTTTATCTCTGGATTTTTACATCATTGTTGTTGAGTAAAAACATATTGAACTCTGCCGTAACTACCAATATTTTTCGAGTCCAAAGCCTATGCGCTCGTGAGATATCTCCATCGTAGAAAATGGGTTCGCTGGGGAGCTCTAGGTGGGCTGCTGGGGCTCTTCTCCCATCGACCGCAACAACCCTCAATTATTTCACTTTCTGTATATATTATGATTTTTGAGCAATTTTTCTTTAATCAAGAGGTAGCTTATCTATGATAGATAAATTTCTGGGTTCATGGAATACTTATGTAAAATCATAGATAAGTTGTAAAGCATCGTACGAATCAGGGTAAGTGTTCCTTCGCATAAAGGAAAACTGTTTTCGAAAGATTATTTTTTGATTTTTCAGTATTTGGATAATGGAAAATTAATTATATTATGAAGAACATTTCTCATGGACCTAAGACATCAAGTTTATATTGAGGAAAACAATTTTCCTTTCTAGTAAGAAGGGGATCATTTTTCATAAATTTTTTTGTTAAAAATAATTTTTATGAAAAATGTTTTTCTATATCGTAAAGTTCTTAGTAAAACAAAAGCTGCTTAGATATCAATAGAAATTTGGCCGTGACAAATAAGATGTCTCGAGTCCAAGAAAATCGGCGTCTGCTTAGACTTGCACCTTCTGTTTGTATATGTATCATTTTACGTTAAGATTGCTGCGGCCCTTCACCATCACATTCGAAATTTCTAGGTCACCGATCCTTTTACAATGCAACTATCGGAATCCATGGATTGAAAGGGAAATTTGTCCTGGAGTTCCAATGTCGCCTAGGCACCACGCTACCGAATTTATTATAGTAGCACACCGAGGCCTTCAGGTAACGTCACGAAGCAGCATTTGCTTTAGCTTTTGAATCACGGCAGCTCGCATTTCTGCCGGAGAAAAGTCACCGGTCGAAAGGTGGGGCGGTTGTAAGAAAGAATCAAAATGGCAGGGGGAATTAAACTTAAAAAGAGCTACCGCATGAAAATGTGCTATCCCTACATATGATCGATTGCTATGCACTTAAGAAATGAACTCTGCTTCATTAGTCATCATTGTCATCTGAAAACAACAGCGTTTGTGCCTTCAATACGACGGGGGAGCCTTTCTTCGTCCTTTCCACTATCCGTCTTATTAATAGCTTCTCTTTCTCGTCGTCGGCATCGCTGCTCTCATCTCCCACCATCCCAAAACTGTCGATTTCCTGGTACCTTGAAAAATGTCCATTCGTTGCCTTCACTTCGCAAGAGAAAAGTTCCCCAGATTCGTCCTGTCCATTTAGCATGAGCTTATGAATGAATCCATTCTCCTCAGTGTCCTGACCCCGGAGCTCGTCCTGCTTTATAATCTTAGAGAGCTCTTGATGCTTGATCTCATAGAGGACCGTCGGCGAATCCTCTTCAGAAGAATCAAACTTCATTAATTCTTCATAAGCCTCATCATAAGCACTGAGAGCTTCCCCCGCTAGGTTCATGATAAGAGGCTGGGGCATCGCCACGGCATTGCACTCTCCATGTACAGGAGTACAATGGAGAGAGCAAGCTAGTTTGTCATTGATGAACTTCTGGCTTCTGTAACTTTTGTGCACCGATTCCATGACTCGCACCTTCCTCTGGCTGTTCTCTAGGGCTAACTCAAGCTCCTGAATGCGCTTTTCAAGTCTCGACTGGATAACTTCATGCAAGCGAAGCGTCAGCTCTGTTGGTGAAACTGCATAGTTTGCAGTGTGAGCTGTAGAGGTGCCACTTGATTTATTTGTGTCCTCTTTTGCAACAAGTTGTGCACAATCAACACCGGTTCTCAACTCACCTTGGGCAAAATCCGCCCCCAAGTCCTCAATCTGCATTAGTTACAAACATCCATAAAAAAATAAGTATCTGATCAAAGGTTTCGATAAGATCAATCGAATGCCATTCTATCACCAGACAAGGGATTTGCAAACAGGACCAAAAAGGTGCCTTGACAGTGATGACATGGAAGCCAAAATGCTGAAATTTTTCGATAGCGCAATGGACACCCTGAAGTTGCAAACAATCAAAAGACTCATAGGACTGATACAAAATTGCACTTACCGGCCTATCTAACACACAAACAAAGACATTGCCGCATGACAGTACCAAAAGGGGTCTCCAAATTAAACCAACCCAAGCCACAAGCAAGTACCATAAGAAACCCTTATCAGCTCCGCAAAACACATTTAGAAGTAAGATGAGGGCATCTATGTTCACCAGACCTCCCTGTAAGCTACGTGACAGAGAAACAAATGAAATGAATTCCAATTGTGTTATACTTTGGGCATCCTTTAATTTGCTTGTGCTCTCGAAAGCTAGAGGAGCAATAAATAGGAAACCAACATGGGTCAAAAACGAATGCCCTTTCTCGACATGTTGTTGAGATTGTTATATATGAAAAGTTATGAGGAAGTAATAGGACTTTACAGACACTATGGTCATATGAATTGCATCCCAAAGGTTGTACATGCAGATTTATGTGACAACAGTGAAGCTTAAGTCCTGCAAATCTGTTGCCTCAGTCAGTAAAAGGTCATGAACTAAAGATCTCTGCCACGATTGAACATGAAATTTCGATATCTCACTTACTGGTTTGTCTACAAGGTTGACGTTCACTTCAATCAGGATCGGGAAGCATTTTCATCCTAGATAAAGGTTCGAATGATTTTCAAAGATAGGGTATTTTATAGTAAAATTGGCAAGGTACCTTCTCCAAAAGAGAAAGAGTAGAATATGCGCCCTCTCTCTCTAATGAATTTCCCTACTTACAAGGAGAAGAAATGACCCAAACATTAGGAAAGGAAAATTGTACCAATTAATTCATGCTAATAAAAAAAACTTAGATCTTGCCCAAGATCAATTAACTAAATTGATCTTCCGACACAGAAAATTCCATATTTATTGAGAACTCAGTCAGGATCTAATACAGGTGTTTGTACATAGCTATTAGACTGTGAGATAACAGCAAAACTATCAGAAAAACAGAGAAGAAAGTGTTTAGCATTGCTATATTAAACATCAGGTCAAGTAGGAAAAATCAAAAGAAATACAAATGTACAGGAGTATGCTAGTAAAATATCATTACCTCAGCAGAGGGCAATCTCCTTTTCAATCTAGATGCGCTCATGTTCAGCCCCAGCCTCTCAAGTTCAGCTTCAAGCTCAGCTTCAATCTTACTCATACTATCTGGAGTCTCTCCTACCTTAGGACTATATGATTCTTTGGTAAAAACTCTTCGATCGATCACAGAGTGTTCAAGGGAAAATGGGGTTGGAGCAGTGTCCCGTAAGGAGTCATTATGTGTATCCTGAGATTCACAATTCTCACTGGCTAGTTCCTTCACAGTAAGCGAATCTTTCATCTCGAGTTCCTCATGTAGGTCTTGAACCAAGTTCTCTGTTTGCTTCAACAACTCCTTCAATTTGTCTACTTCCTTTTGATTCGCTATAATGGAAGACATCACTCCAATAGAAATTCCAAGACAGAAGAGAATGGTCCCATGCAACAACCCTAGAAATAGGAAAATAGTTTCAATCCATGTTGCAAGTTTGGACAAGATATTGTTATTTTAGCTCATAAATTGCAGAATACCATCTTTCTACAAGGTATGGATCACAGAACTTCCATGTCTGCTGGATATATCGCAAACTCGAACAATGAACTCAGATAAAAAGGGAAAGGACTGGGGTCTTTAATGTATTAACAGTTAAGTTACAACAGATTCTCAATCGCAATTCGTTCATGCACCATTCTTAGCTAGACAAACTCAAGATACCAAGTTGATATAGGTCATGAGAAAATCCAGAAACTTTATTTAGAGGTAACAAACATCAACTACTTCTCATTCTAGGTACCAATCCCGCACAATTAATTTATTCTATCCCTCTCAGACAAGAAAAGGAAGAAAACAATATGAACTGACATTACACAAAATGTAGTACAGACAATGCCCAAGAATATGTAACAAATCCAATCATCAGTATTATGAGAAAGAAGATGCACTTTCTAAGATTGTTTAGTGAATTAAACACGTACCATGTTCAGTAGAAAGTCTTTTCCCAGTAAACATTCTGATAGAGCCTCCCAACCTCTTGTCTTTCCCCGATTTACTTTGCATTTGCTTCCTGAAATGCAAAGAGGCGAGTGTTGGCAGCGGGGGGACACCAACCACGCTTCTGTTTTTTTTTGAGTTGGCTTTCTTCTGTAATTTATCTACCTCCGTTGCAGACTGCACTCCAGAAAAACCATCACTGAGTTGGCTGATGATGCGGCTCCCATCAGTGACCAGCAATGGCCTTACGGTGGGACAGGTTGGTGACTGAGGGGAACTATGCCAATAATCTTCCATTTCAGCGTGATGGTTGTATAACTGAGCCATGAGGCAACTTTCCAAGGAACTCAATGGCTTGACAAGCCGCCCGCGTGTATATCTACTTCTATGAAGGTTTTTATTCTTAGGAAAGCCACGATAAGTAACGATATCTCCTTCAAATGGTCCAGCCAACATATCATTCGAGCCACTACGGGCACTACAACCAGCATCACTCTCATTCTCATTCCCTGTATAGGTCCTACTACTTGACTTCTCAGTAGGCAAAGTTGATATACAGAGCACATTGCACTCCTCCGAATTTCCCTCACCTTTTGGATCATATACCCTCGATCTGGAAGCCTCTTCTGCAGCAGAAGAAGTATCTAAACTTTCTCTGCCCACAAATTCTAACCTTTCCATAGAATTAGAAGCATCCCTAGCAAATTTCTTTCTCCGCGCCAATCTGGGAAAGGGAGACTTCTGAGATTCGGGGTCCCGGTAGCCGGAACAAAGGTCTGACGGCATTTCCCTATCATTCGTAGGGTTCTTCAAATACTTTGTCAAGCATCCGGCCCCAGCCGCAGCAACAAATACCCAGAAGTCCATTTCAGGGATTCCCTTCCACGGAGGACGAAGCTACCCAAATTCAACCAGACTGATTTCCCTTTTCGCCTCAGTCCTCACCAATAAGTTACAAGACTCCTTTACCAAAAAAAAAAAAATAAGTTACAAGACTCAAATATTTCCATGACCCTGAAGGCAAAAAAGAGAGAGAGAGCTTTTCCACCCTCAGGATCAAAACCCTCTCTCTCTGGCGGCATAGATACGTAAATCACCCATTAAAGAGAGGGACTTGCTTCTCATTACCCTCACAACGAAATAACACAACGCAATACTTCACTATCGAGATACCCCCAACATGAAAAAAAGCCGTGGAGATTGAGGAGAAGCCTCCGTATATCAATGCCCACTATCAAATTAGGGGTAACCAACCAGCCGCGGCGATAATCACGCAATCCTGAAGCAGCACGAAAAATTCAAACAAATGCACCGATCGAAACCACCAGCATAGAACATATATAGCTCCTCGAGATGATCCCCTTCACGTCCTCATCCGGTGGGAAACCAAACGCAAGCGCCAATCACTCGGTGTTAGCTGATCTTTCCAAGGTACCCAGTAAGGAAAAATCGAAACTTTACCGATTGGACGTCCCAAATCGATCGAAAAAAGAGGAGGAGGCGACGAACCGACCGGGCGGCACCACCGCAGACAACCGCAATGGGAAGAGAAAAAGGCCGCCGCTTTCTACCGGAGTCGCCCTCGCGAGAGGCCCAGTTCGGGGAAGCCGAGCACGGCGGAGCGAATCCGGCGAGAACGGAGGCGGCGCGATCGCAATGCTGGGCTGGGCGGCGTTTCTCGCGAGAGGAAGAAGAAGAAGAAGGAGAAGAAGAGTGAATGCTTCGTTATCTGCAGAGAGAGAGAGAGAGAGGCAGGTGGTCGTACGGAGAAGTCGAGGGCCCTCTCTTACACGACAGGACGAGGGGTAGTAAATTGGAAATTCAAAAACAGGAGGGGAGGAAAATTCAAATTTTTTGTTTCTTGGAAATTACCCTTCTGCTGTAATAATATCCAGATAACAATAAAATTAAAATTGATTCAGACATATCGGAGTTGCATCACTCAATTGTAAGATCATACAGTGAAAATACGGTTCTTTTCGTCCTTTTCTTTGAGATAACGCACCTCCTAATGCAGCTGTACATTATCATGCCAATCTTTTATTTTAAGAGTTACCATTTTAGGTTCGAAACCGATTATATTGTCCACAAGCATCTGAGTGAACTTGACATGTAGTCTTCCATTAACTTGCCAATCATGTCATGGAAAACAAAATTCGTCGCTCGTTTGTGAAAGGCTCCGACATTATTTAGCCTAGATGGTGTCACCACTGGCTCCAACTTACTAACGGCTCCTAGATGTTTGAAAGCTATTTTGGGCACGTCTTCTTTAGTTATGAAGATCTGATTTTACCCTGAATGCTCACCTATCTTATTTGAAAAATCTTTGCCATACTTAATTAGGAAAAAAATCGAGGAACTAACCCACAAAAATCTGAGTACAACACATGGGGAGGAGAAAATAGTAGCTCTTTTTATATAATGAATAAGTGCATCGAAAGTCTCAAAACTTATCAAGAAAGTACAAGTGAGTCCTAAAATTTTCAAAAAGTGCAATCAAGTCCTAAAACTTGTTACGAAGGTGCAATTGAGTCCTAAAACTTTAAAAAAGTGTAATCAAATCCTAAAAATTGTCATGAAAATATAATCAAGTCTTAAAATTTTCAAAAAGTACAATCGAAGGAAGAACTTAATATGATCAATTCGACAAGTTTTAGAACTTGATTACATTTTTTGAAATTTTTAGGACTCAATTGTATTTTCGTGATAAATTTTATAATTTCTAATGTACTTAGCCCTTTATATAATTATGGTGATTTTGTTGGCTCTCTTGCTGGTTCTTTCTTGACCTCTTTGGTCACGTAGGAAGATGGCATCAAATCAATCATACCCAAAAAGAAAAAAAAATCACCCTTTGAAACTGTAATTGAGCATGGATGTAATCGCCCATGACAAGAGCAAGGCAACAACATTGGGTGGTCCTCATGGGACCTAGGTGCTTCAACTGTCCATCCATCATCAACAACCAGTTTCATTTTAATTTTATTTCTTCACCCAAAGAATTATTTTAAGGAAGAAAAAGGACAATTAGTTTTCCCTTTTTACACCCACCTTTTCTCATTGCAGGTGCAGTTTGGTCTCAATTGTGACTTTCTTGGCTTGGGTGGGGGCCAAATTGAACTCCCTTGCTGTTGACTATTGAGTTTGGTGCTTAGGTAATTACTTTTTCTTGAAGGAAGTGCTAACATCATCACTAATGGTGAAAAAAATTCAAAAAAGAGCATACCTAATTTTAATGTGATTAAGGCCATTAGGTCATCAGCTGAAAAGGCAGGGCCAAGCAGACAAAACTGACCTTTTGGTTCTAATTCTAATGGGTGGTCCATTGTAATTTTTGGCGGCAAGAACATGTTAATGCTTTTCAATCTCCATTGATGCTTCGTTTGTTCAGCAAAAATGAACGATTTGAAAAATATTTTTCTAAAAATGATCAGTTACAAAAATAAATAAACGAAAAATATTTTTATCATCGACGAAAATATTTAGATATAAATTGTCGTCAATAATGAAAATTATTTTCATTGATTAATTATTTCAAGTGGTACAAATGATCTTTTTTTAGAGAAAATATTGTCCAAATCATTCATTTTCGCAAAATAAATGGAGCCTTGAAGTCTATGCAAATTTTAATTTTGCTTGATTCAAGTTAGGGTTCACTAAAATAAATTGCGAAAGGTGAACCAATCCTCTTCTTTTGGTTTCGGGACCTGTTTGTTTGCGAGTTAAATTTGTTTTTCGGTTGAAATTTAAATGATTATTCGACTTTCATACTATCACGAAAAAAATCACATGCTAATCTACATGTCGACGCTAGAGTACCGTGCAAGTTTTGGGATTCTCGGATTTCAAAAAATCAAAGTAAAATTAAGAACAATTTCCTAAAAAAGGCCGCTTGCATTGTTTACAAAAAGGAATAAACGAAATTTTTTTTTCATCGTCCACAAAAATGTTTAGGCATAATTTATTATCAGTAATGAAAACATTTTTCATCGATTAATTATTTCAAGCAATATAAGCAATCACTTTCAGAAAAATATTTTCCGAATCATTTTTTCCCCAAAACAGACAGAGCCCTAAATTAAGTAAACAATGAAAAGTAAAAGTAAATCCAAATAGGCCAATTTTTCGCGAACCAAACTTTTTGGTAACCTTTCCGACCAAAAAGATGAAATAAAATTTTTGGTAGTCTCTTTTTGC
The DNA here is from genome assembly GCA_031216285.1 of Syzygium syzygioides. Taxonomy (NCBI): domain Eukaryota; kingdom Viridiplantae; phylum Streptophyta; class Magnoliopsida; order Myrtales; family Myrtaceae; genus Syzygium; species Syzygium syzygioides. Next base: position 3,443,033 of record CM062243.1, on the reverse strand, counting down.
CTCTTCCTTACTCCCGAGAACTCTGCAGCATCCCAAAAAACACCGGCTTCAATGGCCCATGAAGTGGGCTCAGGCCCAGAAGCACTCCGCCGTGCACAGCCGTCAGTGGCAGCCCATGTTCGGATTCGGTGGGCCGAGTAAGAAGAAACGGGGATGCCGATGTTTTCTTCCTGCAGCTTCCAACGACTGCCTGGCTCCCACTGCTACTTCTTTTAAGCAAGAAGAAACAGAGGCGTTAACAGTGATTGCAAGGAGTTAAGCTGTGCAGGAACAGAGGAGATGGGTTTAATGGCGGACAGCTAGAGGTCGCCCGAGTTGATAAGGCACGGTTTTTGTGTTTTGCTTGCGAAGGCGCAAGAGGAAGCAATAATGCACATGGTTGGTTTGGTTGTTCACTCGTTTTGGACGGACTCTGTGACTCGCTAACAGCATAGATCCTTCTCCTTTAAAGATGTAGGCAGACCTGCTTGTCCCACGTAACCATTCATTCAATCTTCTCAGAGAGAGAGAGAGAGAAGAGAGAGTGGGAAGATTGGCCTGTGCAAAAGGGACGATGGCACAAATGATTCACGAATTTTGATCCAATATGTAACGTGGTCTGTGAATTTTTTATTTGTTCAGTGCAGTTCCTGAATTTTGGTTTAATGTGCAATATGACCCATGAACTTTTTATTCGTTTAATGTGATCCTTGGACTTTCAATACATGTTCAATTTAATCCTTGAATTATATAAAAATGCTCAATATTATCTTTGCATTAATTCAAGTTCATGGACAATATTGAATATTTTTATATAGTTTATAGAAACTAAATCAAACATTTACCAAAAGTTCACGGACCACATTAAACAAATGGAAAGTTCAAGGACTGTGTTGCACACCGGGCTATATAATTTAGAGATCACATTGAACGAATTAGAAATTCAAGAGTTATATTGCATGCCGAAAAAAAGTTTAGAAACCATCCGTGTCATTTCGTCCGTACAAAAACCAGTATGTTCCTTTCCTTGCAATGCTGAACTGATGAGCTGTTTTGGTTTAGCTGATAACCCAATTCCTAATTTATGCTTACTCTCTCTCTCTCTCTCTCTCTCTCTAACCCATCAAAATCATGCAGTTTCTCTCCACTCCCTACCTGCTCTCACACTTCACCACCTTCTCTCCTTTGAGCTAATGCATTACCCCCCCATCATTAATTATTAATGAACTCTCTCTCTCTCTCTCTCTCCATATCTTGTTTCTCCAACCAAATCTTTTATCACAATTCCACCAATTTTCATATCACCCACCTTCTCAAAGGCACACGACCTTCCCTCACTTTCTTGCTCATTGCACACTTTCAAAATCCCAGAAACCACAGGGAAAGAGAGAGAGAGAAAGGAAGAACTTCTTCACCACCCCATCTTGTGTTACAGGACTTTCCCTCACTAGAAGAAAAGCTTCAGCATTTAGTCAAATTCATCCAAGATTGAGCTAGCAGGGTGGGAGGTGAAGAGATAGATAGAGAGAGAGAGAGTGTTGAAGCCCCCGGCAAAATGGATTCTCCCGAGGCTCATTATTCACCGTCCTCATCCTCATCCTCGTCTTCCTACCGCGCCAGCGTGGTCCCGGTCGACCCGTACTCTCCCGGCCAGGCCGGCTCGCCGAGCCCCGCGAGCCGGGACCGCCCGCCCGACGATCGGGACGGCCGGGGCACGGCGGCGAGCCCGGCGATCCAGCGGCTGAGATTCCTGGACGCGAGCGCCAGGCGCTGGAAGCAGGTGGAGGAGCGGTTCGACCGGATCGCCCCGAACCGCCCCCGGGACGGCGCCGAACCCGCGGCGAAGTGGTCGGATTTCGGCTTCTGTCTCGGTGAGTGCCCGGGAACGAGGCAAAACGATTTGACGATTTTCTTTCGTTGGCGAATTGATTAGAAAATAACTGCATCAAAATATCTCCTTTTTATTATTTTTCGAGAGAGAATTTTTCGATGCATTGTCGTTAGCATACATAGCAAGACCGCCATCGAGCGCTCAAACGTGCGCGGTTTTTGCGCGTCCATGCAAGGCGCGCCCGCCGCTAACGTGCGCTCCCGCACGCTTCCCCCGGCGCGCGCCGTGCGGGACTCGATCGCCGCCGCGTGAGCGGGCGCACGTTAGCATGGAAAAATATTTCTTTTTAAGGGCTTTTATATTTTAGTGCTCATCAAATAAAAGAAAAGAGCTTAGAGAAAAAAAAATGCAAGGAATAAATTACGGTTTCGAGCTCTTGATACTTATATCTTGAAGCCCCCCAAAAATAAAAATGATCACTTCAATAAAATTTTTCCATAATTTTTTTAAATGCATTTTCCAAATTATTGCGATGGTTTGTCATTTAGAACTTTCCGTTAAGAAAGATTATGCGTGCGATTCATATTTTTTTTCGAGTGCGATGCATTTCGATAATCGTAACATCTTGTGAGTATGTAAATAACAAATCATCCTGGATTTTCAAAAGAGAAAAAAATGGCATTTCTGAAATATAGTCTCGTCCATATAAAAATAGAGTCGTCGAGAACACGTGATGTGATAAAAGCGTAAATAACGAATGTTAATTACGATTTTCTTTTTTAAACAAAGGAGGCCTAGAATTGATATTAATGTTGTATTATACATATATATGGGTAAAAACCACCAAATATCCCTAAATTATGCTTACTGTAACACATTTATCATAATATTTTTTTCTGCGACACCCAAAATTCCAGATATGTACCCGCGTGATACATTAACCCTCCGTTGAAATTCTGTCAATTAAAATCGTTAAAAGTCTGCCTGCATGAACACCATAAAGAAAATAATGTCGACATGGAATGACGTTGTTTATCTAACGGAACATTGACGGATATTAAATGCGTCGCATATGAACAAATTTAGGGTTTTCTAGTGTCTCGAGAAAAAGTTTAGCGTAAATGTATCACGGTGGATATAATTTAGTGTTTTTCGATATCACAAAAAGAAAAAGTTCCAGGTAAATATGTCACGGTGGGTATAACTCGGGGATTTCTTTGTTTTTTTTTAATCCTTTCTTTAATTCATATGTTGAGATTTATATTGAATTGCATGAATGAAAAATGTGAAGAAAGCTTTGGTTTGATCAATTGGTAGGAATTCAACGGTCAACGGAGTATGCACACGAGCTGTTGAGGGCGTTGAGAGGAAGGGATGGCCTCAAGGCCAACATCACCAGGAGTGAACTTCACTACTACTGGCGTCGCATCACTGACCCTTGCCCCGATTCCAAAATCCAGATCTTCTTCGACTTGTAATTAATTCGATTTATCGCTCTACGTATTTTGATTATGGAAAATACCCGATTTCGCGGAGTGTCTTGAATTTCCCTTCCTCTTTTCTCGAATTATACTGTGCAGGTGCGATAGAAATATAGACGGGGTGATCAGCCGGTGCGACATTAAGCAGGTGCGTTTGTTTCGCGGAAATCAAACGATTGCGTGCTTAATCTTTCTCAGAATTCAAACTTTAATTTCGCCAGGTGATCTTGTTGAGCGCTTCCGCGAACAAGTTGTGCTTGACCGGCGAGGAAGCGGATGAGTACGCCGCCCTGATCATGGACGCCATCGACTCTGGAAATCGAGGTTACATAGAGGTGAATACCCTTCTTCCCCATCTCATCCATCTCCATGTTTAAGCTTAGACATCAGGAAAGAGTGAAATGGTAACAAGCTCACCAGCAATGCTCTGCCAGTTTACTTACATGCCTAACTACTGTCATGTCATATTCATTGTTCAGATATCTCAAGTGGAAACGCTACTCAAGTTCGGCTTGTCGAAGGACTCCTTCGCCGCCGCCCCGTCGCCGAGGCTGTGCTATCGCGGGGGCTGTGATTCTAATGGGGCGGTCCGACGGCCCATGTCGAGGCCCGAGGTCTTGTTCCGGACGTACTGGCGGCGGGCGTGGATCGTGGCCCTCTGGTTGGCGATTTGCATGGCATTGTTCACGTGGAAGTTCATTCAGTACAGGCACAGGATGGCGTTCGAGGTCATGGGTTACTGCCTCTGCACCGCGAAAGGGGCAGCCGAGACCCTCAAGTTCAACATGGCCGTGATTCTCCTCCCCGTCTGCCGGAACACAGTCACGTGGCTCCGCGCCAGCCGTCGGGTCAGCTCGATTGTCCCCTTCAATGATAACATCAACTTTCACAAGGTAGATGAGAATGCATGGTGATTCTTGCACTATTACTAACTTTCTAGCATCATATACTTGTGGAATGTACGATGCCTTCAAACGTAAACCAAATTTCGGCTGGGAATTTCGAAAATGGGTTAATTTTCATAGCGTCAAGCAACGGACATCTCCTGCCTAATGCAACAGTAAACACCCTGGATTCATTTCTCCGTGACAGTTGATCGCAGCCGGGATCGTGATCGGGGTGATCTTCCATGGCGGCACCCACCTGGCATGCGACTTCCCTCGGATCAGCAGCTCGGATCACTCGATCTTCCGCCAGACAATTGCCGCGAGGTTCGGCTACCATCAGCCATCATACATCCAGATCCTGGCCACGACGGAGGGGGCAACGGGAATTGCAATGGTGGTCCTCATGGCAATCGCCTTCTCCCTCGCGACGAGGTGGCCACGGCGCCAGGCCCCTCCGCTGCCCCGGTCGGTCCGGCAGGTCACTGGGTACAATGCGTTTTGGTACTCGCACCACCTCTTCATCTTCGTGTATGCATTGTTGATTGTGCACTCCATGTTCCTCTTCCTTACCAGCAACCTAATAGAAAAGACGGTAAGTCGCCAGAACTTTTAGTTTGTGCGGAATAGCGCCGATCCAATATCATTGTCTCGACAAATGTATGGATTTTCACGACTTCATTGGGGTTCTTGTTATGGAAATCAGAAGCAGTTCTTAACCATGCATCACAATTTCCATAATAACTACATGAAATTGGGAGAACTGCAATTTTCTCCCTATATAATTCTTCATGCTGAGATTCGATTCGATGGGAATGTATTCCTTCTCTAATATTGTCGCTGATTTGTGCATAACACCGTTCCGGCTGCGCAGACATGGATGTATATCGCCTTTCCTGTGCTGCTGTACACAGGAGAGAGGATCTTCCGGGCTGTTAGATCGGCATTTTATGAGGTGGAGATTCTGAAGGTATGTCGAGTCGTTTGCTATGCTCCGAAAATGGTTTACCAGACTTGTGTAAATCAGATGGAAATCATGTTCGGCCGGTCACCAGAAAGCTATGAATCCAGAATATCCAGTGGCCAGTCAACTCTCATCGAATATGTTTTCCCGTGAAATCTGTTCTGACCATGTAAACACTTGCCTGCTGTATTTTCTCATGTAGGCAAATGTATATCCGGGAAAGGTTTTGTCCCTGACATTTCGCAAGCCTGAAGGTTTTGAGTACAGGAGCGGAATGTATATATACATTCAATGCCCTCGAATATCACCCTTTGAATGGTATACGGCAGCATATCCTGATCGATGTCTTCTTTCTTTTCTACCGGTCATCATCCCTTTCGAACTGCTACTGCTATAAAATGGCCGCAAACTCTCATTGTTCCTTTGCCTGTTTAAACCGACCGTGCTTTCGTTCTATGTTGATTTCCAGGCACCCATTTTCATTGACTTCTGGACCAGATGATGCTCACTTGAGTGTGCATGTTAGGACACTTGGAGACTGGAGTTATCAATTGTACAGTCTCTTCCAAGAGGTAAGGTACAAAAGGGACATGAATCGATCTCCCTCTCGAAATGGGAATCCGAATCTCCGTCGTTTTTTATGCAGGCAATTGCGGCAAGACTAGATAGCTATCCCAAGATATACATCGATGGACCTTACGGTGCAGCCTGTCAGGACTATTCCAAGTACGGCGTTGTGGTCCTAATAGGCCTTGGAATAGGAGCCACGCCGTTTATCAGCATTCTTAAGGATGTCATTGGTTGCGATCATGTAAGTTTCTCGGCTGCACTTCACCTGCCATGTTGAGTAAGCTATACAATTTGCTATTTATTGTTCATCTCGTGCTGACACGAGGTAAATGATCAATTTACTAGGTCGATAGCGGAATAGTTAGCATTCCGAAGGGTCCGTCTAAAGCCTATCTCTACTGGGTTACGAGGGATCAGAGCTCCTTTACTTGGTTCAGGGACTTTATCGAGCAGATACCAAAGACCAACCGGAAAGAGGTACTGATTGATTCTTCTGTCAGAAAGCAAAACCTGTACCTGTATGTCTTCAAGAAAATGAAGTTGACATGAGTCTTTATAGGCACTAATTTGATCCTGCGTGTTGTTAAACCAAATTGGTTCGTCCTTCTCAGTCAATTATGGAGATGCACAACTTCCTGACCTCGATGTACAGGGAGGAAGACGCACGGTCGGTGTTACTAAGCGCCATTCAAGCTCTGTCTCATGCCAAGAGTGGTGTCGACTTCATCTCTCAGACCCCGGTTAGTTGTTCGATCATACATCTCCACATCGAATTTCTGCGTAGCAATAGCTTCCATTGCCAGTGACGCTAGCTTGTCCATAAAACTTTACGATATTCTTTTTCATGATAAAAAAGACGCGAAGTCCAGCAGTTAGAAACCTGAGTGACGATTATTGTCGTGAACTTTTTAGCGGTCTCCTCCGGTGCTTCGTCTTTAGTCTTCATCATACTACAGGATTGTGTTTGCAACTGTCTTAAAGTACAGTCTTCCCATTAAAAATGCACTCGGCACACAGTCATGACGCAAATCTTCTTGCTGTCCCTGCAAATTTCTTCCCGTAGATGATTATGACGAAATCATTTAGATTCAGTTCAACGATTCGTGTGGATTCATGGGAAACCTGTCTTGCCACGGGATCGGCAGAGAGGGACTCGATCTAACTCACTAATGGCTTTTGCAGGTGCATACCCATTTCGCAAGACCAAATTGGTCCAGCATTTTCTCGAAGTTGTCCCGAAGGCACGGCAGTTCACAGATTGGTGAGACTTCGGCAAACCCTGTAACTTCAGTTCATCTTATCATTTGCCTTTGGCATGCTGCTGTGATCTTTCTACTCGACGGCATCCAACAGCATACAATTTACGCGGTCCTAATCAAACTCTAGTGCCATTTGTTGATATAAACCATTCGCAATTAATTTTTCGATTAATTTGCGACGTGACCGGGGGTGAAACGAATTAGTTAAATCTCAGAAAGCGGGCTCTTGCCGATATATTGTTTTCTCCTCGATGGCGTTATCTGAATCTCTTGGCTTGCGTTTGGCAGGGGTGTTCTACTGTGGTCCTTCAGGATTAGCAAGAGAGTTGGAGGAGCTGTGCACCAAATTCTCCACCAAAACCATCACAAGATTTGTGTTCCATAAGGAGCATTATTGACAAAGCTTACTTTCTCTCTTTTGTCATGAGTTGGGGGATCTTGCGGGTTTGGTTAGTCCTACTTCACAAGAAGAAGAAGGGGAATAGCTGAGAATAAGGTTTTTGGTTTGTTGGCCAGAACTGATGAGAAGTGGGTTTTTCCTGTGCATTACAGGAGAGAAATTCAATTCCTGACAATACCTTATTGCTTTTGACTTAAAGTAGTGCTGTTGAGAAAGCATGTACAGAAGACCACAGCTTGAATGGAAATACCTCTGTTTAATCTTTTTCCAAAGGTCAAGGCGGGCCAACATGCGGCCGGTGGACGTGCTCAAATTCGATGCCGTGCCGATCCTGCCGCTATTGAAACCATGTATGCGAAGCTTTGTGCTAGGACATCACAAGCAGGATAATTTCACGGCTTGATGACCGTAATCACAATAAACATGAAGAGCTCCTCCGGTTATTGATCCAGTTTTTCACTTACTAGGCCGTTCGGGTGACAACCCATCAATTTGCTAGTTTATTCTGAAATGTGAGATTTGATCATTTGCTTGAGAAACTAAGAGCGTGAATGAAAATTATTCTATTTTAAAAATCAATTTTTGGCCATAAATTTTGTTTTTATTCTATGGATGAGTTTTTGAGTAAAAATATGCATTTGATAACAACACAAAATTTCTGTTCCTCAAACAAAAATCTGTTTGATAACGGCATAAAATTTCTCTCTCGGGCGATTGGCGAGTGAATGGCAAGTGGGTAGCGGACAATGGGTGGCCGGCGGGTGGTGGCAGCAAATGGTTGTGCGGCCAATGTGGAGGACAGTGGCAAAAGGGGGCTGGCGTCGAGCAACGAGGGAGTCAGGCGACAGCCGTCGGCAGAAGGTGAGTGGCGATAGGAGGAGGGCGGCGGTAGGAGGTGACGGTCGGTGGCGGGAAACGACGGTCGGTAGATGGAGGGAGGCAGCAAACAGTAGGAGGGCAATGGCAACGAGAGAAGGGCGATAGCATAAGGCGACAACCGGTGGCGATAGGCGGGTGGTGACCCACAACGACCAGCAAACGGTGGGAGGCGAATGACGGCAAGTGGGCAACAGCAAAGGGCAAGTCAACGACCGACTAATAACAAGGGCGAGCAATGAAAAGAATTTTTATTTCTCATTTTTGTTCCAGTAATAGAAAAGTAAAAAATTTTTACTTCTCATTTCTATTCCGAACCCATTTCTAAAATCAAAATTTATTCCAGAATTATAAAAAAGAAATTGTATTACCAAATAAATTTTTATTTCGAACCTATTTCCAGGAACAAAAAAATAATTATCATCCGCAGCCTAACATTTCAAGGAGCAAGAGGATTTAGTCCAGCACCCTCCGTTCAAGGGTCCGCAGCCTAAAGCAGAAATTTGGGAGACAATTTTATTCGAAAGAACCACACAATGGAGAAGCTCGCCTTAAATCGAGCACGGGTCGATGCTAAATTAAGCACCATATACACTCTGACGAAGAACAAGCAATTGGTACCAAGCGGTTTCTGCTGCAAAACATCCACCAGTAAATTAACAGCCAACGGTCAACATCCAAACTAGGAATGAAGAAGAAATTCCAGGAGTAGGTAAAACCAGGGGAGAAAATTGCTTTGTGCTCCACAGAATTTTAACTTCTGACACTGGGAATTATTGCGGTCCTTCTCAGAAATCCTCAACAAGGAACAGTAACACATGTTTAAACAAAGCCAGCCTTAATCTTATTTCGTCGCCGTCAAACAAGCTGGAAATACTTTTCTGCAATTAGCCCTCAAGTGCCGATGCTCCAGATATAATCTCAATCAACTCTGTGGTAATAGAAGCTTGACGGGTTCTGACAATCAAGGAAACATTACAAACAATCAGTCACCACAACGAAATAGATAATGATTATTCAGTTTTACATCCTTCTCTTTCTAACCTTCGTTTTTTGGATAGAAAATAGAGGGATATTTAAGTTATTTTCTAAATATTTTTCAGTCGTCCCACCCATTGTCCCACCCATTATCCGCAATGACAACGGGAAGACGACAAAAGGTTCTAACACTAATGGTCTCCCATATACAAGCATCCATGGAAGATCACTTCTGATAAATGGCCTCATAATTCACCATCATGTGCATACAGAGAGAGAGAGAGAGAGAGAGAGAGAGAGAGACCTGTTATAAGTGAGAGTGAGGCGGTCAAGCACTTCACCAGCATTTCTGCTTGAGCTGTCCATGGCAGACATCCTAGCACCCATCTCACTGCAAGCGTTCTCCAATACGGCATTAAACAAGACCTGCGGGAAGAGCGCATCTTGTTAATAACAGAAATGGAAGGGAAGAAACTTATAAGGCATAACCCTGGAATCGACCATCAACAATCATCAGAACTCAAGTAGAAAATGCCAAAGCCAGGACTAGGGAGAAGGCCTGTGGTCACTCCATCAACTCCCACATCCTGCTTAGCTACATTATTCTTACAAAATAAACCTTGCCAATGATATATTCCCCTGTAGTCACGATCGTACTTCTCGGCTTGTTGCTACTTTGATTCAAAAGTTTTTTTTTCAGGAAACTCAGGAAAGGAGAAAATTACTTCAGAAAGTCTTTCTAAATACATAAAACTTATTGCTCCAATCACAAATAACTCACAAGCAAGTAATATGTTAAATCTGTTTCTACAAACAGATGAGAAAAAGTTATGAATAGTGCAAAGTGCAAACAAGTAGAATCAACATAACTTTAAAGGTTTATCTTTGCATTGCCTAACAACATTATCCACCCAGTGGAGCAAAAAACAACAAGACTTAGTTGCAAATGCTAACTACAATCTAAAAATTGTGGTACTTACACAAGAAAACTGGAATTCTGCCAGATTCTGAAGTGTTTCTCCCCTCGTTGAACTACCTTCAATCTCATAGGAGTCTAGTTCTCCAAGCTTACCCGAACCAGATTCCACCTCTCTTTCAACAACCTATGCAACCACCCATCAAGTATGATATCCAGGAACAACAAAAGATAAAAACCAGACTTGAGCGAAGGTAAAGAATTGTTGTCACCTCAGGTGATAGCACAGTCGACACTGTTGGTAAAAATGAGACAACGGAATGAAACTTGTTGAAGACAATTTTTAGAGCATCAAACTCAACGTTCTTTATGATGTCATCAGCCAGCACAGAAACCTGACAGGGAAAACCAATGCGAGGCATGAGGAAGGGCCCAAAGGGGTCTGATAAATGACTTTTGGTCAAAAAATTACTCCTCGAGCAGACTGCCGCAATCAAAAACAAAAAGAATTTACCATCTCATTTAATGGATCCTCTGATCAACCAGAATATCAATTGACTTTGCAAGACCAAAAAATTAGATGGACATGCAATTTTTTTCCAATCAAAAGAGAGTATCCAGCAACTCGCGACAAAAGAAAAAGTACCATCTGATGTTATACTTCTTTCAGTGTGTTTGAGTGAGAGAGCACCCGCATCACTAGACGAGAAGCAGCGAGCAAACAAAAAAGCAGAAATACAAAATCTAAAACTCAAAAGCCTGATATCATGAATGCATACAGCTAAGTAAACTCAACTGGTACAAGCTATCTATAGAAATTCCAAAAAACGCAGTAAACAACCTGAGTATAGTTCAGAGGAATTTTTGGTAGCTCCGATATGGTCAAGTGTATGTCCTTTCGTGAGTCACGAACCAATTGAACCTTTGCTTTTTCCCCCACGATTACATACTTTGGTTCTTTTTCAGGCCCTGCAGCATTTTAAATTATGTAACTGGTAAAAAGCATTCTTGCTAATCTTTTAGACCAATATAAGACATCACCATCAACTACTTACAAACTGTACCTGAGTTCAACTTGTGTAAACCCTTGCTTACCCTTACTGAAGTGGAATTAATCCCACCACACAGCCCTTTGTCTGAAGAAACAGTGACTATAACATTCTTCTTGACATCAATGCCTGTAATTCCATACCGAATAATTATACATCAGGGAGAGAGAGAGATGAATGAATTATCAAACATACTCCAGGCCCCAAAAAGGCTCCTCTTTTCAAGGTGATAGCCATATCCTGCTATTTTTTTTTGGTAAGTTAACTTCATGAAAACGTGAAATTCTTTCGTTTCATCTCTAAGCCATTCTAAATGTCACTACCAGTCTTTGCATTCAAATATATTCTTCTTTTTAGCTCAAATGTTTCCTTGCTTTAGTTTTTGACTTTTCTGTGTTTGCACAAGCTCTATGCATTTTTTCTTTGTTATTGATTTGATTGCTTTAGGAGGGTGGTTATTAATCTTTAGGCATATAAACATAGTAAAACTCTCAGCTGCATCGAATTGTTGTTTGTCCTGAAACAAAATCGCTTTTACCAACAACTGACTTCAGCGCAACAATTTCTTACTCTACAATCACTTGTTTACAAAGCTTCCTAGTTCCACTGTCTTTCATATAACAGAGAGGATGAGGAAGTCAAAGCAAAAGGAGACACGCCAGCCGAAAAAAAAAATTACAAAAATACTTGGGATAAGAAAAACTTTGAACTTTCTACACCAACATTCCTCCCTCTTACTTTTATTTTTGCGAAAATCTTGGTCCAAAATAATCTCAATAGCCTACAGCTTTTCTTTCTATCATGCACTCTGAGTTTTGCCACTCTTCTCTTTTACGTAGAGTCATATTGTTCAACGTCAATTTAGAGAGATCCCAGATCGAAGTAATAATATAAGCCAAGAACCAACAACATCAGAAAAAAATGACGCGTTCCAAGGTACCTCAGCAAAAAAAAAATGATGAACTTTCCAATTTTCAGTTGAAAAGGTTGTCTAAACTCGCATTTCTTGAGCCACTCATTCAGGTTGATGTCATCGGCAAGCATCAATTTCAAACCATGCACTTCCAGCAGGGTATCACATTCAGTAGCCACCCCAATACACTTATACCAAAGGCAGATGTCAGAAGTAATTGTTTGTAAATGAACATACTGGGCGTGTCACCAAGAAGAGCAATGAATGGCTGCCACAGGCCACGGGAATTTTCAGCTCTAGTTTGAATTGCTCGTAGCTTTGAGGCTGCAACCATCTTCATAGCCTTGGTGATCTTCTGAATATTCTTCACACTCTTCATCCTGTTCCTTACTGCATAGAGAAAAAACACAGGATCAGGTATTTCGACATATAGAGCCGATCGATTTTCAGCTCACTGAAATGAAACCTTAACAAGAAAGCATCAAAAGATGAATTCATGAGAAATCAAGAGAAGATGACTCTTACCCACTTGAGTTGAAATAGAACGAACCCCAAAAGGAACCTCTTCCCTGCCAACCCAATACAGGTCAATAAGCTACGCAACTTAAGAAAAAGCTCTATGTAATTTTCAGCCACGCAAAAACCGTAATCAAGAGACCACATGATACAGTCTTTCCTTTGCAAAGACAGATGCAGGAAGAACCAATGTAGTTTCCAATTCAGGTATACTTAACATAGCTGCAAGTCAATAGGGAAAACTAGTCCTTTGGATTATGATGCGTGGTTTTGCCCTGCATATCAGACACTATTTAACTGAAGTTGGATAATACACTATGATCAAAGGAATTTTCCTAGCATGGTCTTCCTACTAAACAAATTCAATAAAATGGGGGGGCATCAATCAGTAAACTTGGCTGAACAGAAGAAAAATAGTGATGATGCAACTGCGCAAATAAATGCTCTGAGAGCGAAAAGAGCTGAAAAAAACAAATGAGAAAACAGACTTCATCGGACTGCACAGTTCACGCTCAATGTACGTGATGACGGCTCGGCCACGAAGCTCGTACTTTAACTGCTGATCGAAAATTTGCTTGCTTGGTTGCCACATTCTTCAGACAACGAACTAAATTCGCACAATCTTTCTCGAAATGGTCGATGCTCGGCATCATAAAGCAATCGACAAGAAACTCTGGGTAACAATAACAAACTCGACCATTTCTTATTTAACCACGAAGAAACCGACACGCAGTATGCACCGCAAAAAAAACGAAAATAAAAAATTCCTCAAATCTTTCGGCACCCGAAATCTCCACCGTTTCTGGTAAAAGCAACTCGCTAAACGAGGATCAGGAGAGGAACATTCGGAGCTAACATCACGAATCAAGGCCCGGCAAAGGACTCGAGACAAGGACCCGTCTTTTCACGCCGGTCGCGTGTTGAAATCGGGGAATCCCGGCAGCTACCCTCTACCCTAACCTCATCGCAAAACGCAAACCGCGAATCGAACCGCTATCGAACGCACGCCGGACAGAACTGCGCGCGCGCGGAAACACCGAACAGCTCGCGAATGCGGGGGATCAGAAATGGAGGAGGGAGGAAAGCGCGCTTCTTTACCCGGGCGAGAGGGAGGGCCGGGGGGCGGCGGGGGCGGGGGCGGAGGCGGCGGCGGCGGCGATGGGGCGGGGGGAGAGGAGAGGGGCGGCGAATCGCCTCCCTTCGCGGCGGAGAGCGGCCATCGCCATCGTCGATCTTTGGATTCAGGAAGTGGCGGGGGGGCGAGATTTCGTAAACCCTAGGAAGCTCGCGCTCTTCTGCTGCCTGCGGGTAAGATCCGAGCGACACGAGCCTGAAATGTTCTCCCCTTTCGTTGCTTCTCGTCTGTAGAGAGAGAGCTTCGGTTCGTGCTTCGTGCTCGGCTCGGTTCGGCTCGGCTCGGCCGAGTAGAGGAGGGAATGCGACGCCGTTTCGGCTTCGCACGAGTGAGTTTGTGAGGATCAATGCGAGTCCGAGTCATGAAAACGCACGGAATTGGTAATACTTAAGTATTAATTTTTAATAGTTGACCAAAAAAAAAAAGTATTAATTTTTAATTGAGGGAAAATATAAAATGATGGCCTGAAGTGCTTCCATTTTCTCGAATAAGAGTCTGATGTAGATCTTGTCTTAAACAAGGACATGTAGTGCACTCATTTTCTCAAATAAATGCCTGAAATGGATCTTGTTTTAAATAAGAACTTGAAGTGGCTATATTAGTCTCAAATAAGGACATGACTTCCACCGGCCATCACCGAAGCCAGCAGAGGCCACCCCTTGCTGATGTCAGGCGAGGGGCGCCCTTTCCTGAGGCCGGTGGAGGTCGCCGGCCAAGCGCAATGACGACTGGGGAGGAAAGAAGAAAAAAGGAAAAAGAAAAATAAAGTAAAAAATAAAAATATATATACTTATATTTTTTTTACTAAAATACCCCTTCTCTGATGATAGAATAGTCATCGGTCACCCAAAGGCCTTTATTTGAGATGATTTAGTTACTTCAAGTAATTATTTGAGACAATACTTATTTCATGCTATTATTTGAGAAAATGATAGCACTTCAAATCCTTATTTGAGATTAAACTTGTTTGATAATTTTAAATTGAACCGACTTAAATTATTTAATCAAGTCAATCCTTAATATGGTAAGTGAATGAGAGGTTACTTAATTTGTTCGATAGAAAATTAATTTATGTAATTAGAATTTTGCTAAGGTGATAAAACCTACCAATAATGATCTTTGTTCTCTTTATTGTAATAGATTAATGTTAATCAGTATCAATTTTTATTATCATCGAATAACTTTTTTAACTCTATTTTCAGCACTAAAGATTATCAACACTTAAAATTATGTATTTGAATTTTCAACACTTGATTTTTAGCGTTGCCAAGCAGGCCCTATGTAACCCCTCTCTTTGTTTACCAAATGAAATGGACTTTTGACTTAATTGAATAATTTAAGTAAATTCTATTTAGAATCATCAAATAAGTTCAATCTCACTTAATGCTCAATTTTTAGTTCTCAGCATTCAATTAGGTTATCAAAAAGGTCTCAGTCATTTTAGATCGGTTTGAGATTTGATTGATAAATAGCTGATTCTTTTCTGGTTCTTCGGAAAATAGCACTATTTTAGGTCTCGTTTGTTTCGCGAAAAACTTACCGTGAGTATATTATTTTCTTATTTTATGGCTATTGAATCGCTGGGCGGAAAATTTATTGCCGAGAAATTTTTTTCTTGTTTTCTCATTGACGTACCTCTAATTCAATCTTATTAAAATAAAAGCCATAGCAGTGTGCTCTTTGCAGTCCTCAAATCCCGAAGAGATTTTCGCAGCGTCGCTACGGACAGTGTAAAACACAAAAAAAGGTATTTTCACATCGATTTCTTAATTAGTCGACACGCTTTTAATTTGCCTCGATTAATTGCGTTATATTCTATTTCGCTATCCGAATTCGACTCATGCCTTACGTGATCCACAAGGTTAAATAAAGTAATTGCTAATTCCCTAGTCTATCTACTTAAGCCAAACTTCCATATTCGAGACTATTTCAATTTAAAAAAAAAATTGCACGAATCTATTTAAAATGGGCTTTGGAAATGGGCTTTGGAGAGAAGGCTTTATAGTCTGGCTATTCCAGCCCAGCCCACATCAGCCGTCGTTTTCGATCCCCGAAGACGCGAAAAAAACGACGGTGCGCTCCGTGCGTTTTACCAGCCCCAGGGGTCAACGGCACGTCGTTTTCGCCCGCAAGCTGGGAAGACGGCCCTCAGCTCGCGCCGCAGCGTCAAAGCCTTAAAACCCCTCGAAGACCAAAAATGGCGGAAAGCAAAGGCTTAAACCCTCACGAACAACCCTAGGAGTTGCAGAGAAGCTCCCGCGACGTCAATGGCGGATCGCGGCTCGAGTCCCGACGGGACGCGGCGCGCGGCTCCGCGCTCGGCCGCCGCGGGCCACCACCCCCAGTTCTTCGGTGAGCCCGTTTTCCCGATCGTCGACTCCCTGCGCGCTTGCTTGTTCATCACCGCAAGATGTTTCGTGCCTCGTGATTTGTGGTCTAGATGAACTGAGGCTTCGGTTTCGTTTCACGTCGTACTCCGCCGGAAGCGCCGCGCGCGGTCGTGGAATTCCTCCTCGCGGCGGTGGCGGCGGCGGCGGCTCGCGAGTTCGATGGGAATGTCGTTCTGTTTGGAGTCGTTGGTCGGCACGAGCTGGGCTGAAACTGTTCGTTATTGCTTTTTCTTACTGAAAAACGAGTGGAGCGAGACGGGTTTTAGGTTTGTTTAATTCGGGATGTAGCACATGTCGGTTTCCCGCTCCGTCTTAATCAGGTGTTGTCGCGACCGAGTTCATCCGTGTGTGTGGATCGTACTTTATCTACAGTTGGAAGCATGAAAATTTGATTAGTTTCATGGGTAAATTAATTCGGCAGGTCCCCCGTATCTGGATATTTGATCATCAATTTTCACTGTCTCTGTTGGGGAAAAGTTATTGAGGCCTCTGTTAGTTCTCCGCATGCTTCTTCTGTGAACTCATGAATTTTATGGAGGTTGATCTTCATTTTTGGGTGCAGTATGGAGGGAGTTCTTGTGGGGTGCTGTTGCTGGGGCTTTTGGCGAAGGAATGATGCACCCTGTTGACACGGTTAAGACACGGATTCAAAGTCAGGCGATTCTCAGTGGGAGTCAGGTACAAAAACAAACTATTGTGTCGGTGTTTTGTGGTGTGTATTACTTAATGCTGCGGCGTCGCCTAAACCCAGCATGACATGGATGAAAAAAGAAGCGTCCCTGAGTTGTTGTCGAGTGTCTCACTTGGCTCTCCCTGCTTTGCTTGCCAATCAATTATTTGTACTACATGGATACATGTGGATGCAATTTTTATCAGAATCAAAAGAGTGTACTACAGATGGTCCGTACAGTGTGGTCTGCAGACGGATTAAGGGGTACATATTTCTTGTTGTGTTTTTTAGTACCTTTCATCATTACTCTTGCTGCATTGCTCATGGTGTGTACTTATTCACTGTAGGGTTTTATAGAGGTATAGCGCCTGGAGTTACTGGATCAATTGCAACTGGAGCAACATATTTTGGTTTCATAGAATCCACCAAGAAGTGGATTGAAGAATCAAATCCTGATCTTGGGGGGCACTGGTCTCATTTTTTTGCTGGGGCATTTGGTAGACTATGCTGGACTCCTATAACCTTTCTGCTTAACCAAGCAATGTGCATCTCTCATTTGATTTCTCCCCTTTGGATGTAAATTTCTTATACGTGTGATTTCCAATTTATGCAACCAATGCATGATGCATGAAAAATAGGGGAAACCCTCTGGATTTCAATTGGTTTGATCAATGACTGTCATACCTCTGAGGGCTCAAAACTCCAATCAAACTCTTTGAATTTCAGGAGATACCCTGGGTTCTTTTGTATACGTTCCTTGTGAAGTGATGAAGCAGCGTATGCAGGTCCAAGGCACCAAATCGTCATGGAGATCAGTGGTCCAGAAAGATGGAGTTACCTTGAAATCTAATGCCCCTATGTATGGCTATTATAATGGAATGTTTCAGGCTGCCTTTTCAATATGGAAGGAGCAGGGATTGAGGGGACTTTATGCGGGGTAACTATTACAGTCAAACTTCCTACGTTCTTATGGACGGTATACATTTATTAGATTTCGTCTGTAGAAACCATCGACATTACACATCAAATGCAGACATGCATGTGCAGACAATTAGAGGAGAGAGAGAGAGAGAGAGAGAGAGAGAGAGAGAGAGAGAGAGAGAGAGAGAGAGAGCTCACCCCTCTTTTCTTGGTAAAAACATTTCAATGCCAAGAATCGCTTTTAAGTGAAATGTTCACAATTATCAGGTCTTTTTTCTGTATATCCTTGTCATTTCTAGCCATTGCAATACTGAGAATCACTCCCTTTTCTTTTCTTTCACAGATACTGGTCCACACTTGCTAGGGATGTTCCACTTGCCGGTCTTCTTGTAAGTTAATAAAATAAATGATGTCTCTTTTCAATTGCCCTATCTACGTTTATCCATGCTATCTTGCCTTCGTATCTGCTTTAGTGCTCCCACTACTGCACATGAAGATAATTAAGGACCCTGAATTGTTTGGTGTGTCATCCAGTTACTAGTTTACATCTTTGCAGGTCATGTTTTATGAAGCACTTAAAGAGATAACGGAGTATGGCAAGCAGATGTGGGTATCAGAATCAAATCTCCATCTTAGCAGTTCAGCGGAAGGATTTATATTAGGTGGATTAGCTGGTGGTATGTCCATGCTCATGCATTATTGTGTTTTATTAGATTTTTATTATTTACGTGATCTTTGTGCATCATAAGATCAATTTAAGGCTCTTTAATACATTCAGGTTTTAGTGCTTATCTTACTACTCCTTTGGATGTCGTCAAGACGAGGTTGCAAGTGCAAGGATCAGCGACGAGGTAACCTGATACTATTTTGTTTAGAGACGCATGGCTTCGTATTGGTGCAAAGACCGTACTGTAGATGTTTCATCACTCTTTCAAAGCTTTTAAGAGAATTTGCCTCTTCCCCATCCTGTCTCTCTTACCCACCGGCTAGCACTATTATTGGGGCTTCTGAATTAGTTGAATGTTCTTGCTTGAGTGCACAGATCAACGGCTTCTGATCTGTGCCCCATATAGTTGTGTTATATCTTTGGAGTTTCCATTATGTGACATCTGTTGATCTCCATAGTCTGAAGTGTTATTCAATGATGTTACTAGTTAATATTGTTCGGTGTCAATTGCCTTCTGGTTATAAGAGGGGTGGCAATTTCATGCAATGTGCTGGGGAGAACGATGAGGCATATTGCCAGAAAAATAGCGCTTGCAAATGTTTCATTGTAATTGTGACAAAAAAAGTCGTTCCAGTAATTCCATTGCATGGTTAAGAGCTTCATCTTTGTCATTCTGTACACTAGGTCATACATATGTTCTGGAAGGATAAATCGTCCTCCATGGTTTTCCTTAAATCAAGTGAACTGAGAATCACAATGGAAAGAGAAGTTCTAATAGCTTCTTGTCTCAGGTACAATGGTTGGTTTGATGCAATTCATAGCATATGGCGGGTAGAAGGTGCAAAGGGAATGTTCCGAGGGAGCGTGCCAAGGATTACATGGTACATTCCAGCCGCCGCACTCATGTTTATGGCTGTTGAATTTCTGAGAGACAATTTTAATGAAGAACTGGACAACAATAACGCCCAAGAAGTTTCCGCTCTGTCGATAGACAAAACTGGGTCTTTACCAGAAGTGGCTTAGTGACCATGAATCTTCAATCTCCCATACTGATTTTCATGGTGGAGATGGGGCATTGTGTTTTACCATATTCTTCCATTTTTAAAGATCCACGAAGTCGAACCTTATCGTGGAGATAGAGCTAGAAAAACTGAAAGACCGACATGCTTGCTGTCACCTTTGGCGGAAGGTCGAATTTTTTGAGTGTCGCGCGAGACCTCGTAGAGGCAAAGAACAGTGAGGGAGAAATTTTTTTGACCGAAGGGCTTGCCCGAGCTGAATACTCTCATAGGGATGTCGTGAAACCATTAGAATCTCTTTAGCGAAAGATTCATTTGTAAAAGTTTCTCCTCTGTAAGAAAATTATCCAGAGTTGATGAGCCGATTGGACCTATATACTAGAACAAGTATGATGTACAGAGGTTCCATTGTGGATGGCTTGCTTTGGGCCAGAACTGCTTAATTTTGGCGCCCATCAAGTCAAGAAGGCGCACTACCATTTGGATACAAAGATGCAAAGCAAAACGAACGCAATGAAACATCCCTTTTTTGACAAGATCTTACTACATTTTGCCACAAATCTTGTACACTGAAATCCTCAAAGCCTCTCCTTTTGCTTTTGAAAAAACAGGATTCAGGAGAAAATTATAGTTCAGTTTGTTTTGTGAAAAATGTTTTTCATCGTCCATAAATATGTTTAGATATTAAATGTTGTTGATAATGAAAATATTTTTTATTAGCTAATTATTTCAAACGATATAAGTTATTATTTTTAGAAATATATTTTTTTAAATTATTTATTTCTGCACAACAAATGGAGTCTAAGAATTGAAAATAACCACTTCGATGTCCGATGGTTAGTGCACAGTTTTTCAATGAGAAGAAGAAAAGAAAAAGAGAGAAAAGAAGCACCAAGTCATGATGAATCCTTGAATTTTGCGAAACGATATTAATAGACTCTAAATTTTCGCTCTAACTTTTAATTTGTTTAATTTGATTCTTGAACTGTTCTTAAATGTTCAATGTTGATCTTAAACTTTCAATTTGTTCGATTTTTTTTTTTGGTAACCCAGGAACCCCCGCACGGCCGACAGCCGGAGGAGTAAACCTGGGGTGACGCTAGCGCAGGACCCACCACCACGGCGCCACACTTAAGAATCCCTAACGACTACGCTGGGGTTTGAACTCTGGTCCCTTCGTGGGGGGACCAGAGCGCAAGCCAACGCAGCCGCTGCGGGCGGTGGTCAATTTGTTCGATTTTGATCCCTTGAATTTCCAACAAAGTCAAATAAGTCTTTCAATACTATTCAAAAGTTTTCATAATTATACCAATGCCATAACTAAGAATATTTTTTCTTTTCAATCATTTTCCTAAATTGACAAAACTACGCTATCCTTTTATTAACTTTTTTTACCTTTTTGATCTTATGACGATAGTTTTATTTAAGTTTATTTTAGCTTATAACTTCTGTAACAGTAAAACTAGATCATTTCAAGTTGTGTCACGTTGATATTCATGCTATTTTATGCCTAAAAATTTCATGAGTATATCTAGAAATGATATTGATTTATTTATACATATTTATATTTATATTAATCTAAATCTCGTTCCTCATTATTTATAAGACGCAAAGCCGAAAATGATTGAAAATTTTATCAATCTAAAATCCTAGGAACAAGAGCTAGGTTATTGAAAATTTTATCTACCTGAGATTTAGATTAAAATAGGTACGAGTATATAAAGATAAATTAATATCATTTGTAGATATATTTATGAAAATATTTAGACTAAAACTAATAGGAAAATCAATCCAATACAATTTTAAATGAGTTATTATTATACTGTTATACTAATCATAAGTTAAAATTTACTTAAATATAACTAGTGTAATATATAGATAGACCACAATGCTAAAAATGTAATAAAAAGATGGCATATTTTTTTTTATTGATTTAGGAAAACGATTGAAATGAAAAAATATTATAAAATTCGAAAAAATAGTGTCATCATAAGAACTCGTGAATAGTACAAAATAGAGGTGAACAGTTTCAGGTTTCGTATAGGTTTCACCTAGAATTTGGAACTTACTAGTTGATACGAGTTCTCCATTTTTGGGAATTTGGAACCTACCTTGCATACTTTGGAAATTAAAACCTACCCTGTTATGAGTTTCGAGATTGGTTCCATGGTCTGTCCAGGCTCCACTTTAATTATTTATTGAACGATTACATTGAATCATCACCTTTAATGATTAACATTTAATAATATAATCCACTGGACACGACTTATATTTAAGCATATGAAAATATGAAATATTAACAAAGTAAAAGTCTCAGTCATAAAATAAAAGTTCGAACTAGTGGTTTCAAATTATACACTCATTATCGGACGCCATTGAATACCGCAAGATCATTCAAATACATACACCAAGAAAAACACAAAAAACTTGTTCCCGGTTCCACATTCCTCTTACCTAGAACTTGAAAGGCTGGAACTTACTTATTGAAATAGGTTTCCCAATTTTGAAACCTGTAACTCACCTTGTATATCTTAGAATTCGAAACCGGACATGTTCTTATCGATCCGGATCTCAGGTTCCCGCTCTATCCTGCAATCATGCTCACCCCTAGTACAAAAGGACTAATTTGACACTGTCATGGAAAGTCGAAGGCCTAAATTGAATAAACTGAAAGTTAGGGGACTAAATTGAAAAATTAAGGAGAAAAATTGGGACTTTTCCTCCAGCAATTCGAAGCTGCAAAATATTAGACAGAAGCTTCTTCCTTCCGGGGGAGCAAATTCCCGTTGAATGCACGACGGAGCTTTGCCGAATCTGCATAAACCCTAGTCCAAGAAATCGATAAGCAAAGCACCGTCGCCGGAGAATTCCTCTCGCGGATTTGCGACGAGCGAGGCGGCGGCGGCGGCGGCGGCGATGGCATCGGAGAAGCGGTGCCACTACGAGGTGCTCGGCCTGTCGCGCGACTGCACCGCCGACGAAATCCGCGCCGCGTACAGGAAGCTCGCCCTCCAGCGCCACCCGGACAAGCTCGTCCAGTCCGGCGGCCTGTCCCAGGAGGACGCCACCGCTCAGTTCCAGGAGCTCGCCCACGCCTACGAGGTCCTCTCCGATCCCAAGGAGCGCGCCTGGTACGACTCCCACCGCTCCCAAATCCTGTTCTCCGATCGCGGCGGCGGCGGCTCGGCGGCGAGCTCGCCGGTCCCGGACCTGTTCGCGTATTTCTCGAACACCGTGTTCTCGGGATATTCCGATTCGGGGAAGGGGTTTTACAAGGTGTACGCGGATGTGTTCGATAGGATTTACGCGAACGAGATCGGCTTCGCGAGGAAGATGGGGTTGGGGCTCGATTCGGTGAGGGAGGCACCGCTCATGGGCAATCTGGAGAGTCCCTACGCGCAGGTGACGGCGTTTTACAATTACTGGCTGGGTTTCTGCACGGTGATGGATTTCATGTGGGCGGACATGTACGATGCCGCGGCGGGCGTGAACCGGAAGTCGAGGAGGGTGATGGAGGAGGAGAACAAGAAGCTCAGGAAGAAGGCGAGGAGGGAGTTTAACGAGACGGTGAGGGGGTTGGCGGAGTTTGCGAAGAAGAGGGACAAGAGGGTGGTTGATATGATGGTGAAGAGGAATGTGGAGAATGAGAAGAGGAGGGAGGAGGAGAGGGAGAGGAAGAAGCGGCTGGAGAGGGAGAGGATGGAGAGGGCGAAGGCGTACGAGGAGCCGGAGTGGGCGAGGGTCGAGGAGGAGGAAGCGGGTGAGGAAGGAGGGTCTTCAGGGGAAGAGGAAGATGAGGAGAGGAAGGAGGAGAAAGAGCTCTATTGCGTCGCGTGCGGAAAGAAGTTTAAGAGCGAGAAGCAGTGGGAGAATCACGAGAAGTCGAAAAAGCATAAGGAGAAGGTTGCATCATTGAAGGAATCATTTGTCGAGGAGGAGGATGAGGAGGAGGAGGAGAACGAGGATGCTGAGGCGACGGGAGTTAAGGAAGACGGGGCAGAGGAGATAGGAGAGAGGATGAGGGATGATTTGGAAATCAAGGAGGACGGGGGCGAGATGAGCGAGGAAGAAAGGTTCTTCGATGTTGATGAAAGCAACAAGGAAGTAGGGACTAAGGAGATGGAAGGACCTTCTCACAATGACGATGAAGATGAACTCGATGAAATGAGTGTTCTTGAGGCAATGTTGTCCGGGCGCAAGAACAGAAGGAAAATGGCTGCAATGCAGGAGCTTAGAGCGTCTTCCAAAGTTGATGCACAAAACGATGAAGAAGAATTCATGGAGTATGATAGCAGGAAAAGCACCAGAAGGAATCGCGGGGCTAAGAAAGAGAGGTCCAAAAAGAACAACGGAGAAGATGCCGACACTGGTAATAGCAAAGCTAATGATCAGAGTGGTGATAGAACAAACGGAGATGATGGTACAGTCGTGGATGGCTCGGCTTGCGAGTTCCCTCAGAAAGACGAAAGCAAAGCTATAGGAGGCAATGAAGTGGCGAAAAATCAAACTCTAAACCAGTCTTCTGACAGAAAGAAAACGGGAAAGAATGATCCGATCACTAAATCAAATAATGCACCTAAAGGGAGGAAGGCCAAGGTAACTGAACATGTTGTCATTTTGGTCAGTACTCTTTTGTTGAAGTTACGAGTCGTTTCATATCAGCATATCTTTTCTCAACCCATGGCATTTGAATGTTACCATAATTTGTTGCTGTCGAGGTTATTCACTTTCTAAGAGTCATCCATATTTACTTTCGCTCTTTCCTACGTTAAGGACTGTGTGTCACGGATTTTTTTGGTCCAGAAACAGTTGGAATTTTTGCGAGTTATAGACCAGTGGTGTTCCAGTGCCTTGACTCTCAATCTTGCCTTTCCTGTCTCTATATCCTTGCATTACTCCAGGAATTAGATGTCCATTATCATGTTTTAGAGCTTGCTCTAATTTTGCCTGATGTTGGATACACATCTTGATGCAGGCATCAGCGAAGAATTCTGACAATCTTTGTGAGACCTGTGGACAGGAATTTGATTCCAGGTAATAAAATTGTATGGTCATTTGATCAGAGCACCACGGTTCCTAGTCCTTGCTGTTCTTCCTTTCATTGATTTTTTCCGTCGCGTTATGATGACCAGGAACAAATTGCATAAGCATTTGGGAGAGACGGGCCATGCTTCGCTGAAATACCGAAGATGAAATACGCGATTCAGTTTTGCTCCATCGAACCATCCCTAAGTTAGGGACAATGCATTTACAGGGCTGTATTTCGGTGCCCATTATTTTGTTCTTTTCATTGTTTCAATTGAAGAGGGCAATAAGCATTTGAAGGCCGGCATGGGATACTATTTTATGCTGATTCAAGGCTGGACATCATCTCATATGCATGCGGGACTTGTTGATGACATCATCTCATTTGCATCCGAAGGAGCAAATGTATTTCATCTTGTCGGTGTCTGAAAACATTTTTGGTGTCGGTGTCTTAAGTCTTTTTGACTGTAACTGTGACAATACTATGAGCCTTTCTGTATGGTTGAAGGAGAGCTATATACATCGCGTTAACTGTGACAATACTTTTTGAGTTCTCATAAATATAGTTCGCCCGTTGCTATGTTCTCGCCACCTCAATGCGCTGTAGCGCATTCAATCCGGGGTGGCAGAGGCCAGGTGTCTCGACCGGACGATTGACGAGGAAACATAGCAACTATAATTCAGTCGCCGACATGGCACACGATTTGAACGATGTAGGATTGGTTTTGGACGACAATTTCCTAACTTTCACTGCCGCACAATTTTTGAACATCTGAAACCAGCTATCCAATGCCTGGAGTAATACAAAAGCTGAGAGATATTCGCATATTTCCAAACAGTGGAGAAGTCAGAGAGGTGTCGGTTGTTAAGGGTGCGTTTGAAAATCATTATGTTTTTGGAAATAATTTCTGCTTAAAAATGATTTTTTTTATTTCGTTCATGAAAATAATTTCTAAGCATTTGAAAGTATTTGGTAACGGTCCAAAATTTTCATTCCTGAAATAGAAAAGAAACGGAAATGCGTTTTGTAAAAGCACAAAATTTCTTTGTATTAATAATATTTCTTTCTTTTTTTTCTTTTGTTTTTTTCTTCTTCTCTTTCTTGGCCGTGGCCGGTTGGCTGACGACCAACCACAGGCCGTGAGTCTCGATGGTAGCCCTTGTCGGCTCGAACAAGGGCTAGAAAAGGCTAGCAAGGGTCGCCCTAGGGTCTAGCCCTCACCCTCACTGGCGAGGGGGACCTTCACTTATGGCCGGCGAGGGCATTGCAGCCCTCGCCGGCCCTGCTCAGTCACTAGCCCTGGCCGATCGCTGGCCACCGACCACAGGCCAAGAAAGAAGAACTAGCCACAGCCAAGAACGAAAGAAGAAGAAGAAGAAAAAAAATTTCTCTTCTATTTCTGATTCTTGTTCCCAGGATCAAAAAGCAACTTTTTTTCACTTCTTGATTTTGTTCTAAAACTAATTCTGAAAACAAATTTGTGCTCGAGAATGAAAAATTTACTAAACAGATTTCTGTTCTTTTTTTATTTCCGAGAACAAAAAAATAAAATCAGTCACTATTTGACAAATTATTAAATGCGACCTAATACTTTCCTTTTGTGCTCTTCAACCAAAGCAACCCGGGGCCAAACAATCAACTTGGTGGGGAGATTACAATTGTCCTAGTTCTTCAAACTAGGAGCTAATTCCTGAGGTGGGTAGTCTAATTCAGTTAGCCCCCAAGAATTAACTTCTGGAAGGTTTGCCAACCAAGTGGCGACGGCTTTCTTTTCTTGGCTTATGTGACTCACGGCGCAATCTCAATCGCGTGACATGAGGTTTCAGCAACCTTCGATAAGATGGCCATTAGGATCCGCTGACCCACAGAAGCCGTCTTCAGACCCTTCAATGCCGTGTAAGAGTCCGATGCTGCCAGAACCTGCCCGTGGCCTCTGTCCCAAACCAACTTCGAACCTCAAAGAATAGCCCACAAGTCTGCGGCCAAACTACTCCACTTAAAGGCACGTACTTCTTGAACTTCTGAGCTTCAATCCACAATTTTCCTCCTCCAGGTATAAACCAACTTCTATGTGCCTGCTGAGTATAAAAAACATTAGTCAAAACATTAACAATAGCGCTCAAAACTCAAATAACTGTTTGTGTTGATCTATTTACATGCACCAAGAACGTCTCTTTTTTCTATTGTCTCCCTTTTCCTTTTCTATTAGATTCCTTCTGGTGCATCCTAATTCCTTCTCTGACCCAATTTATAACTAACCATAACTAGTGTCCCCACAGCTCATTCACTGAAAAGTGAACATGGCAATTAGACTAGTTGCAGACAGATGACCACATTACCCGCCAACTTTCTGGATTCTTGGCACTCTTGAATGTCTCAACTATTTTTCATGCAAGATGGTGATCTGATCACATTACATAAGCTCAACAGTCCTTCAATCAGCGTTGCAGGTGATTAGAAATATAGAATCTATCATGATAAACATAAGTATATTAAAGAGCCTCTGAGAAAGGAAAAAAATGAAAAGTACGCAGAAATAAGGCTGAAACTTTCAATTAGACTTGCAGGGTCAATGACGGTGACATCGCATGTGACCAAAACAGCATGCACATTTAGCCTGGTACAGAGAAACCTATCCACAAACTAATCACCGCAAGTCATGAGAAGCATCTAAACGATGAGTAGAATTTTGCGTTTAGTTATTGAAACCTGTTTTGTCATCTTCCAGCTAAATCTGTAAAGACTCCAGAGAATTACCAATAATCTATTGGCCATATGGGTGAAGAAATTAGCAATTCCATGAACAGAGACTAATTAATCATCCTCAGCTACCTGTCTTTAATGATATTGCAGGTATTATGTCTTCAGTTTCCATTTGAAGTGTCAATTCTTCAAGGACACCATAAACATCCTCCATACCCAACTGCAAGGCCCTCCCGGACAAAAACATATAGAACTTATTACTCAACTCAATCCAACTCTGGCCTGGGACTTTCTTCAAACCCTTCTCCTTGGCAGAAATCCGCAGTCTTGCAGAATCATCCCACAGGCCATTTGCAGCATAAATGTTAGAGAGAAGCATATAGCCTCCCGTAGTTTCCCAATTCTGATTGAAAACGTGCGAGGCTGTTGCCTCCGCAAAATCTGTGTCTCTATACATCCTGCAAGCATTAAGAAGAGCTCCCCAAACACAAACATTAGGTGTCATTGGCATGGCTTTTACTATCTCTCCAGCTTCCTGCAAGGAACCGGATCGACTCAACAGATCAACTAGACATGCATAGTGTTCCATCTGTGGCTGAATTCCAAACTCTTCAGTCATTCGATCATAAAGTTTACGACCCTCAACAACAAGCCCGGCATGACTACAAGCGGAGAGAACAGCAACAAAAGTGACCTCATCTGGCTTAATTCCAGTTTCCACCATTCCATCGAAATATCTCACTGCATCTTTTCCTAAACCGTGCATTCCACACCCCGCGATCATTGAGTTCCAAGAGATCAAGTCCTTCACAACAAGTTTCTTGAACACCAGGCTCCCCTCATTAAGGCATCCACATCTCATGTACATTGTGATCAAGCTGTTCGCCACCAGGAGGTTGTGATTCAACAAAGCCCGAACCACATGGCAGTGGACTTCCCGACCAAGGTTGAGTGCCGCCAACTCTGCACAAACTGATAAGACACTGGAGATGGTTACAGCATTCCCCACGATGTTGGCAAGCTGCATTTGTCTGTAGAGTGCCAAAGACTCTCTCCCTCTCCCTGCAGAAGCAAATGCATCGATGATGACACTCCAACTTATCACATTGGGCCTCACCAATGAGCAACCATTGGATTTCTTGAGCTGGGAGAATATTTCAAAAGCCTCGTCACATAATCCAGACTCTGCATACGATGTAATTAGAGCATTCCAACTGACTATGTTCTTGGATTCCATTTCTAAGAACAATTGGCTAGCATCTTTTAATCGTCTTTGCTTCCCATATGCACATACTAATGAATTATTCACAATCAAATAAGCTTCGCAACCGACTTTTATAACAAGTCCATGTATTGCTTTAATCATGTGGAGTGCAATCATGTTAGAACAAACAGATAAAACCACAGCTAGTACTTCAGCACTGGGACCAATTCCTCTCATTCTCATCAAACCAAATAACTCCACAGTTTCGGCATCGCGGCCACTTCTGGCATGACTCGACAATAACGATGTCCATGTGACCACATTTGGCTCCACTCCTTCAGACTCCATGCGCCGAAACATCTCAAGAGCCCCATCACAGTCGAATTTCCATGCAAAGCCAGAGATCATCGTGTTCCACGAAATACAGCTCCTAGCACCCATTCTATCAAACAGCCGAAGCGCGATGCTCATTTGCCCAAGCTTCGCATACATACCCATCAATCCATTCACCACATGCAAATTATGGTGCAAGCCCATTTGCAAGGCGTGACAATGAACACTCCTGCACCAGATTGAGCTACCCGTTTCGGCACAACCTCTCATCACCAAAGGGAAAGTGAACCCATCACCCAAAACCCCGACTTTTCTCATCTCAACATATAGCTCCAAAGCTTCTTCCTGACACCCATTAGAGGCATAAGCTCTCAAGATCGAGTTCCACAGAAGCAAATTTGACTTGCACCCCGCGGGCGTTTCATCAAACACTATGCGGGCATCGCCGAGAAGCCCGAACCGGGCGTAGACCGACACCAGCCGAGCCGCCAAGAACGCGGAGCCGGAAGCGCCGGCGACGACGATGCGCGCGTGGACGCGCCCTGGTTGCTCGGCCGAGCAGCATCGTCGGAGGAGGTGATCGAAGAGATCGAGGAGTTCATTGCGGGCGGGAGAGGATGAGGGCGGGCGGGCTTGAGATCGTTCGTGGGCGAGCGAAGAGAAGAGGCGGCGATCGGTGAAGTTCAATGCAAGCGCGAGACGAGCTCCGGGGACGAGTTTCGGGCGGGGACAGTGAAGCATGAAGCACGATAATGGCGCCTTGCTTTCACGTACGCGCGTAATCCAAGCGGCTCAACTCATTGAACAACAGAGATAAACGATCGCTCAACTTTGGTCCGACGTGTAACGTGATCCATCGATTTTTAATTTATTGAATATAACCTTTCAAATTTAGTCAAATATTTAATATGATTCATGAACTTTCAAATTTATTTAATATGATCTCTAGACCTTTTTTACTTATATTAAATATAATCCATAAATTATATAAAAATATTTAATATAGTATTTGAACTTGAATTAATAAAATAATTATATTAAATATTTTCATATAATTCATGAGCTAAATTAAATATATACCAAAAATTTAAAAATGACAAATAAATTAAAAATTTATGAATCATATTGCAAATTGAGTTAAAATTTAGAGACTACATTGAACAATTTAAAATTGAACCAAAATTTAGGAACTGTATCATTTCCCTGAATAATACAATACAAAAGGCCGTGAATCCAAGTTAACATTTGCATTTTGCTTTCACCTTTATATATCACCTTGAACCGAGCGTGCGCAGAAGTGAGATATAGAACGTTCTGCAGAGGCATGGAGTTAAAGGTAACAACCTATTTCAGTCCCGGACAGAACATTGCATATACAGCCCATGAAAGATGCCGAATTGGTTTTGGACAGCAACTTCATAGTTTGCCACTTCCAAAGCCTACACTGAATCAGGGGATGATCAGTGTCTTTACAATTGGTAATTTCATAGTATCTGAAACCAGCTATACAATACCTAGGGGCTATACAAGAAGCCGTGAGATGTTTTAGAAGTGAAATAATCTTGAACTGCCGCCATATGAATCTATTGATTATTCCTAAGCCTAGAGGAGTCAGGGAGGTTGTTGGTTAATAGCTTCCTTTTCGTGCTCTTCGGCCGAAGCAACCCCGGGGCCAAACAATCAACTTGGTGGGGAGATCCCGTTGTCCTGGTTCTTCAAAATATGAGCTAATTCCTGAGGTGGGTCGTCTAATTCAGTTAGCCCCCAAGGATAGAGTTCTGAATGGTCAGCCAACCAAGCGGCGGCGGCATTCTTTTCTCGGCTTATGTGACCCACATTGCAATCCCAATCGTGTGACATGAGGTCTCTGCAACTTTGGATAAGATCGCTGTTTGGATCGCTTGTCTGCGGAGCCGTCTTCAAACACTCCAATGCTGTGCAAGAGTCCGACACCACCAGAACCTGCCTGTAACCTCTGTCCCAAACCAACTTCAAACCTTGAAAGATAGCCCACAAGTCTGCTACCAAACTACTCCACTTACCCAGATTAAGGCTATAACCCAAAACCCAATTCCCAGATGAGGTGTGCACTGTTCCACCAGCTCCAGCAGAACCTGTTTTTCCCCTGGAGAATCCACTTGTATTCAGCTTGACCCAATTCCTATACGAACAGCCAAGTTCCGGCAAACCGACCTTTTTATTGGGTTTCTCTATCTTAGGCAGTAGTTTTGGACTCCTTTCAATGAAGTCGTGCTTATCTAATGCAATCTCTTCAACTTCAACTTTCACTTGCTGATTTGATTGTTTCGGGGTTTCCACTCCACTGGATGAATATACCCGTTCAGAACATGTATCTTCTCTTTTCACGTTAAATGTGGGTAAGCATGTGATTTTAACGAGTGGCGAACTGGTACAATTAGCTGTCACAGGATCCACGACCACATCTCGGGCATGTTCCTACCAGAAGAGTATCCCTGTAGTTAAGCATTATGATTCCGAGAGCAATCACTAATTGAATTTTGTTTCAGCAAAGTACTTTCACCTGAAAGCTCTCCGGAAAGTCTGTCCCAGGCAAAGCAATCTCATCTATAGTTCCTTCTCCATG
This sequence comes from Syzygium syzygioides, assembly GCA_031216285.1. Classification (NCBI taxonomy): domain Eukaryota; kingdom Viridiplantae; phylum Streptophyta; class Magnoliopsida; order Myrtales; family Myrtaceae; genus Syzygium; species Syzygium syzygioides. The sequence continues at coordinate 3,411,744 of CM062243.1, read as the reverse complement.
GCTTGTACCGCCCCCCTTGAAAAAATTCCTTGAGGGGTCATCAATTCCAGTGATACTGACAATTGTGCCGCTCTTGTTGCTATTGGGATAACCATTATTTGAGTGGTCCTCAACAGAAAGAGGTGGATGAACATTGAGCTCCTCATGCAAACTTTCACAATCAAGAGTACTCTTGGCACTGCGGAAGATTCCCCACAGGAAGTAGTCGCTTTGCAACCCCACAATAAACACTACAAAAGCAAAAAACATGAAGTCGCATCAGAGAAAATTCGAAGCATCACATACTGTGAGCGACCGCATTCAAGTCTATCAAAACAAACGATGATCTATGACAAAGAACACGAGTTTGCCACTGTGTAGGGTCTGTGTGGCGGAATACCTAACTCGCTTCCAATAGGATCTCAAATCTGCTGGCACGTTTATCATTTTAATGATCATGCAGTGGCCATTTGGCCATTGGGAAGTTGTATGATTGCAATATGCTAGAATGAATGACATAACTGTTGATTAGGCAGAACTTCAACTCTCATCCATGATGGAACTTGTCGATCAGGCAGACTTCTTGGAATTCATGTCAAACACTTACTATGATAGCATCGTGAATGACTACAAGCGAATGGAGGAGGTTTACCGCATACTATATCAACAACACCATTCATTCCGACAAATTATTCCTCACGTTTAAGACACGTGCATCTAGCCAACCCTTGAAATTGTACCAGCATGAAGCATTGGGTAAATGTTCTCTCCCTCCATTCTTAAGGGCTAGAATGTTGCAGGAGCAGACATGTAAGAGTTTTTATTCCTTTCTATGGACGAGGTGGGGTAAAAGAAAAACCATACTAGGTGAAACATGCACAATGAAAAATCAATCACAGGAAAGAGCTGCCAAAACCTACAATTAACCTACGACTGAACTAGAGTAGCTTCACTGATCTCAAAGCCTTGTAAAGATTATTGAGGTGAAGTAACCAGTGAACTGCATGTACCTTCTAATAGAAAGGTATATATCCTCTGAACTCCAACTTCACACTAATCTAGTTGGAAGTCTCGGGAACTAAAGCCTGTGTATAAATTTTCCATCAATGTCAAGCACTGATTATCCAAAACTACAGCTTCATTTTGTCTAAAAATTATCCATTCTCAAGAATGCCAAAGTAAAAACTCTTCTTGCATTACTGTCAATAGTAGAGCACCCAAAAAGAATACCCAAGAAGAAAAAATAGAGGAAATTCCCAGTTTAAATAACATCCAGCACATTTGCAGAAGGATCTAAGGAAACCGGAACTCACAATGTGAATCCACGTGTAATTCTTTTGATGTGAATAGCAGCAACTCCACACCATTGACAACACCTCTCATTGCATACTCCTGGCTAACCATGAGTTGAACAAGGGCAGAATATTTTGCAATGTACCTATAAGTTATGATAAATATTTACGGCATCAACCGCCGATCACGTCCAATTAAAAAATACCAAGCACTAATTCATTAAGTGGTTTCTTTTAATAAACAAAGAGGTTGAACTAACCTATCAACAGTATTTGCAGGATAAAAGTACAAACCAATGTCACCGATACCAGGACCTTCATTTTTAAATATGTCCGTCAAAATATGGGTCAGAGGGATCGGCTCCATACAAATCTCCAAAGGCATATGCAGTGAAAGCACATATGCTTTCCTATGAACACTGCATGGGGGATGCGCACGGAACAAATAGCTGCTATCATCGGGGATAGCATCACCCAGAAATTTCAACCTTCCGCTGGTGGAGAACAGAGAGAGCCCAAGTTACATAATATGAGATAATTCAAAATTTAAAAATGCTCAATGTTAGGATTCACCTAATTCAATACATAATCCTTGAAAAAATTCACTTGCTTTCATCAGGATCCAAGACTATGAATTCACTAGCGACATTCAGCCAAGAAATATCCTATCTATCCACAGGATGATCTTCGCTAAGCTCAAAGAATAAGTTTCAAGCACAGCCCAAAATATTTCCTCACACCCATATGAGTATTCATGTGACATTGTATGCAGGGGGAGACTAGTAGCAGTAGATAATATATCTGCAAGGCACAAAAAGTTTCAATGGCCAAAGGAGAATCAGAACAAGAAATGACGTGCAGAAAACAAGTGCAAACTGAGTTTGTCATGTTGGTGAAGGACTATTAGCACCACCTGCATGGAGCCCCCGAGTTGCTTGCCATATTGGTGAAAAGAGTACAAGAGGTAGAAATCCTACTTTGTTATTCAATGATAATAGCATAGTAATGTTGACACTAAAAGATGCAACCAACCATTCCATAAACTTGAGCTATTGCTTCACATCCACCTGAGCTTGGCATGTTTTTCTCACATTGCTTTCTGCTGAGAATTACATGCATGATCTTTATCAAACCTTACAAACCCCTCTATTCAAAAGGCATGACTCTTCTGTCTCGCCTCATTTGTCCCTAATTGTCCAAATTTGAGGTTGTAGTAAGTCTCATAGATGTGCCTTTCTCAATACAACAATTAAAGTCCTACGATCAAATTCATGGACAACAGTTTCTCCAAATTGTATGCCTTGAACATAAACAGATTTTAAACAAATAAAGTAAAATTGATTGCTCACCTCCATGTTGCAGATAGAGCAGGAAGATAAGGCCGACATACTTCAAGTTTAGGTAGAATATAGTGCAGGAATCTAGTCTCCTCAAAAGTATAACCATATTCTGCTGCAGCATCATTGTTGCCTCCTATACAACACGAATGAAAAGTTGGTATAGATGGTCTACAAAATGATCTAATGCAAGGACCCTGGAGAAAAGAAATATTTCCACATAACACACTACTAGGCATAGCCCAGTTAAAATAGCAAGATTATGATAATTAGACAAGTATTTGCATGATGAACGTAAACCCCAACTGGACATCTACTAACTGCTGTTTATAGAGAGAAGATAAATCCTCCAAAAGTTCAAACAGAAAAGCAATGTCCGGCTGGATGGTAACGAGTTATCACACAAGAGATAAATCAAAGACACAGTAATCGCTGGTCATGTTTGGAGAAAAACAATCATTACATGAAAAAAGGAGGAAAAAAGAAGAATTCCTGTCTTGAGAGAAATGAACAACAAATCTAGGACATAAACTTGATCGAGTAAATAAAAGATGAAGAGCAAAACAAGTCATCCCTCTACTTCATATAAAAAAAGTACTTGTTGAATCAATTGGACAGTATCATTGAAGATCAAATTTATGCTTTGAATCTACCACGAATATCATAGCCTTAACCAAAAAACTAACAAGCGAAAAGAACAAAGGACAAGAAAAACAGAAACTCTCAATTTTTACCATAAAAAGGCATGAAAATAAACAAACTCAACTGTCCACCTAAAAAATTCCCACCATCAACATCTAGGTTATGAACACCACAATATCTCAAGAAAACATATCCTTAAAGTTTTCATCCCTGTGATATCATGAAATCCGGTTGCAAGCACAAAAATTGTCTAAACCAGACATAGTCACCTCTGTATAAAAGAAGGAGATAACCCGACAGATTATAGAAGTTTATAATAAGAAAAACATAATAATTAATGTTGAAAAAATAGACTTGAGAATTATCAGGATCTTATCTGGCAAGGTAAATAAAAATATTAAACGTACACCTTGAAAGCATGCTACATCTTTTAAAAGATCCGATAAATCTTATACATCCAAGTCACCTAGAGAGGTTGAATTAGGGAAAGTATCATCTTCCCCAAAGTTTTCACATAGAAGTATCCTTCCAAGCCTCTCCGGATACAACCACCATAAAGCACACAAGTCCCTTTCTGTCACAAAATCCCACTTCTCCATCGATAGTTAAGAGAAAAGGCAGACAAGGTTGCTTCCAATTGAAGAAAAAATAGATCACTGTTGCTTCCTTGCCTGATTTATCAATGGTTTGAGAAGATCTGGATGGTGAAATGGGTGACAAGGACTCTATAGATTCTTCCTTTGCCCGAATGGATTCTTTCCTTTCAAAGGAAAGTCCATCAATATCCATCGACTGCTCCTCACCGACATGCTTCTCTGGCTGCTGAACAAGATCCTTCTTGCCTGAAATAGAGTTCATCCCATCTGTCAAGTGCAAAAGTAGTGCTTCCTTGCCTGATTTATCAATGCGATGAGAAGATCTGGATGGTGAAATGGGTGACGAGGACTTCATAGATTCTTCCTTTGCCCGAATGGATTCTTCTTCTTCAAAGGAAAGTCCATCAATATCCATCGACTGCTCCTCACCTACATGCTTCTCTGGCTGCTGAACAAGATCCTTCTTCCCTGAAACAGTGTTCATCCCATCTATCAAGTGCAAAAGTAACTTTTGAGAAAAGAGACGAAGCTGCCAAAGAAACATCTGAACTCAACAGCAACAAAAGAAGACGTTGATTCAGCCAGCTTATCATCATGAATTATGGAACTTGGCATATATGATTTATTTAATACTTATCCAAAACGAGATGTGCTAATATCTGCTCGACTGCCTTGACGCCATGCATGTAAATCATTCCATATGCAAGACAACAAACACCAACTGGCTATCGATAATGCATATGATGGCAACATTACCCATAAATGGAAATGTCAAGTTACAATATATAACCTGTATCGTCTCTAATAACTCAAGCTTTTAAGAAAAAGGCTGTGCATTCGACTTTATATCAATCTGCTACGGTCTTGACAGTCGGTTGAAATATTACACAACAATAATTTAAAATTGTTATCATATAAGTCACAGATGCACTTACAAAAATATTACAGATTGCAATTACTTATTCGTGAAAGCCAAGCAAAACTTAAGATGCCTCACTCTCCTTTCAGACTGCTCCCTAAGTATTTAAGCAAAAGATACCATCTCCTCAAGCTGGGAACATTCTAACCAACATTGAATTTGGTGAACAATTTACCATATATTATTGGCATAGTAATTTGAAAATAAGGCCGTCACCTTTCAGTTCTTTTGCTACTGAGATATCATGCTGCTGATTAATTGATGAACCTATATTCAAGCTTCGACTTTTTAATGGATGTTGGCAACCTGAAGATATTAAATGTTGATTGCCTTTTGCCCTCACAGGGGACTTTGAAGCAAAGACCTTGGACTTTAATGGATTCCGCCGTGTACTAGATGCCGCAGGTTTTAGGCACATATGACTACAAGAAGATGTCGTTCTCTCTCTTGCTGATAATTTGATGACTTCTTCAGTAGGAAGATACATCACTTTGCGGGGTTTGGCAGTTCTTTGCCATTTTGGATAAGCTTGCCTCTTAATTATTGATGGAGAAGTGGTATCTGGAGCTTCTCTACTGCTCGGTGATGGGACCATTGCAATGGATTCTTCTTGCAAATGGGAAATTGTCAGATTCGCGTGGTCAGTAGATTGGCAATCTTCACAATACCAATCTTCAGGGACTTCATGAAAAACTTGTGCCGCGCAGTAACTGGACTTGATTAATATGAGAACAAACAAAATGAATAGATTAACATTTCTCATTGGCAAGAATGTCCAAGCTAGATGTGATTGGGAGAATATGTGGAAAGAAGAAGCAAATAAATTTGATAAGAGTACATCATCAACAATTCTGTGCCTTTAGAAAATAAAAATGGGATAACATTATAACAAGTAACAAGAGGACAGGAAACCATTCCAGATGAGGGATGTTTAAGTCTTTGTATGATTAAATGTCTGAATTGGGTTCTCCCGACTTAACTGAAAATTAAAGAATCTGTCTTCAGTAGTAAGTCCGAATATGATTAAGACATATCAACAACTTGATTTCCAATTATTATATTTTTCAGAGATGTCACTTGACAATAGACCAGGTTTTCCGGCAAAACGCAATTGAATTAGGGAGAGAGATCGTACATATGTTGCCGAGCAGGACAACTTGAGCATGTTACCATCAACTCAGCATAACCAACATCACCACATATATCACAAGGATCATCCTGCAATAAGAGAGATTTAATCACAAGGGAAAAAGAGGAAATTGCAAAAACGCGAAATTCAAGAAGACAACAGCGCAATCAACAATTCACTGAACATATAGCCCCGCCATTTTACAAGTAGACTCGTGCATAGGACACCAATTACAAAGCAACCTAGCTTCGGCAACATGAGAGTCCATCGAATCATACCGTGAGAATAGAAAATGGCAAGAAAACACGAGTGTCCGAGTACAACAGAAAGATGCAAGCCAGTCAAAACGATGCGCTCGGCTTGTGCGGTCGAATTTTTGTATTATCGATTCTTTACACCATTGGTGTACAGAGTATGGCTCAAACAAGCATATGTCAAACGCACCAGAAAACAAAAACAAAAGCAAAAACAAAAAAATGAAGACGAAAAACACCAGAAACTGAAAATGGGAATCAGAGAGAGCTCAAGCAAATACTAATGCAAGATCGACCCATCATTTAATCCCGCTCGCGACAATGTTTCTCGTCAGCTACTGCGTCCAGAAAGAAGAGGGCAAAAAAAACTTGGCACGGGGTCAAAGAATAGTCACTGTTCGATCGCTTTCTTCATCTCTACTCGACCAAACAACCAAAACACACAGCCCCACAACTCCATCCGCAGCAAGAAAAGACACGCCTCCCGCATCACGCTACACGAAGCGGACACCACCGATCTTGCCTCGGCTGCTCCGGAGCCAAGAACGAAAAAAATGGGGACCAGGCAAAAAAGCTCGCCACCAGAACAAGCAATGGCGGCGCGACACGCACGAACACGTCAAAACGGACACCGGCGAGAGCCGCTCGCCGTGCCATTGGAAGGAGCGCAAACAACGCTCGACCAAAACAAGAACAGAGAGAAGCGAATCGCGAACAAAACAACGTAGTTGCCTCTTTCTCGCGACATCGCCGATCGAAAATGCCCAAGGGCATGCCAAGAAAAGCAAGGAAGCGGAAAGGGCGGACGGGAGGAAGGCGTCCGTGTGAAATTAGGGTTTCCGGAAGAGGGCTCTCACCAGGGAGTCCATCTCCATTCGTCTCTGCATCTTCTTCGCGAGCTAGCTAGCTAGAGAGAGAGAGAGAGAGAGAGAGAAAGTAGTAGAGAGAGAATGGTGCACGCGCTGGTTTCAGCAAAGGAGGAAGAAAAAGACGGTGCGGGAATATCCGCCTGCCGTCGCGCCCACGGTTAGGTGATGACGGGTCCTACGCGATCGCGCCACGTGGGACTTCCGGCTTTGATCGACGGCTCGATTCTCCGGGTTCTATTGGACGCGCCGCAGAGGATTCTCGCTCCGCAATGTCATGGTCAGCAAGCCACGAAACCATATGGTGGTGGTCCTTTTCTATTCTTCCATGCAGAGATTAATGTCCATCGACGCCAGCCAATCATGCAAGAAGCAAAAGGGGATATAGTAGCTAAAAAAAATCATTTTTTTTAAGAGGACTATGCATTGTTTTAAGATACTAATAAAAATGACACGTGGATTATAAAATGAAGGCGAGTTAGGCTACTCGCGGGTTATTGAAACTCGGCTTGTTTTCCTTTTTAGGCTCCGTTTATTTCACGGAAAATATTTTTTAGAAAAATAACAATATTTTTCCATTGCTTGGCTCAAATTTGAAACGGAATCGGAAAATACTTTCCGCCGTTTGAAAAGGTAAATCTGATTTGATTTTCATAAATACATATACGTTATTTGGATGCTGGCAACTTGCTTATAAACAATCGGCGAACCAGGCTTGGGCATTGGGATCCTGGGTCTTGCCTTGATAGAAACCGACTCGAGTGAGCCACTTGGGCTTAGAGCAAGAGCGTTGGCATAGACCTCGCGTCCACGAAAGTTGAAACTCCGAACCCAGTGCCCGCGCATGACTTCTTGGAGCCTAGGCTTAGGTCCCTAGAGGCCAGGCCGAGGGTCCCGGTGCTCGTACTCGAATCCCCCGGGTCCACCAAAGCCCAGTGCGGGACCCTAGTTGCCTAGGTCCTTGTCTCTCGAACTCAAGTCCCCGACACTTAAGCCTCGATCCATCGAGGCTGGCCTAGGATGCTGGTGCGAGTGCTCGGATCCCCAGCAGCTAGGGTCCACAAAGTTGAGCGCAGGACCCTAATGACCTGGGTACACATCTCTCAAGATCAAGTCCCGACACTCGAGCCTTGGCCCATCGGGCCTAGCCTAAGGACTCTGGTGCCCGTGCTTGGGTCCCCGAGGACCAGGCCTAGGTCCTCGGTGATCGAGCTCGGTCCTTGGAGGCTGGGCCCTAAAACCTTGGTCATCAAAACCTAGGTCTGACATAAATGGACATTGCCTTGGGCGCGCGATGTGTTGGGCCTTGCCTTAATGGACCCGAGCACAAGCACCAAGGTCTTAAGCGTTGGTCTTGTTAGACTTAGGCTCGAGTGTGGGGGATCTGAGCACGGGCACCAAGGTCCCTAACCCTACCTCGATGGACCAAAGCCTAAGCATTGAAGACCTGGGCACTAGCAGTGGTCCCGGTCTTCAACTTGATGGACCTGTGCATAGGCACCGCGTACCTCGATCGAGATAGCGAGGACTCGAACATGAACACTGGGGTCGCAGGCTCAGCCTTAACAAATCCGAGTCTAGTGCGGGGGACCCGGTCCTAGATGCTGGGGACCCAGAAATGATCATTAGGGTTCTTGTGCCCAAGCACGAAGTTTCTTGTCCAATCACTAATATATAGTCATGCATTTGGAAAGTGATTTTCATTTTAAAAATAGAAAATTATTTTTTCTGAATTTAAGTATAGATTTTTTATTAACTCGTTTTCCTAAGCAATCCAAACGTCGGAGAATGAGAAAAAAAATTCCCACGAAATAAACGGAGCCTTAATTCAAGTCAATTAGCTCAGTGGAGTTTGAATGCTTAATACAAGAAAGCTTGAGTTTTTATGTTTTTGCCTTGATTGCATTTTGTATATTTTTTAATCGTAATATATTTGAATAAAAAATAACGATTTCATTGCATTTTTATTTACTCTCCGGACTTTCGTAGTTGAGATTGAGTTAGAATTGAGCATAACTAGAGTTTAAACTTAAATTCATCCAATAATCGAGTAGATTTGAGTCGAGCTCAAACTAGTTAATAACTTATTTAAGACAGCCTCCGTACAAAACTTATAAAAAATGTTGCGAAATACTAAATTAAATTCCATGCTTGCATTGTTTTTAGACTAAAAGTTGTATTCGAATAGGAATGCATAACCGCTCATGCGATCGAGTCAATTTTCTTAACCCCCGTCAATACGATGTTTTATCTTAAATTAGACTAAATAGACCTTTTCGAACACTGCTGGATCGCGTCTACGTCAAAATGAGGCCCTGCGCATATATAGTAGTCCAAGCTTTTCCCGTAAATAGTGTTAGAGATATTATCACCCTCAAAACTCATATTAAGGCTCTTCTCAATAGTTAGTAACATTGAACGTGATTGGCGTGTCATTCATTTCAGGAAAAATGACACTAACAGTTTTTGAGCTTTGATTAAACGCATAATATGATCTCTGAACTTTTGATTTATTTAATGTGGTCCATGAATTTTTAATATATTCGATTTCGTTAATAAATTTTTGATACATGTTCAATTTAATTCCTGAATTATATAAAAATGTTCAATGTAATCGGAACTTCATTGATCATGTACTAACATTGAATAAATTAAAAATTCGGGGATCATATTATACATTAAACTAAAATTTATGGATCACATTATATATTGGGTCAAAGTTCAATAGTCATTTGTGTAGTTAACCTTTCATTTCATGTTCATGAAGCATTTGGACTAACCACAATGGCCCGTTTAAAAAAAAAAAGAAAAAAGACCCAAATGTAAAGGTGGCCGAAGAATGTTCTTCAGCACGCATCCCACGTGGCTCTCCATTTTCTCTGAGTTTTTATTTCGTTTTATTTTATTTTAAAAATTCATCTGATTCCTTTCTCTGATTAAATGAGATTATTTCTATTCCCTGCAATGCACGGTAGACACGAACATTCCCTTGACACCGCTTTATAGTTGGTAGGTCTCAAGTTCATATTTTAGCATACATCTGCAATGGCATAACATGATTTGGGGATGAGCAAAAGGAATCGTTCGGATCGAACCATGCCGGTCGGATCTACCAATTTTCTTTAAATATTTTAATACCTTAAAAATCTATAAGAAAACCATAATCTATCTCTCGTTTCACAAATGAAGGCCTCCAAGGCTGGTGCGACTACGCATACTTATGCACGTAAGTAAGATTATAAGAACAAATCAAACACAACAATAATTGCTTATTCCAATTAAATTTTGCCATAAATTAAAAAAAATTTCCGTGAAATCTACAATATTACACGTAACTTACTAATTATAAAAACATCTTGATTATCAAGAATATATTCGATTTTATCATGAACATTAATGACATTAAAAAAACAAACCCAATATGCCACCTGTTCATCGGCCCACTTGGAGCTAGACTGGACCGAACAAAGGTTCATTTGGTCCTGTTCCAAGGGCATCAGTCCAATTCCCAATTTTAAAAGCCGGGAACCGGTCCTTTTAGTCTGGTTCTTAGACGAGAACCAGACCGCATAAGAACCAATCACCCCTAAAATGATTCACCAAGAAAAGAAATGCAATCACATCGAATTAGGCCGACCACCCCCCCTTAATACTTTACTTATCTGAACCATGTTACTTAGGAACTCAAACCGGTTCAAAAGGGCAAAAAGTAATCCACATGAACCGGGGCTAACGATAGTCATTGATCATGCAGCGCTCACAGAAACAATGTTTTGCAATCACACTCGGTCCACGAATCGCGGTCCGGGCAAGTATTTCCAAACGTATGGAAGGGCAAAAGGTAAATGGAAAACCGTGAAAATGGCCATACAGAAACAACAGGACAATAAGCTGATACAGATAGTAGTATGCTGCTACAGTCTTACATATAGCTTAGGAACAGGGGGACTGCCAAATCCTCCAGACCTAGAGATCTAACTGATACAGGAATCACATGAGCTGCCCACCACTTTCCAGGAATCCAAGGTCTTCGCTTCTTGTTTCTTTTTTTTCCTTTTTCCACCGAGTAATATAGAAAGGGAAGGACAAGAAACCCCAAAGAAAGAAGAAAAGTCTGGCAAATTTTCGTCCATAAAGATGGAATCCTACAAAAAACACGGTAGAGTCACATGCACTGCACAGTCATACCCACATATGCACAAACTATGTGGAGTCTCACTCGTTTCTGACTCACTCCCCCCCCCTCCCACCCCACCTTTTGATCTTCACAGGCTCCACAGTTTCGACCCTTTTGACCCTTCATTTCAGTTCCACAGGGGCATGAGCCAGGAAGAGGCCAAAAGGGCAGTGAAGAAACAAAACCAGCAGCTGCTGGAGAGCCTCCTGAACCCAGTGCCACTGACGTCGGTGTTGATGCCTGTTGGGCTCATGCCCGTGACTCCTCCGACGACTCCTGTCGGGGTGGCTGTGTAGGGGGTGGCCGTGGTGGTCGGGGTCCCGGTGGTCGTCGTGGGAGTGGTGGTGGACGGAGTGGCGGTGGACGGAGTGGTCGTGACTGGAGTTGTGGTTGTGCTACTCGAGCTGAACCAACGACAAACAAAGCGTGAGTGATCAAATGTCCTCAGACCAAGTGTCCAAGAAGAGAGGAGATGCTAAATGACTGCACATTCATGTCCAGAGAACAAACAATACCAGCTCCATCAAAGATGAGGCCTATTAAGTATGATCAAACCTCACGAAAGAATCAATATCGCTAAGTTCATGGAAGTGTTTAAACTAAGCCTCGCTTCGAAAGAACATGCTTTTCTCTTCATATTTCACGACTCTTGAAGACAAAAAAAACACGTCTAAGACAACTTTACACCACCAGTTCTCAACTCGAATGCTATTTGGCTACAATTTCAGATCAAGAGGCTGCAGTATGGCCACTTTATTCCCTGGCGCAATACCAAGAATCACAATGTTCACTTTATAGGGCATCGGTCCTTGTTTAGAGGCTAGAAATCATCTAGAGCCTTGCTCGTAAAATCCCAAGACAAATGAAAAAAGTTAAGGGGATGAAAAAAGCTGGCTCGAGCAATGTAAAAAGAACTTTTTTTTGGGTGAGTCGTGCACAGCTTTCTAGAGATCTCAACCTTATAGTCAAAAAGCCGGTTCAAATCTCAAAACAATGGTCTACAGCGTGATAGATTGAGGCTCCTACTACAATCAGAGAGTCACAGTCATCAATGCAATGGCCCTACCACAAATTAAAGTTGCATTAAAATTGACTCCCTGCTTCTTCTGTAGTTTTCATGAACAAAAAAAGCCTTATTGTCCTGTATTTTGGACTGTTTACAAATGGGCATTTTGCTGTCTCTCTCTCCTCTCTCTCTCTCTGTTTTTGAATTAAATGAATGCATACGCACTCTTCACTGTGTAGTCTCAGGTGTATTCAAATCTTGGAGTAAAGGCCATCAGGCCCAATAATTGGGGCCTCTATCAAAAGTTTGAAATAAAGTCCCGCCCCTCAGAGTTGATGGATTCGAAAGAGAAAAAGATGACAAATGAATGACACGCCGAGTCAAGAAACATCATCATGCATCAAATGACAAAAAGAGAACGGTTCAGATTGGATCAAGCAAAGATCAAAAAGCAAAGCAAAGCATCTGACAGAGAATTCCCCTGCATTTAGACTTTGAAAATCATCACCGCGATTAAAGGCACGTGAAAGATAAAGAATGCAGTTGATGGTGAAAAATCTTTAAAATAAGCAGGCAATTTTTTTATATGGAAAAACCAAGATACCCTTTCCACTTGAGCGAAGAATGATCCGGCAAAAAGAAATACTTTTCATTCAAAAACAAGACAAAAAAATGTTGCAGCTCAAGGACAGATCACAGCTATTGGTTGGTACTTATTATGAACAATGGAATCTAAGCTGACACCGAATTTTCCTGATCTACTCGGCAAGGTACAATATTTTATTAAATGAAGGGTGCATTCTTCTTGAATGGGGAACCCATGTTGCTGAGCCATCAAATAATAGAGAAAAGAGACGAATAGACGAATTGAATCTTAGCCTGAAGCATGCTGGAATAGCTAACCCCAGCCAATGAATGCCTGATTCCAGTTCAAAAGTGGTTTCTGCTTCCACATCTAAAGATCAAATTGAAACAAGAAGGCATGTTTAGGTTGTTCTAGTCGAAAACCCATCAGGAAAGGATTTTGGAGAATTGAATCTAGCCTGAAGCATGCTGGAATAGCTAACCCCAGCCAATGAATGCCTGATTCCAGTTCAAAAGTGGTTTCTGCTTCCACATCTAAAGATCAAATTGAAACAAGAAGGCATGTTTAGGTTGTTCTAGTCAAAAACCCATCAGGAAAGGATTTTGGAGAATTGAATCTAGCCTGAAGCATGCTGGAATAGCTAACCCCAGCCAATGAATGCCTGATTCCAGTTCAAAAGTGGTTTCTGCTTCCACGTCTAAAGATCAAATTGAAACAAGAAGGCATGTTTAGGTTGTTCTAGTCGAAAACCCATCAGGAAAAGATCTGCCAAAAAATTTTAGGGTGGGATAGTTTGTTAGAAGGATAAAAGCTAACATGTGGTTTCCCACTAAAAAGACATAAAAACACTAACGTTTAAAAGCACCCCAAGCGCACACTTTTTCTTTTCCAATCTGCACAAGCAGTGGCACTATACGTATAAACTGCAGAATGCAAACCCTGTTCTTACTCTGTAGAGAAGATGGTGAAGGTGATAAAGATGTCAGAGCTGACAACCCTATAGAAGCTCCACAAGTAAGGGTAGAAAGCTACCATAAAGATTGGCTGTACGCCAATCCTTCAACCCACAATTAAAGAACGAAGGAAAAATTAACATGGCAACGCAAGTGAAGAGATGAAACACCTGGCACTGGAAGGGTAAACGCAACCACTGGCACCTGCACAAAAACAAAGGCGTAGTGAAGTGAATGTAGCTCGAGAGTGAGACTCTGCAAGAGGGTCGCAGTGAAGTGGGATGGTTACAAGCGAACGTGAGTGTTTGGCTTACTGGGGTCCGAGGTGGAGATAGCGGCGGTGCCGGCGAAGTCGCAGGTGCCCTGAGCCTGGCCCTTCTTCTGGAAGAAACTGTTGACGGCGTAGGAGCAGTGAGCCCTCACCGTGTTGGGCGCGTAACACGCCCCGTTCTGCTTTGTCGGCCCACAGTCAGCTCCTGCTCCACAGGCGTAGTCCAGCGTCTTCTGCAGCACCGCGTCGCTCAGGCCCCCCTTGCACACACACCAAGTCGCACCTAACACGCACACACAGGGAACACACACAGAACCAGCCATTACAAAATCACCGATATCATCAAAAACAATGCGGGCAACGCTCGTATCTTTTCCTTTTCCTAGATCCTTCTTGGTTCTGCTTCGTTATGCGCTGAAGATACGAAAATGGGGTGGCAGAGAGCGGAGGTTCAAGAATATCCAAGAAGCGGAAATTGTTACACAGGACCAACTTCCGGGTCCTCGTCAGTTCTGCTTGGCATAGACAGCGCTTCAAGAGCAAGAACGAGGGGAGGTTTGGAGGGTGACACGGGAGAGGAAAAAAAACCCACGAGGAACCAAGAAGAAACCGTTGGTTATGCACTAACTTCGACCCACGAGGAGCAAAATGCGAAAGCCCAGATCTTTGAAGCGAGCGAAGCTTCTCTGTGGGTGCACAGAGAAGAAGGAACGAGAGAAAAACAGAACAAGAGTAAGGTACTTACTGGAGTGGCCGGTGGAGGCAAGCAGGAGAACCGCGAACAAGAGGAGCGCCATGTGACTTGCAGGGCAGCTTCAAGAATGCAGAGCTGGGCAGCGAAGTCTCGCTCTTCCGCAGCTTCAAACACAGAGCAAGAGAGAGAGAGATATCGTCGGAGGAGGAGGAGGGAGGAGGAGCGCGGTGGTGGTGGTGGGATGCGAGCAAGTGGCGTGTTGTGCTGTTGCTGTCTGTCCTGTATTGTACTCTCTGTTTTCTGCTTCGTTTTTTGCCCTTTTCCTTTGTTACCGTTTCCCTTTCCTTTTCCTCGCTTTTCTTTAATTTTAAATTCGAATTTCGAGCTCTTTTATCGAGGAGAGGAAATTCGGGCCTTCATCGGGAGTCGCGGGTGTCGGGGCGAGGTGGCGGAAGCTCTTTGGTCCGGCCGAGGGAACGTGCCTTCTTGTATTGGTTAGGGCCCATAGGTCTCGTTCGATAGGCCTTGTTCATGTTCTTGTCCGATCGGCCGTCTTTGTTTCTCTTAGGCCCATCATGGTCGTTCGTAGTGAAAGAGGAGATGGTGCGAATGGTCATTGAGCTTTGGCTCAACCGTGCGATATCGTTTCCTGAAAATTGCTCCCAACGTGGAGTGTGATCCCTGCGCTTTTGATTGGTTTAATGTGATTTCTGAATTTTTTATACTTGTTTAATTTGATTCTTGGATCATGTGAAGATATCCGATGTTAATGTTGTGGTCAATGAATTTTTGATTTGTCCAATACGGACTTTAAATTTTCTGTGCATGTTCAAAAGTTTAAGTCACCATATTGAATAAATTTAAAGTTTAGAAACAACATTGCGCATTATACCAAAGCTCGAAAAACCATTTGTGTAATGTCCTTAGTAAAAATGACGATATTTTCGTCCGAACGTAATTAAAGACTAGTCCAACCTCCTCCTTTCCATTCTCTCTCTACCAGTTCGACGATGGCCGCCGTTGAGCTCCAATCCCCTCCACAGCCCTTGACACCTCTGCCATGGGGTCAATCCAAAGCGAGCAAATCGGCAACCACTGTGACCCATGCTCCAAGCTCCCCCTTGTCAAGGCCGAAACCCGACCTGCATAGCTCTTAATTGCCATTAGACTTAGTTAAACTGATGAGTCAAGTCGAAAATGATTTTATCTAAATTGACTCATTTATTCTGTTTCGACCCATTTTCATATAATACAAAAATCTTGTGACCCATGCTCAACTCAACTTATACCTGACTCCTTCCTCATATTACCAAAATACTTATATATTTAATCAAATTTAGGAAAATTCATATGCAAACCAAAGTAAGAGTACGAAGTGAGTGAGCGCGAGATCTAATGAGGGCAAGAGAGGGTGAAGAGAGAGTTATAGAGCTAGGTTGAATCCAAATAAATTGTAAACCCATTTAACCCCATATTAAACCCATTTATGACCCATATAGTTGGATCTAAATCCATTCATGACCTATTTACAATAAGTAACTTATACTGTTACTAAACCCATCAAATATGAGTTAAGAAATTAATCTATGACTCATTTGACATGTCTAACCTCTGTATATCATTGGCAATGAGTGATGATTGGTTTAGCCCTAAGGGTATGTATCTGGTTCCACCCGAGAGTCGACCCATTTTTATGTCTTGGGTAAAAAAAAACCAAATTTTTACGATCGAATATAAAAAGTCGCACTATTTTATTACAAACACGTCTGCTGATCAAGCATTCATGTTATTGTGTCTTCATGTCAAAAACCCAGGTGCAACAATATATTTTTTTTCTCTCCGAAAGAGATAAAATCGGCTCAACGTTAAAACAGAACCAGCCGAATCAGTCTTACCGAGAACTAGTTTCGACCTGGAAATTGGAGATCGAACCGATCGCGAGCCAAGGTTCAAGGAATCGGGAAATCGAGCTGGCTCTCCCTACAACCGGCCTTAAAACCAAACGGTCCAGGTCGGTTCGCTCCGATTAGCGAATTAAACCGGACCCCGGTACTCGCCCCTAGCAATGGTGGAACCTCATCACACTTTCGAGACAACTTGGTTTTTGGGGACTTCTTGTCTTTGTTATTATTGCTTGGTACCCAAGATGGGCCTATTCCAGAGTCAAGCAGCCTTATTTGCTGTGTCCAAAGCTATATAAACTCTAAAGAAGACCACACTGCCATCTGTGCGTGTCGTCGTCGAAGGAGGAGGAGAAGAAGGAGGAGAAGCAGAAGATGCTGGTTCAGCTCCCTCGCCTCACGAGCTCTCTCCGGGAGCCTTTCGACGCCGATCAGGCCTACCTCCGCCGCCGAATCGTCCTCCAGAACCGCCGCAAGCCTCCCAAGTAAAGCGAAAAACGAACGAACGAACGAATGAAAAAAATGAGTTTTGCTTTGCTTTTACCGTTGCTTTGCTTTCGCTCGAGCGATCGCCAAGTGGGTTTTGTTTCTTAGCGATTGGAGGAATTTCTGTTGCCTCAGCTCTGCGGATTCGGTGGAGGAGTCGGAGCTCGCGCGCAAGATCGTTCATCGGTGGGAGGAAGGTGCGCCGCTTCAGCTGAATTTGACCCGGATTTGAATCGGACTTGCGGCATGCTGTTTTGGGATTCTGTTTGATCCGTCTTCTTTGTGCCATTTGCGCTGCAGCTTCTGCAGAAGTGAGGCAGGCGTACAAGCAGTTCATCGGCGCTGTGGTGGAGCTCGTGGGTAGGGAGGTGACATCGGAAGAGTTCCGCGAGGCGGCCTTGGGAGTGTATAGTCTTTTCGGAGGTCAGTCGGGTGGTGGGCCTGTAGAGGATGAGGAGGCGGCGAAGCGGAGAATTGCGGAGAAGAAGTAATCTTGTTCTTTACCCGCATTTTTTTTCTTACCTGCATTTCCGCGTTCTGTGGTAATTTGAGAAATGCGGCGAGGGTTGTAAGCGGGGCTCCGTATTTTTATTGCGATGGCAATGGTGTAAGCTGTAGCACATTTTTTTCTGGGCATCTTGAGATTGTGTAAGTCGAGAATTCTTTGTTTGGGGGGGGGGGGGGTTAATGTAGAAGACGAATACAAAGAAAGAGTTCATTTCATAGTCTTCATTCACTTGGACAGGAGCTTGACAATGATTGGACTTTCAATCCTGTTTTTGAGGGGAATATCTAAGTAGGTGTGGTTTTTCATATTAAATTTTGGATGTTTTCTACAGGGGAGAAGTGCAAAAACTTGTTGGCCAGGCTGTTTCGGAGACGTGCCTGCAGAAAGTTGCTTCTCAGGCTCAGAGGCTCTCAGGCTTACAGCCAAGAGACCATATGGCTGTGGCAGAAGCAAATGGGGATATCGATGATGTTGAATTTGGTGCTGACCTTGCATTTCATCCTCCATCGCGTTTTCTGGTCGACATGTCTGTGGAGAATGGTGAATTACTTGATGAGGAGACCTCTACATCTTTCTCATCTGTTCATGCTATATGGCAAGATGAGGTAGACTACAAACATAGTCACAAAGCTGGTAGTGGCAGAAACTACGATTTAAGTTGGTTGAGAGATGCATGTGATGGTATAGTGAAGGGCAATAGTTCATCACTTTCTCGGGATGAACTGGCCATGGCTATTTGTCGTGTGCTTGATTCAGATAAACCTGGTGAGGAGGTAAGTGTTTTAGTCAGTTTTCTGTCACATTTAGTTAATGAAACTTTGGAAGCGGTTGGCCCGCGACAAATTAGATGGAATATCTCAATCTTTATTTTTATCTCTTTTCTTTATTTTGGCTTGGTGAAGATTGCAGGTGATTTATTGGATCTTGTCGGGGATACTGCATTTGAAACCGTTCAAGATGTCGTAATGGTCAGAAGTCGACTCTTTGTCAAGCTTTTTTAAAAATCGTGGTTTCTATTCTTTGTTTCTTTTCTAATAACAATGTAATTAATCTAGTCTCTTACCACCCTTTTGCAATGTCACGTAGAATAGCTAATGCGTCTCCTCTGCTTTTCATGTCTTAAAACTAATTTGTTTAGAGTGTGAACTTGCTTAGAAGCGCTATGTATGGGTTGTTTATTCTTAGTAAATGTGGTTCATGTTTTTTTGAATGCCTCTTAGCCCATATGTATCCGAGATGCATTTTTGGCTTAATGCATTCTGAACTATATCCTTTGACGTTACTTTTGTGGCATGAGTCATGAATGACAGGTATCATAATTTTTCTCGAGTATGTTCTGTCTTGAAATCTATGTTCTTGAGGTCGTCAATGCTATGCCATATTCACAGGTTCAATCTTTTAAACAAGTTTCTTGTTATATATTAACTTATGAGTCATTACTACTTGGTGTTCAAAGGTTTGGGGTGAGCTAATGTGTTTCACTGTTGTGTGAACTAAAAAACCATCATTAGTTACTGTCTTAAAATAGCTTCAACATTAGGTCTTCGTGAGATTGATGGTTGTATGATGAGGTATTTGCGATTATGTTAATAATTAGTTAATTTGTCCACCCGAGCCTAAACTAGGATCCTCTGCAATTAGAAGGAGGAAAAAAAAGAGAGAACAGTTTCCAGCAAATTGTTTCCAAGTACTACTGCAATCTGCATTATAGCCTCATAAACATAAAAGAAATATGTGGCTTATCCTGAGTAGAACTGTGGGATGCAATCATTTCTTTATATACTTTCATATTGAAAACCCAGTGCATTGAAGGACTCATCTTTCAAGTCAAGTCATGATTGAGTTGAACAAAATAGCCAAGTGATTGTTAAATACCACCATCTGGAGTTGTCAAACTGGAGTCACTTCCCTAAGATACTTTATGCAACGAAAATGGTAATTAGATTCCTCACATCGCATTAGTGGATTCGTTAGGGATAATCGTCAATGGGACTGATTTTCTTCATTCTGGCAGCACCAGCTAAATCAGTCATCTTCATAATTTCTTGATTTATGGTATTCTGATGTACCCTGTTAATTTTGCTTTGAACCGTTTTCTTTGGAGAAATGAAATTTTATGCTCAACTGTTTATTTCTTCTTCTTTCTCTTGGAGAGTATAACCACTAACAGTCTTTAATCCTGTCAGCATCGAGAGGAACTTGTTGATGCTATACGTCACGGCTTGTTGGTTTTGAAGTCTGATAAAACAGCTTCAAATGCACAAGCACGTGTGCCAACTTATGGTACTCAGGTACTCCCCGATGCCTACTGGTTTGACATTATTATACTCATTAGATAATTGGCAACAAGCTTCATCACATGCTTGCTTTTTTTTTTTCCCCTTTCTCTAAGGTGACGGTGCAAACAGAATCTGAACGGCAGATTGACAAACTTCGGCGCAAGGAGGAAAAGCGATACAAGCGGGGACCAGACTATGTGGCTGAAACTGGCTTGTCTGCTGCAAGTTTTTCCTCTTTACTCCAAGCTAGTGAGAAGAAAAATCCTTTTGACGATCTCGTCGGAACTGGCGAACACTTGCTGCCCATTCGTGAACTTCCTCAGGGAACTATTAGGAAACATCATAAGGGATATGAAGAAGTCATTATTCCACCGACACCCACAGCAGAAATGAAATTGGGTGAAAAGCTGGTATCTCTTTCACTGCCAAATTACTTTTGCCCTTATCATATGATAGGTTAACTGTTAATATTAAAAATTAATTTTCAGCTTCTTGGCATCACTGGAACAGTCAACATGTCTGGAAATGTTTTCATACTGTAGATCAAGCATATTTCTTACACTGCCTCTTGCACGTAAGCTGGATCTAACATGTTAAACATAGCATCTAAATGTAACCATATTAGACGACAGTGGGAGGACGAATGTGAATAACATGCATAATGACCACAAGAGAGAGTGCCGAGATTCCAAACCATCTTGGTCACTGTTCCTGACAGCTTAAGCTTTTGTGAAAAACAATGTTCTAACAAAACCAATGAAGAAAGAGTGAAAAAAAAGTCTTTATGTACGGATACACATCTTTCCTCATGCGAAATGCTGAGCTATTGTGAATGTACTTTGTACATGGTTCTGATTGGGAAGTGGGGTTGCATTCATTGCTTATCATGTTTGCTGTTTGCTTATTTATTCTCTTACTGCACCTTTTCATTCTTATTCTCCATCAGATTGAAATAAAGGAGCTAGATGACTTAGCCCAAGCCGCTTTTCATGGCTATAAAAGCCTCAATCGTATTCAGAGCCGGATATTTGACACTGTTTATCATACAAACGAAAACATATTGGTGAGAATTTTATTCTAGTAGATTTTTAACAATTGAAATTGTATTTCCAACCATTCAGCGAGTATTCTCTGATTTTAATTCTATATGATTGCAGGTTTGTGCTCCGACAGGGGCTGGTAAAACAAACATAGCTATGATTGCTATTTTGCACGAGGTATGCATCTTTGGTAGCCCAAACTTTGGAGTGTGAGTGAAGTTGTTGATCGTATCATTGTAGTCCCAAATCATCGCTTATGGCCTTAGATCGAATTTTCTTCGCCGGTTTATATTGAAAAGATCACTTGCTTGTCATATCATAATATGGCACTTGAAGGCAGACTCTGCTGGTGATCAATCATGACCTTATAATGAGTTTATTATGGCATGTGCATCCCTTGGTCTTATCTTTGTCTTTTTCTGTTTTTTTTTTTTTTGATTCTTAGAGTAATAACTTTAATTGGATTTGTTTAGTGGTTAGCGTAGATCTTCTGCAGGACCAAAGTCTAATCTGAGATATGCAATTGGAAATGGACCTTAGTTTCTTGATGATCTTTGGCAGGTTGGCCAGCACTTCAAGGATGGTTACTTGCATAAGGACGAGTTCAAGATTGTTTATGTTGCTCCAATGAAGGTAAGAGCTGCCTTTGCTCCATTACTTTTTCACATGCATTCCCCCGAGACTCTTGCAATTGCAATGACTTCTGTTGCTTAGGCACAAATATTTTCGCTTCTCAGTAACGAGTTATCCTTGATTGGCCTTGGCCCTCTAGTTGATGTGTTCCCCTCCCTTGTTAGGCATTGGCTGCTGAGGTCACATCAACATTTAGTCATCGGTTGGCTCCACTTAATGTTACTGTGAGGGAACTTACTGGAGACATGCAACTTTCCAAATATGAACTTGATGAAACTCAGGTTGTGGGTTCTCTCTTTTGTGTCTCTTTGGTAGCATGCCTATGAACAACAAAGGCTTGACTGTTATGCTTATCATCAGATGATAGTAACTACACCAGAGAAATGGGATGTTATTACACGCAAGAGCAGTGACATGTCACTTTCTATGCTGGTGAAGCTCTTGATCATTGACGAAGTGCATCTGTTGAATGATGATAGAGGCCCTGTAATAGAAGCACTGGTTGCTAGGACTCTTCGCCAGGTACATATCTAAAGCATTATTGTTTCTTTTTGGCTGATAATAGGAACTGAATTGGCAATGAAGAATGAGAATGTTGAATGAAGTTTTACTTTATGCATCGTGGAAAAATTTGGTATTGGAACAAAGTACTTCAATGACTCTAAAGTGATCGAATTGGAGGAAATATGTAAATTAAAAAATGCCGACTTATCTTTTTGTTACAGTTTCTGGTTTCCTTAGTATGTTCCCTTTCATGAGGATATACAAAATATTCTGACTTGATTAGCTTTTTATTTTGTAGGAAATGGGTATGTAGCTTTCACTTTGAAGGCACATAATCATTATTAGTGTCACAGTGCTGAGTTTAGGTTAAAGGAACTTAAAACTGTATCCTTAGTTGTGCACGTCCTCTGAGTACATATGTGCTGAACCTTTTTGATAGCAAAGGAGTTTTTGGGCGTTGTAAATTGCAATTGAACATCAGAAACTTTTTAATCAACTCTGATGGATTTTTAAGAGACCCAGTTTGCTTCTTCCAAATATGTACCTGGATATGAGTGAATCTGATTATGATGGCAGGTGGAATCAACACAGTCAATGATTCGCATTGTGGGCCTTTCAGCTACCCTACCTAATTATCTCGAGGTGTCATCCATGAATAAATTTTTTAGACTTTGCTTGTTGAGTTCTCTATCTCCGAGGCTTCTTAGCAGATATTGTCTCTTTCTTCACTGTCCAGGTTGCTGAATTTCTGAAAGTGAATGCACAGAAGGGGTTGTTTTTCTTTGATTCTAGCTACCGTCCTGTGCCTCTTGCTCAACAGTACATTGGGATTAGTGAGCACAACTACTTAGCTCGCACTGAGTTGTTGAATGAGATATGCTACAAGAAGGTATTCTCTATTTACCCATCTAGATAATATATTTTCCTTATTAAATACTAATGCTCCTGAAATATGTGATTTAGTAGAGATCCTTAAATGGTATTTTTCGTGGTTTTAGTTCAGTAGATGCTTTTAATGTCAGGTTGTTGATTCACTAAAGCAAGGTCATCAGGCAATGGTATTTGTGCATTCGCGGAAGGACACTGCAAAAACAGCAGAAAAGTTGGTAAGGCTATTGTAAGAATGAGATTTGTCCATTTTGTTGTCCGAGTATAGATGGATTTGTTCTGGTAACTAATACTTTTGGCTTACGTGTAAATGTTTGCTTCAGTTGAAAATTTGATAAACCTCCGAGTGTCAAGTGTAACTTGGGATATTTCTGCCTTTAGGGCATAGCTGTGTTCCAATCTCTGAAAGGGAAAATGGAGTTTCTGCTGTTGTCTCTCATTTAATCCCAAATATTACAGGAATTAGAACATGCAGCTTGTGCATAAATCTAATTGCTGCAATAACCTCTTTGCATGCTTAGTCATCCTATGCATTTTTGAATGTTGAGTAGGTTGAACTTGCGCGAAAGAATGATGAGCTGGATCTCTTTAAGAATGATGATCATCCTCAATTTTCATCAGTCAAGGTAAGGTGCAAATTATCATAATTGATAAATACTCTAGGGTATTAGTCATGTTTTTTCGCAAATCACATTCTAGTACTTTATCCTTTTTAGAGGGAGGTCTACAAGTCCAGAAACAAAGATCTTGTTCAACTTTTTGAAGCTGGTGTTGGTGTCCATCATGCTGGAATGCTACGTGCTGACAGGGGGCTGACTGAACGCCTCTTCTCTGATGGATTATTGAAGGTTGAGTATCCAACTTGTAGTGTGATATTCTTGATTTGCACAGTTATTGTAACTATCTTCTGAGATTCTGCCATGTGCTGTTTTAGGTGCTCGTTTGCACTGCCACTTTGGCGTGGGGAGTAAATCTTCCAGCCCATACAGTTGTCATAAAGGTTGATTTCCAATTCTTTAGTTCCTGTAGTTGTAATCCTAAGAATTTTGTTTGCTGTCTTTATAACAATATTCTTTCACGTGGAGCGAATTACAATCTGTGCAACTCAAGCACAGAATTGGAAACTATGTTCTGAGCATTATGGGTCACAGAATAACTTTCTTCATTTTCTGCTATCTGAAACATTGCCCATAGAGTGAAATGTTCAAGAAATCTTTGTAGCTTTGTTAATAAGCAGAAGCGCTTTTTAGGCCTAAGATGATAGGTTTTCTTTCCTTGGGTTCACTGCTGTTGCAAACATTCCAAGTCCATGTTCGACAAATCGTCATACCAATGTACAGATACTCTGTGCTTTTGCATCAAGATGGAAATGAAAGAGATATCCAACTATTTCATTTAACAAAACAGAGGATGATTCTTCTTCGGTAATACATTTTAGAGCTTTTAATATAAAAAGACATTTAACTTTTAGTGAGTCAGCAGTGGCATCGCGATTCTAGATTATATTGGAGCTGGATGTCTGGAGTTCGATTTCTCAAACTTCCCATGGGTCTCCTTTCTTTTTTCGACATAGATTTTCACAGACACCTTAATCCACTTGTATCGACTTTGACGCTTCAAGCTTTGGTCGTGCTATCATCATTTGTGTGAGGGAGAGTGTTAAGTGTGTATGTACATGGGTGTGCGTGCATGCATGCGTGCCAATTTCTAACATTTTAATCTTTTAAGACATAAGGTTTTGGTTTCACACTCAACTTTAGAATGGTAAAAATGCAAATCCTGTATTGGACTCTCTCCAAGTTTCCGCTTTGCGTAATTTATAGTAAGTTTACATACTTTTGTCTTAGGCAAAATTACTAGCTTACATGCGAGAGCATTTTGATAGTAAAGTACCCTTTCATCTAATAGCTTCAAGTTTTTCCGAAGATGGCAATGGCTCACAATTCTACCACACGTCATTAGTCTTTCTGACAGTTGCTAATTACTTTAGAATTGACCTGGAGGTTCTTATTGGAATTTTCTTTCCTGGTTGGTAGTTTCAAATGTCTGTTTTTGGTTCTTTACATATAACTATTTCTTTTTTTTCCCTTTATTCGAAACGTCAAGAAAAGTTTTTCAACTAATTAGTAAAACATAATTATGGCTGCATGCCGTTGTAATGATTGTTGATTGCATAATTATTTTTGCATTGTAGTGTTCATGCTTGGCTCCTAGTTTCACACTTGTACTACAGCTCCTCTTTGCAGGTCACAAATTTTGTGTTGACATTATTTTACTTTGTATGTGCCTATATTTGGTGTTTATCCCAGGGAACCCAATTGTATGACCCCAAAGCTGGTGGATGGAAAGACTTGGGCATGCTTGACGTGATGCAAGTAAGATCCAAATTGCCACATGTTAAGTATGAAATATACCTCATTCTATAATTTGACTTTGCTCTATGAAATTATTACTTCAGATATTTGGACGTGCTGGGAGGCCTCAGTTTGATAAAAGCGGTGAAGGAATCATAATTACGTCTCATGACAAATTATCATACTATCTTCGCCTGCTGACAAGTCAGCTTCCCATAGAAAGTCAGGTACAGTGTACTAATGTTTGACTTGACTTCTTCAACAATTTATAGTTTTGTCCTCGTCAAGGTTGTCATTGTTTACTTTCTATTTACTGGATGCCATCAATTAAAGTGCCTTCCTCGCTGTTCGTCTCTATGTCTCTCCCCCTTTGCGGAGATGGGGTGGGGTGGTACCATGTAATGAATCAGATGGAAAAGAATTGCAAAGGACCATTTGTTAAAGTCTCCCATGCTAATATGTAGACAGGATTTTTGTTGAGTTTGTGGTCTTATCTAAGCATGCAGTTAAAGTAGGTTAATTCTAGTTATGTTAGTTACTAAGTTACATCATGTTTTATGCTTGACGAGCAAACACTTCAATTCAAACTTGAAAGAAGCGAAATCACGTTAAGTGCCTGGGTTATACTTTGAAGTCTTTTCTTGAATATTTGGATTTAATGCGGTAGATCTGACTGGTAAAGGCTATCACTGTTTTGAGATAATTGTACTTCGAACTGTTTATGATTAATTGTTCTGCACAACCAATTGGTAGCTAAAACACCAAAGTGGGTTTATAGTTTGCATAGCTTATGAAATAGTGATCATCATCTCCATGGCCTATTTGACAAGATTGATTGATAGAACTAGAGTTTAGGCACATGCAACCTGACAATTTTATGAGATACGGTTACTCATAATTAGGTTGAAATGCTCCCTGTGTGAATACGTCTTGAAGGAAAAAATATGCCAAAATAGATGGCTTTATTTCTTCTCTGTGTAAGCAATGTTTTGCGCATTGCTGGCTATAATGACTGTGTTGCCTTATAACATATTATATATGTTAAACCTTGTCTTTCTCCTTTCCTTTTGGGCCTGAATTCTTGTTTGCATTGGAAGGCTCCTAAAATGATATTCCAGATCTGCCACTGCCCTAGAGAGTTTGGAATGGACTATCAGATTTTTGTTCGATTGGATTAGATGATTCTCCTTCCTGTCATATATTGTTGAAACTACTCTCTTGGGTTTGTCTTATTCTTTGTCATGGCTTTTTTTATAATTTGCGTTGTACCCAATGATCGTTGGTGCTACAATTTATATTACAATCACTGTGGACGAAGAACTTTAGGTGTGGGAGAGAGAGGCGGGAAGGAGGTACAAAGTTTTGCTAGAAATTTTATGAATGTTGCCATCCGCCACCTGCTTTTGGCATTGGTTGACATGCCTTCTTTACTGATGCTTATGTCATTTTTTGCAGTTTATTAGCTCTCTGAAGGATAACCTAAATGCAGAGGTGGCTCTTGGTACTGTGACTAATGTTAAGGAAGCATGTGCATGGCTTCGATATACCTATCTTGCAGTGAGGATGAGGTTGAACCCTCTGGCTTATGGGATTGGATGGGAGGAGGTACTTTTAAGATTTTAGGAAATCTATTTGAATATTTCAGGCTCTTAAAGACAGTTCTGTGGTATTTTGTTTTTCCTTTAAAGAGAGTCGACTTTGTGATAAGAACTGTGAAAGAGGTATTTTGCCTTTCATTTGAGGTTAACATTTGCTTTACCCGCTACATAGTCGAGACAAATCCATAATTCTACTTCTTCCATCCCTTCTTCAGAGAAGTAAGAATTGTGGTAGCATGCTGATTGGTTTGCTTGAGCAGCTGAGAATTTAGTTGAACTTTTCTGTTGGAAGAATTATGATACACACAGGACTATATTATGCCTGCAATCATATTTCTCAGTAATATAGTAAAACAAAAAAAAGTGTAAGATTTTGTAGTAGTAACATCAAATTCCTGTATATAAAAGGTCATTCAGATGACTTGGATTATTAAAAATATGCTATTTTACTTGGCCACCAGGTTGTTGCAGATCCTTCTTTAATGTCAAAGCAAAGGGCTCTTGTGACAGATGCTGCTCGTGCACTTGATAAAGCAAAAATGATGCGGTTTGATGAGAAAAGTGGCAATTTTTACTGTACTGAGCTTGGCCGTATTGCAAGCCATTTTTACATCCAATATTCTAGTGTTGAAACGTACAACGAAATGATGCGACGCCATATGAATGAGAGTGAGGTTAGTGATAATGAATTATTACTTTAGTTGATGTACTTCAAGATTTGCACAAAGAGATAGGGAGCTATCGTGACCTTGCAGTGGGATTTCAAATGATCGCTTGTCTAAAATGACTGGCAATCCGCTTATCGAGCTCGGGCTTTCATCTGATGTTGTACTTATGGTGTTTGTTGTCTCTTTGGATATTTTAAGTTTCTAACTGGCCATAAGTTGTAAGTCCCGCATGGCGGGGTTGCCTTTTTGTTGGCTTTGTAGGTCATCAACATGGTCGCCCATTCTTCTGAATTTGAGAACATTGTTGTACGAGAGGAAGAGCAGAATGAACTTGAAATGATGGCACGCACATTGTGCCCACTCGAAGTGAAAGGAGGTCCTTCAAACAAACATGGGAAGATATCCATTCTTATTCAGGTTCTCCCTTTTGTCCCTTCCGGCTCTTACTTTATTTTAATCTTAGTGACCTGTTATGATGACTATTTTTTGGATTGCAAAATTTGCAGTTGTACATATCTCGTGGCTGGATTGATACATTTTCATTAGTTTCTGATGCTGCATATATAAGTGCAAGTCTGGCCCGTATCATGCGGGCTTTGTTTGAGATTTGTTTGCGCAAAGGCTGGAGTGAGATGTCTCTTTTCATGTTGGAATATTGCAAGGCTGTGGATCGCCAAATTTGGCCCCATCAACATCCTCTCAGACAGTTTGACAAAGATCTTTCTCTAGAGGTCTGTACAACAGTGGCAAGACTACCACTAGTGGTTCTTCACAGAGTCTGATAAAATATTCATTTTTGGTAGGTCTTGCGGAAGCTTGAAGAACGGGGTGCTGACTTAGATCACCTGCTGGAGATGGATGAAAAGGATATTGGAGCCCTGATTCGCTATGGGCCTGGAGGGAGGGTATGACTTTTGTGGACATAGTATGTTAAGGATTGTTAATCCCCAAACTATCTACATTCTTAGGTCCTCATTGATGACTCGATTAAAGACTGAAACTAAAACATCGGCACATGATAAGATTAAGCATGTTTAATAACACTAACTTGTTGTGACTGAATAGATAAATAAGTTGAAATGCACTTAATATGTCAATTAAGGAATGGGTTGCTTAATTGATTTAATGGAAAAAAATCAATGGAAATATAATCTCACCAATTATGTTGTTAAAACCTACTAATAATGCTCAATGATTGGTAAGAAACTAGTAACATTCAGTGTCTATTTTGACTATCATCAAACAAAACTTTACTTCCATTTTCAGTACTTTATGTTGTCGACACTTAAAATTTAGAGCTTAAACCTTTCAGTACTTATCTTTGGGTTTATCATTCAATCCCTTACTGCAGCCTCTTCTCTTTCAATTATGTTTTGGACAGTTAATCAAGCAATATCTGGGTTACTTTCCATCGATTCAATTGTCGGCAACTGTTAGTCCAATAACCAGAACCGTTTTGAAGGTATTGCAGGACACCATTTGTGCATATTGATGGTTTTGGGAAAGCAATGCTGACCTAGTTGCATTTTACTACTCAGGTGGATTTGCTTATTACACCAGACTTCACATGGAAAGAAAGATTTCATGGTCAAGCAGAACGTTGGTGGATCCTTGTTGAGGTTCTGGCTTAAAAGCATGCTATTTCTTTCAGTATATGTTTGATAACATTGTTTTGGGATTGTCCCTATGAGTGTTTGATTGGTGAAGTTTTGTTTGAGCAGCTGTTTTTGTGAAATTCACCTCTGAATTTTATATTCTAGCAGTCACTTTTTTTGGCTGGTTTTATGCAAAATGAAAGTAAGTCATTCTGTTGTTAGTGAATATATGAATTATGCAAGACTGCCTAGTAAAGATACGTCCTCTCCCAATTGTCAAAAGGGTTGTGTGCTTTTTCGTTGTTTGTTCTTTGTTTGAAAAATGCTATTATTTATGGAGTATGGTGACAATCTGTAGGAATTGCATCCGTGTTGGGTATAATTTTGTAGGTTTGGTCTACTTTTCAGGTAAAAGAGTGTTTCACCTCTTTTTTGTGTTTGTTATAGGTATTGGCGCATGCTGTTCAACTCCTTTTGGGAGGAAACGAAGAAAATAACTTTTTTTGTGTTACTTTTTTGCTTTTGCTATGGTTTACTATTATTTTAGAGAAACAAAGAAGAGCAATCTATGTAATGCGTATAGTTAGTTTGGTTTGGGCCACACCGGTCAGAATGCAGTTAACTTGAGATCTGGTTCCCCAGTTGATATTTTTTAGCAAATAGGCTGAAAAAGCAAACTGATTTAGGACAATGAATAGAACTTTTGGCTTCAGGGCGCTAATTTTCTAAGCCCTTATCTGATGATAGTCTCAAGTATAAAATTCCAGTTTATATGTTCTTTTTTCAGTATGTCATAGCTGCTGGCTCCAAATGTATGATACAGTAGTATTTTCTGTTGGTCATCACTCTCACCTGGAGCTTGGTGAATTATTGTCCACAGGATTCGGAGAATGATCACATTTATCATTCAGAGCTGTTCACTCTGACAAAGCGGATGCCTAGAGGTGAACCACAGAAGCTCTCATTTACTGTTCCAATCTTTGAACCTCACCCTCCGCAGTACTACATCCGTGCTGTTTCGGATTCATGGTTGCATGCTGAGGCTTTCTACACTATAACGTTTCACAATCTGCTGCTGCCCGAGGTGTTTGATTTTGTGCTTATTATTCTGTGGATTAAAAAGTTAATATCATCTTGCTTTTTATCTTCCTTATGGAGTAGAATGCCTTTTTTATTGACATTAAAGTGGACTATTGTTGTTGAGTTTATATTGAAAGCTACTAACTTTTCCAGGCACGTACTACACATACTGAACTTTTAGATCTAAAGCCTCTACCAGTTACTTCGCTTGGAAACCCTATCTATGAAGAGTTGTATAAATTCTCGCATTTCAATCCCATTCAAACGCAGGTTTGAGTCATTTTTTATCTGCGGTTAACTTGGTTTCTGTCAATCACTTTTCTTACTATCATCTTTGTAAAGTAGACTTTCTTCTTGAAAACTGTCAGAGCTTTCACATTCTCTATCACACGGACAACAATGTTCTCTTGGGAGCTCCAACTGGAAGTGGCAAAACGATATCAGCTGAGCTTGCTATGCTTCACCTTTTCAATACTCAGCCTGATATGAAGGTGCGTGTCTAGACTAACTTATTGTGTATTGGCAATGGAGGATGTAAAGAAAGGGCACGTTTGGCTCTCACGGAATATAAACCAGTGGGTCAGTTCTATCTAATCCATATGAGCATCACTCATTTGATGTTGTGAAAAGACAAAAATAATTGATTGCTAAGAGGAGAAAGCAAAATTTGTGAAACCTATCTTACCTAGAATACCGGGTGCGATGCTCAACTGTCATTGCAAGTCGAATACATGTATTCCAGTTGACGACTTTTTAACCTGTTGTTCAAGATAGTTTGCTTGACTAGAATGGTAAGTAGTATATGTTATATAAATGCAATGTCACCGGTTTTTTTACTTGTGGGAGTTCAGCTGTTGTTTGATTTGTCTCTCGAGTTGATGCAACTGACATAAATATTGAAAAAGAAGTCACTGTAGAATTTGACCTGCTTACTGAGCGCCGTGTAGTTTTTCTCAATGCAAATTGATGACTTATACTGAAATGTGAGAAGTGATATGGGTGGAAAGAAATGTGACGTCTGGGCCTGGTCTCACCGTGGGACCAGATCTCATCAGGATTTGTAGCTTCACGTCTCATATTGGTCTCAATATAAGAAATCAGAGTTAAATGGGAAGAAACTAAAAAAATGACATGGCCTATCGGTGCTATGGAGTGGGCAAATGTAATCACATGTACCTTACCATTTGTCAAGTTGTTATCACTGTGCTAGTCCTATAGCAGTGTTCTAAGGGCAAATATGAATCTGATGCGAAGATACTGGACTTAGGAAATAGTTTGATCTTTGGCCCAAAGAAAAGACATTTGTTGATTGCCACCATTGATTTTTTCGATTATCTAATTTCCTTTTCATGGTGTATATGAAGCTTCATCATGGTCTAATGATCTTTTTATATGCAGGTTATTTACATAGCACCTTTGAAGGCTATTGTTCGAGAGAGAATGAATGATTGGAAAAAGCGTCTTGTCTCTCAGCTCGGGAAACAGATGGTGATTATATGGTTATTGATTACGATATGATATGTTGAGTGTGACTGTTTTTTAGGTATTTACAATATTTTGTATTAGGTGGAAATGACAGGAGATTATACTCCAGATCTTTTGGCCCTGTTGTCTGCAGACATCATTATATCTACTCCTGAGAAATGGGATGGTATTAGCCGTAATTGGCAGAGTAGAAGCTATGTCACCAAGGTGAATTTTGTTTAGTCTGTTAAATATATATTCTTTTTACGTTCAACACATAATTTGTGTGTAATCAATAGGTTGGACTTATGATTTTGGATGAGATACACTTACTAGGAGCTGATCGTGGCCCAATTCTTGAGGTATGTGTTTTATCAAGTCTTATCTCATGTACATACCTCTGCCTGACCATGCTTATGGAACTCATGACTGTGGTGACTTTTTTCTTTTTTCTATTTTTAAATGGCATGAAAGAAGTGCTGGTAATGTTAGGATGAATAGTGCTTGCACTGTTAGGATGTCATTTCATCCAAACAATTGCTGAGTGTGACCTTGCCAGCAAGTATTGTTTCATTTGGTGCTTTATATGATTTTGAAGTTATTGACCATGGCATTGCGAGCAAAAAGGCCTTAAAATTTACCGATTATATACAAAACAGAGTGGACTCAAATTGAGGCGCTGCTTTTTAGTACTGATCTAAAACTGTTAAGTCTTTAAGAATTCATGTCTTGGAAATGAAGAAAAGCCCTTAGTTTGTAAAGCAGAAATTGCTGCCTATCTCTGATCAGTCTTGTAGTGCAGCTCTTTCAGTAGTATCTTTCTGATAATTTTTGATCTTTTTCGTGTATTTAGTTTTAAATCCGTACCTTGTGCTCTTTTACTTTATCTATCTTTATTTCTTTCAAAAAAAAAAAAAAAGCTCAAATCATCAGGTGGAGAGATCAAAGTGAATTAGGACATGCTAAATGTAGTCGTTACCAAAGCATTTCTGACAAATAAAGCTTAAGATCATGGTTGAGACGCGTAGTTCACAAACCAATAGCTATGTCCATCAGTATAGATCTAGTATAAGCTTGTGGAAGTGTATTTGTTATCATAGGGATTTAGTTGGCAGATAGATATTTAGTCAGGCAGTTAGGGTTCTTGTGATAGTCTCCATGCTGTAAATAGAGAGCTCTATTTAATTTTCTGTAAAGCTATTTGAGTAACAATGTAAGCCATTTGAGTAAGGATATAGTCGTTTGGATGTTTCACTCTGCCTTTTTCTTGCAATTCTAAATCTTCACAAGGCTGGCTATGGGCCTAGAAGTATACTGTGAATATGTGCTGTTGGCTTACGATGTGATTAAGGACCTTCTTAGATAAGGAGATTTGTCTTAGCTTATATATTAATTCTAGGCCTACTACTTTGTCTGGGGATTTTATGAAGAGTGTACAAGTGTGCGGTTGAACTTGAGAAGTCACGGGTGGTATCTTCCAACAAAGGTGTAAATAGGACTGTTAACTAGTGCCATTAAGGACACCTGCTAGGAGAACTCTTTCTTGAATAGTTCTGATATGGATACAGACAGCGAGTTCATTATCGTCTTATTTAAAAAGAAAACTAATCCATGATGATTTGACTGTGAATAATCGAGTATCTGATGGTAATTGTTTGACTCCAGGTAATTGTTTCAAGAATGAGATATATCTCATCTCAGACAGATCGAGCTGTGCGGTTTGTTGGCCTTTCTACTGCTCTAGCAAATGCAGGGTATGCGTAGCTCTTGAATATCTCTAGTTTTGTTTGATATAACATGTAGTTGTATCTTTCTCTGTAGCTCTTCAATGAGGCTTATCTACACAATTTTTTGTAGATTGGAGTCTATACTTGCTTTTTGGGGTATTGTTCATTGTAACATGAAGCTTTTCTTTAATTATATATTTTTGATTGCTGGGTAGAGTGTACCTGCATTCTATTATTTAGTCTATCCAGACCGATAATTTGTGAATGACTTTATTCATTTCGCTTGGGAATCTTGAAAGATTAACAGCAGCAAATTTATATACCTACCAATGGGCCCCACATATAGAGGTTCAAAATGTTATTTATGTTGATGAACTTATGCAATAAAGCTGCTTCCTGCCACTGGTTTGATAGGGAGAGGCAAGTAGTTTTCAATTCATGACAATAACTGTCATATGCTAATGTGATGGATAAGTGGAATGATAATATATTATCAAAGAAACTGAATTACAGTAATTCTTGTTTGTGCAGGGTTATTGCAGTATTTCATGTTATATGTATATAGACGGCTTTTGTCTTCTTAATTTTTGAGTTCAGACAAATTTTTTTGAACTTTTTGTCCTTTTACTTGGGCAGATATGTAATTATACCTTTTTAAATGTACTTCAGCTGTAAGTGATTTGATACGATCAAAATTTGCTCACTTTCTGGGAAAGGCTTTGACAATGGTCATTGTTGCTACACCAATCATATTTTGTTCGTTTTCAAATATATATTGTGTACTGTGTGCTAATTTAAACTTTGTTCTTGTGCTTTATCTGCTAAAATTTGCTTTTCTTACTAGTGTAACCTTTGAACCGATAATATCACTTGTTTACTAAGTTCGCCTTTTGTCTTTAAATTTCAAATATTATCCATAGCTTTATATACTCCTTAGTGTTTCAACATTTTGTGATGGGGTTAAGTTGCATAGTAGTAAGCCCGACTTCTTTATTCATGGAGATAAGCTTGTGTGAGATACGAAATTCTTTGTTTCTTGATTTGAGATGATTGCTTCTATTAAGAAGATCGGTGAATACAACTGGGAAGTATTCTCTGATCTTTGTTATGATTTTCTTGCCATATTTAGTGATTTGGCTGACTGGCTGGGGGTTGGGGACACTGGACTCTTCAATTTCAAGCCAAGCGTGAGGCCTGTACCTCTTGAAGTTCATATTCAGGCAAGTAGAAGCCATGTTTTGAACCTCTTTCCTTGTATTTTTTTTTTTAAATCTTTGTCATAATTTTTAAATCTCTCACTACTTACATTACATATTAAATTTGTCTCTGTTGCCGATATATTGCTCTGTCCTATTTCTTTTAAATTCCAAATAGTGAGAGTAAATAGTCTCTCCATATAGGGTGACAATTCCTTCAAAAGTATCTTAAATAAGTAAAAGGGAAGCAATTGAAGGGGAAGATAATTTCTTCAGTTCATACCAATATATATTGCCAAGAAATGACTGAGTAGAGGGCTTTATGTTCGACAATAAGGAACCATTTCTCTTGTAATTTATTATGCCAACAGTTTCGCTCTAATAATCTTACTTTCCACTCTTTTACTGAATCACATATTTGTGAAACATAAATTATATCAGACTCCTTGAGCAAATCATAACTGTAAAAATTAAACATCCTTCAATACATGCTAGTTTGATTGTGACAGGATGGGGATGTGTACCCTTTCATGGTTGCAACAGGACAACGGTTTGACTGCTTTTACTTTGTTGAGCAGGGGTATCCAGGAAAATTTTATTGCCCCCGGATGAATAGCATGAATAAACCATCATATGCTGCAATCTGTACTCATTCACCCACAAAGCCAGTTCTTATATTTGTCTCATCACGGCGACAGACACGGCTGACCGCATTGGACCTTATTCAGGTAATAACTGAAATTAGTGGAGACATTACGTTTCTGTGACACTTTACTTATACTCATTTTTCATATGACCAGTTTGCAGCTTCAGATGAACATCCTAGGCAATTTCTTAACCTGCCTGAAGAAGAGCTGCAGATGGTTCTCTCCCAAATTACTGATCAAAACCTGAGGCACACCTTGCAGTTTGGCATTGGGCTACATCATGCTGGACTCAATGACAGGGATAGATCCTTGGTTGAGGAACTTTTTGCTAACAACAAGATCCAGGCAACTTTCATAAACCTAGTTGAATTCACCTCTCTCTCATATATGTATATATATGTGTGTGTGTGTGTGTGTGTGTGTGTGTGTGTGTGTGTATACATACATACACATATATGTTGGCTCATCAGACTTACAAGGTCCCGTTCATTCATCAATAGGTATTGATATGCACCAGTACATTGGCATGGGGTGTGAATCTTCCGGCTCATCTTGTTATAATCAAGGTACGCTGAAATATCAGATGTATGGGAGTCCCATAGTGTTTGATCTTAACAAGTACGATTAGACATGTGACAGTTTTAATATGATTATTTACTAAAAGGATTTTTGTCTAAGAAAATGTTATCATGAGCAGCATCTGGCTTACTTCATACATCTCATGGAATAGGTTAATACAGCTTTCCTATTTTCAACTTCAAGCTGTTTATAGGCTTGGAAGATTATCCTACCAGTTCGGTATCTGCTGGAAGGTCATCTGCATTTAATGAAAGGGTAAAAGGAAGAGGGAGGAGTTAACTTCCTGAAAATAATGAGTTGTTGTTCCTTTTAATTTTCAAATTAATTAAGAAAGCTTATTAGGAAAGGCTAAGTGGATTATAAATTATAACTGTCTCCATTCAATTAATGAAGCCTGCCATGATTATTCACATGGGGCATCTCAATGTGGGGTTAGTCATGAAAATGTGAAAGGAGAAAAGAAATAAAAGGGAAATTATATACTCTTGGATAGCCTTTCTGATGATTCATTCCTTCCTTTACCCAATATGGGAGTCCTCATGTTTTCTGTTGCCTCTGAAACAAGACATGTTAGATTCAACTATATCAGCTAGAAGAGTACCTGAAGATGGTTCATTAAGGCATAACAATCTACAGAGAGCATGTTTCTTCCTTGTTCTGGAAATTTCAAAGTTGGTACTGTGGTTGCTGATACTATTGCTGATACTAACCCTTGTGTTAAACTTATACCTTTTCTAATAATTGTTTAAAGAAGCAATAGGCAGAGTGGCTATAGTAGATTTTCACGCTTCAATGCTTCATGATTATTTACCTTCACATTTCATATCATGTGCATTACTTTAGTTTGGTTGGGTAATGATTTCTTGGCTTCATTTGCAGGGAACAGAGTATTATGATGGAAAATCGAAGAGGTATGTTGATTTTCCAATCACCGATATCTTGCAAATGATGGGCCGTGCTGGGCGTCCACAATATGATCAACATGGAAAAGCAGTTATCCTTGTCCATGAGCCCAAGAAAAGCTTTTACAAAAAGGTGAAAAAACTGATTTGTTATTGCTCGTCTGTTCATTTTAGGGCTGAAATACCCTACCATGTTTATCCTTTGCAGTTTTTGTACGAGCCATTCCCAGTTGAAAGCAGTCTACGAGAGCAATTGCATGATCATATCAATGCAGAGATTGTTTCCCGCACAATTTGCCATAAGGAGGATGCGATTCATTACCTTACTTGGACTTACTTGTTCCGAAGACTGGTAAATCCTTAGCCTCCTGTAGAAGCTTGTTCTATAGTTGACTTGACCTTTGTGTCTCAATTGCTCGGTGACATTCTGGCAGTGGATATTTTCTTACATAAAGTAATGAATTTTGACGGATGAGGAACGTCACATGTAAATTGTTGGAAAAAGGGATTTTGAAAAGTTCTCATATCCTTCAATTTAATGCTTTGATAGCTGGAGTTCTCCGAAAATACGAGAGTTTTTAAGTTTCTTTAAATGCAGAACTAAGATTCTTCTATTATGCTTGTATTGATTTGCTCATCCAATAAGACTACAAGTGATTCTTATTTGCAATAAGATACCATGGAATAATCCTCCAAATTGATAAAAGCAATACGTATTCTTTCTTTTTATCTTAGTTGTCGCTTGCGGAACTTCTTTTTGGCATCAATTGCATCATATAGAGCTTTTGCCTTTTTGTTGTTTTAACAATGAAACAGGGTATCATAAGCTTTTTCCTGGGCTAGTGTTGGTATTATGAACTTTCTTTTTTCCTTGCGATGGTAAAACCCTAATGTGCTCATGTACTGGAAAATGGGGCTTTTGCTTTTCTATAGCTTTAAGAAATTGACTGTTCATTTTGTTTCAATCAAGCCTTTGGTGTGCGCTGCTGCTTAAAAAGTAGTTTCCAAGGTGGTTTGATTCATCTGACCTCTGTATAGTCACAAGTTAATTCTCTCAAATCATGTAATTAAGATTATGGACCGTTTAAGTTAAGGTACTCTAAATCTTATAAGATGGCTTTTCCTTTTCTGCCCTGATTATCATAGTGTTTTCATGGATTTTTTTGATGCTTTGTAGATTTAGGGATGGCAATTTCTTTCTTCCTATGCCTTGTGGGGTTGAGTCCTGAATTTATCTGAGTAGTACATCCAAATGGCATCATCTCTTTCCTATTTCTCTTTCTGTTCACTTGCAAGTTCTGGAAACTAAGTTATTTCCTGATTTGGTCTAGTTCTAATGAGGCTGTCTCTCTCAGACAGTTAATCCTGCTTACTATGGGCTAGATGAGATAGATCCCGAAACTCTCGGTTCTTACTTGTCCAGGTAATCTTGGGATTATGGAGTTCAATTAATATCCTGACACTTTTGAACCTCTTTTTCTAGTAAATTACCATTGGCAATCCTTTTACACAGTTAGCTGGTGGTTGTTGTCTTCTAGGTTAGTACAAAATACTTTTGAAGATCTTGAGGATAGTGGATGCATCAAGACAAATGAAGACAGTGTTGATCCAATGATGCTGGGATCAATTGCTTCTCAATATTATCTCAGCTACTTGACCGTATCAATGTTTGGATCCAATATAGGACCGGATACGTCACTTGAAGTGAGGAGTTAGTTCCAATAGTGTAGACCGTGAGGTCTTCATTGGTCTACTTTTGTAGCCACTTACACTGTTCCTCATTGCAGGTGTTTCTGCACATATTGTCGGGTGCGTCAGAATATAATGAACTTCCTGTTCGGCATAACGAGGTAATTGCAAACATAGACTATTTGATGGCACCTGTGATGATTTAACTCTCCCATGAGCTGTATTTCTGAGCCATGTTTTAGTTCTCCTCTCGTTGCTTCTTCCAATTATTTCAGTAACAACTAAGATTCTGCATTTGTGGAAATAACTTGTCGATTCCTTGGGACTTTAGTCACCCTCAAAATGTCACAGTAGCAAATTCCTATTCAGATTCTGACCTCTGTGCACTTGCGCTATCTAGATGTTTGTCAGAATCTTACATGAATCTCACAAAAATAATCTTTAAGATGATACTGAATATCCTATACCATGTCTGATCTATTATGCATGGTAGACATTACTCCAGCATGAGCCCGCTGCTATGTTTTATGCTTTTTTCAAGAGTTTGGTAGTTGTGATTTACTTCTGGTTGCTGTCACTTAATCCAAGATGTGTTTAGAGTCATACAGCTACCACCAGGTTATGATACCTTCCTACAGCTTCTATTGAAACCAAATTGACGAGCATATGCTGGGACTTTATGTGTTTGCAGCTTTAAAAGAAATAGAGTAGTCACGTATCAAAACATAGCTAGGGAATGGCATTATTTTATTTGTTGATAGAGGTATTCCAACTTTCTTTTCTTAGCTTTCCTGCTTTTTTATTTCATATATTCTTGACCAGTCCAGGGATGTTTTCGTCTAGGTTACTCATGGTATAGTTTGAATATTAGTTAGCATTACTAATGAATAAGCTTCTTTAAAGGGAGCATCCCTTCTTGTTGAATTCATGCTTTTCCTGGGTTTAGATTTAAGTGGAGAGACCTTTGAAGACATAAATTCACAATTAAGGGAATGACAGGGTCTATTGATACCGTATTTATGGTTCATGAAGATAATAATGCACTTTCATTCTTTCTACACTGGATTCATATAGAGGTCTACCTCCAGCATGATCGCTTGTCTCCTCTTTCCTTTTGCAGAGTAACATGTCGTCGTTTTGTTCTATTTCAAGTTCTATGAACTTATTAAATCACTCGAAACTCGTAAATTATAGTATGTTCCTAATACTTGGTGTTTGATGCAAAGGCTTTGCATTGCATTTATTCCCTTAAATTGTTATATTAAGATTATTTGTGGAGCTTCTCAGCTTTACATTGTTTTGTCCTTTTCTTTCAGGAGCTTCACAATGCTCAGTTGTCTGAGAAAGTCAGGTATAAGGTTGATAAGAATCGCCTAGACGATCCCCATGTTAAAGCCAACTTGCTATTCCAGGTTCTTTCGTGTTGCTTCTCCCGGCTTGACCAATTCTTTTCTGTTGTTGTTTGTTCCGCTGTTTATATACCATAAACTTCTTGGGATTCAGGCACATTTTTCACAGTTAGAGTTACCAGTTAGTGACTATGTGACCGACTTGAAGTCGGTGCTGGATCAGAGTATTCGGATCATCCAGGCCATGATAGATATATGTGCAAACAGTGGATGGCTGTCAAGCTCAATTTCTTGTATGCATCTTCTCCAAATGGTTATGCAGGTATGGATGTTTGTGCGATAGATCAAATTCAACTATTCATAATACAATGTGAAGTGTTTATTTGTTTCAAAATTTGATCTCTTTATGCAGTTGATTTATCATTGAAGCAATTGCCTTTGCCCCTCCATTTCTCTCACCAAAATTCTTGAAACTCGTTTAGGGCTTGTGGTTTGATGAAGACTCTTCCTTGAGGATGTTGCCCAGTATGAATGAAAATCTTGAGGATACCCTTAGAAGAAGAGGAATTGCAACTCTTCGGCAACTACTGGACATTCCAAAGTCATCCCTGCAGAGTATAATTGGAGATTCTTGCAATCTAAGATTGTTGCAGGTATAGAATATTCTGGACATTGTTCGCATGGTTGGATGCGTTTCTTGTGCAAGTGTATATTCTTCTGTCACCACTTCTTAGGGCAATGAATGTAAATGTCGTTTTGTATCTGATTACAATAGTATGGAGTTTGCCATATCAAACACAATAAATCTATGCTTCTGCTAGAAGAGATCTACATTAATTAACCTTTTATATGCCCGACATTTTACTGTTCAAGTAACTTAGCCTTCACCTTTAAGCTGTTCAGAAATATAACCATAACGTAAGTGGCTGTGGTAGGTTTTAAAATCATGTAGCAGATTAGACAATTCGGCAAACTGTAATGCCAACACGGATTGCAAAACATGAGGTCCATCATGTAAACAATCTGAAATTTAGAAACAGGGTTCTATTTATCTAGTGCTTGTCCCCCTAAGCTTAATTCATGAGGTGATGTAAAGATATTGATTCATTTCAATTCCTATGTTTTAAGATTGGACTATACATAAGTTTACTCCCTCAGTTTCCTTTTCAATCATGCGTGTTCAGGAACTCGAGTATTTTCCACAAGTCCGGATGAAATTAAGAATTCAGAGGAAGGGCAGCACTGGAGAAAAATCTCCAACTCTGGATATTAGATTGGAGAAGACCAACAGGAAGAGAAGCACATCAAGAGCTTTTGCCCCTCGATTTCCCAAGGTATTATTTCATAGCCAGTGCTCTAGTGAAGAACTTTAGGTGAAACAATCTTAATTTGGTTTCTTACATGATTGTTTTGGCAGCTGAAAGATGAAGCATGGTGGTTGGTACTTGGGAATACCTCCTCTTCTGAGTTATATGCAGTGAAGAGAGTTTCTTTCACAGATCACTTAGTCACCCACATGAAGTTGCCCTCAGCACTGACTGATACGCAGGTTCAAATGAATATCCTCCCATCCTAGCCAAACATTTTATTTCCATTTCTTGTGCTGAAAATTTCTTTCTTTCCAAGTTGATGTTCTGCAGTGTCAGTAGTCTTTATAAATGGTCCTGAATGT
Organism: Syzygium syzygioides; assembly: GCA_031216285.1. Lineage (NCBI taxonomy): Eukaryota > Viridiplantae > Streptophyta > Magnoliopsida > Myrtales > Myrtaceae > Syzygium > Syzygium syzygioides. The sequence continues at coordinate 3,370,284 of CM062243.1, read as the reverse complement.
ATAGTATTTTGAACAAATGAAAGGATTACCTGATTATTTGGAAGGTGAGTGTTGCGTGAGATTGGGAATGATAGCACATTTTGGAGGATTAATTGTGTTATAAGGGTGATATATTCTTATCTGAAACTGTGGATATACTGCAACAAAGTCATTTAGTTGTTACGTAGACATACGAGTCAACTTTTAACTGTTGATAATTGCCATTGGCCTTTCTTTTTGTCATAATTAGCATTGCGAACCCACCTCAAGTATGTTCTGAAGCTTTTATTTGATATTATTCTGGGTAGGATAAATTGGTAAATACTATGCCTTGACGACCTAGGAGAGAATTTGCTCTGCTATTGAATGATACGTTTCTCTGATACTAAGCTATCTTTCAGCTTTATCGCTTATTATCATGGGCAAGCAACAATATTCTTCTTCTCTTCGTTGGTTACACTATAGAGTTTGTGTTTTATATTCTGTAAATGTATCGACTTACACAGTTTATTGTTCTTCTGACAGGGGGTCAAATTAATACTCATTTCGGACTGTTATCTTGGGTTTGAACAAGAGTACCCCATTGAAGATCTTCCTTTCAGCACATAAAAGTGGACAACAACTAGACTCAGCATGCTAAGCATCTACGAGTGCATCTAGATTTTCTATGGAAAGGACAACATTTCTTCTTCTCTGAGAACACAACGGAAGATGAAAAGAGGTGAGTGTTGGGTGCAGTTGCTGATCGAACGTCTTTTCTCATCACGAGTTGTTTATAACGTATAGCTTGTAATGATTCATACAAAATCAGTTATTTAAGGGAACCATTGCTATCGAATAACTTTCCTTCAAATCATGTAGACTTATCAATATGTGATAAAAGAGTCATTTTTGGTAATATTCTGAGTCCCTCTGCTGTGAAATCTGGATAAAGTTCCTTTGTAAGAGAGATGTTAGGTGCCTTTTCTGAATAATGGATTACTATTCTGAAGGGAGATGAAGGTGATTTTTCACCATTATAACTTGTCCTCTGAAGCTCTCAGAGTACATAGTTCTTCTGTGCTTCATTGGCGAAGACGAACACCTAAGCTTGTTGGTGCGAGATAACCAGGCCCGCGCCGTGCTTTTTTCTTTTTTTTCTGTTCATTCATGATATTACGTGAAATACGAGATATCTTATACAATCAGCAGTTTATTGTGCATAAAACTTACGTGAAACGCTCCAGAGGCTGAACTTCAATCAGCCTAAAATCAAAGCTGAAAATGCTGTCTTTTGTAGATAACAATCGATAATGTCTGAAATTTGGTGGGATCTAATTAATTTTGCAAAAATCAAATGAAGCTTTCATTCTGCATTTCAGACTTCTTGAAATTTTGATGCAGTTTGGTGCTTTTTGAAGATATTTCTGTGTGAAAGGCGAATACTGATTAATGGCTGCTTAAGACAGGTGCCTCTTTGCTCTTCAAATTGAGAATCTCTCGTCTTTGCCATGTCAATTTTGGAGATCCAACGTGTGAAATTGGCTCGCCAGTGCCAGCTTTGAGCCTGGAGAGCAGCCATTGTTGTTCTCAGTCAACTCTTTTCGTTCAGTTATTGATGACTTTTATTTGGTTTTTTTTACATTACTTTGTGGGCCATCTTTGCCAATATCCCGAATCTTTTTCCCATAGAATCACCAGCACACATACAACTTGCGACCCAGATGCAAATTGCTTATGAAGAATGTGATCTGAATCTGCATCCATGCAAGTTGCCCTCCCTATTCTATCAGCCAAATGTGTGAAACTGCCAAAAAGGATGTTCGCGAACACTTCAACTCGAGGCCTTGTAGGCATGTGAGGTGAGTCTCGGTTTCGGGTGGACCAACAAAGGCTCGGCTCGCTGTAAGGTGAGCCCATAAGCTTCATCCATGTTAAGCTTCTCCGGCAAAACTCCATTGGCCAACTCCCAGTCGAAAGCGTGGGCTAGCGTCGCGGTCATGAATTGGACCATCCTCAAGCCCAAGCTTATTCCTGCGCAAATCCTGCGTCCGGCCCCGAATGGAATGACCTCAAAATCGTTACCCCTGACATCGACATTGGGCTTCTCGCCGCCCGGCAAGAACCTCTCTGGCCGGAACACCAAGGGCTCAGCCCAAGTGTCGGGGTCGCGGGCTATGGCCCACACGTTGACTAGTAGCGTGGCACCTTTGGGGATGTGGTAGCCATTGATCTCGCAGCTCTCGGCCGCGATTCTTGGGAGGGATAGAGGGGTGGACGGGTGGAGCCGGAAGGTTTCCTTGATCACTGCTTGGAGGTACGTCAGGTGAGGCAGGTCGAGCTCGGTTACGAGGCGGTCTCGCCCGACCACGGAGTCGATCTCTTCCTGGACTCGGGCCAGGATTTTGGGGTGCCGGATGAGCTCTGCGATGGCCCATTCCGTGGTGCTGGAGGAAGTATCGGTGCCAGCCGTGAACATGTTCTGCAACGCAACAACACACGATGAGACAACTTCACTACTTGGAGTTCCCAACTTCATAACAAAACATGAGCTACACCACTTAATTGGTTACACCACACGACCACGTGATGTCCTTTCTTACCCACTTTAGTTATAGCAATCTACCACGTTAAAGAAATCAAAATTAATGTTTTGCCCCTTCAATGTTCATAACAATTTGCCTACGTCCATACTTGTGCACGAGCAAAAGTTATCGGATCCGATTCGTATCAAACTGACATGTACATAAATCTCGTTTAAACCAATACGTGTTGAATGGGATACGCCTAATCTAACGATCTAGATATGTTATATGAGTACTATTTGAGAGAGTGAGAGAGTGAGATTTTACTAGAAGCAAGGCTTTGATTTCGGTATCCGTGAGCTTCCCTCCTTCCTCATCGGCAACATCCTGCAGAGAGATCAAAGTACTCAACAAGTCATTGTGCTTGTTCCCGGGTTTGCCCATGTTGGCCTTGTGCTCCTCCAAGATGGCCATCAAGAAGGCATCGAAGCGCTTGTGCAGCTTCTTCATCTTGGCCGCGACCCCTTGGAGGTCGAGCCACTCGAGGGCCGGCACGAAGTCGCCGATGTTGAACACGCCTGCCAGCACCATCACCTCCACCACCATCGACTTGAACTCGTCCGCCTTCGGGTCGCCCCTGCCGCTCCCGTCCCCGAACACCCTCTTCCCCATCATCACCCGCCCCAGGGCATTCACTGTGCACACGTTGAGCAGTTGGGCCAGGTTCGCCGGGGCCGAACCCACACGTGCCAGCGCACTCGTGAGTATCGCGACCTCTTCCTATTACATTGAAATAAATAAGTATACAAATAAAGAGATGCCGTGGACAAGTTCAAAGCGCGACACATAAATTGCGTTGAATCCACTGAATTCGTGCCCTACGTGACGTGAAAAGAGCAATGATAGATGTAGACGTTGGTAACCAAATTCGTCCCCCATTTATTGCTTGAAAATGGTCCATTCATTGAACAAACCCTCAAAGTCAATGACTTAAGTTTTCGCCAAATCACAAAATTGACAACTTTCTTAATAGTTCTCGGTTTTAGCATAATAATTTTGAGTTCTTCTGAAAATAAAAAAAAAAAACTAGTAATAGTCCCTTCTAATGAAAATTCGACCGAATCTTCTAGGGCATAGATTTGATATGAGTTCAAAAGGTGGGGATCCATTTGGATAACCCAAAAGAGTCGGGGGATAAAATTGAAAAAAAAAAAGGGACAAAAGCTGAGGACTTCTGTTGCAATTTGGCCTTTATTTTCACATAAAGTTCTTTCGTGCGATTTGGATCCCAGCTTTACTAAGATGAGGGCCGGCACTTATTTAAGTTATGGGTCCCGCAGAAAGGACTAATTTTAGTCATGACCCCAAGAAAAAAGTTACTTCATAATAATATTGAGATCGCATCAAATAATTTAGTACTCTACATCTATGTTCAGGCATTGAACTGTCTCACCTGGCGAACATGTCTGTAGTCATCTAGAGCCTTGCCGGAGAAGAGGTGGACGGAGCTGATCTTCCTCAGCATCCGCCATCTCGAGCCGTAGGGCGCGAACACCAGGTCCTGGTAGTTGTACGCGATGTGCTTCGCCCCGGAGTTGGGCGGCCGGCTCGAGAAGTTGGCGTCGTGGGCCTTCAGGAACTGGGCGGCCACGGATGCCGACGCGGCCACCACCACGTCGACGAGCCCGAGCCGCAGGTGCATGAGCGGCCCGTAGGTCCGGGCCAGGGCCGCGATGGAGTGGTGGGGCACGGCGCCGAGGTGGGGCAGGTTCCCGACGAGGGGCCACGGCCTCGGGCCGGGGGGGAGCGGGCGGGCGGGCCGGCGGAGGTAGCCGAGGAGGGCGTAGAGGAAGATGGACATGGCTATGGTGGCCAGGATGAGAGAGAGGGGTGCCATGGCCTCAGAGAGACAGAGAGAGAGAGAGAGAACGTGTGTGTGTGTGTGTGTGTGTGTTATGATTTAGGATGTGTGTGTCAAGAAGGGTTGGAGATTTTATAGCGGGTTATGTGTGGGTGAGATTAGATTAGAGGGAGTAGATTAGAGTCCTGTCCGTGGTTTAGTGCGTGACAGGTAGGTTAGTGTTTGGGCATTGGAATGTTAGGGAGCACGTGCCTTTGAACGGTCGCTGCGTCTCTCTCCCCCCGCTCTTATTCATCATCAGCCACGTGACAAACCCCATGAAATTTGAGGCTTTCTTGGACTTTACTCAATCCATTTTGATTATATGACCCATGAGCAGCAAGCGAGTGACTAGATTACAAAAGGGATAACTGCACTTCCGCAGTCGAGTTTCGGAACCTGTCACGGAGGTGCGACTGGGCCCTGAAACTTTCGAAATGTGTAATCAAGTCCTCAAATCGATCAAGTCGGCGCAATTGAATCTCAAGACTTGCTGGCATTCTTTGTACGATTGAGTTGTAAAAACTTTCGAAAAGTGCAATCGAGTCCCGAAACTTATCGCAAAAGTCCTCAAATTTATTAAGTTGATGTAGTCAAATCCTAAAACTTATTGGCATTTTCCGTTGGTCAAGTTGAACGAACCCAATAAAAGGACTCGATTGCATCAATTTAACATGTTTTAAGACTCGATCGCACTTTATGAAAGTTTTAGGGCTCAGTTGCACTTTCGTGACAAGTTTTACGACTTGTTTTTAAAAGTTTAAGGATTCGATCGCAATTTTTTTAGACAAGTTTTACGGCTTCCGGTACGCTTATCCCATAAAAAAGCTTAACCTTTCCTAGCAATAGAAATCTTTCTGCCGCGCGGAATCTCTAATGCCATGTCGTGCGGTGTGGTATCACATGACGTTGCAATCTTAGGAGGAGGGGCGCTGGTTTTGCAGATTCCTATGGTCCCTTGCGAAGACACGAAATGCATACAAAATTCAATTCGAGTTTGGTAGGGCACGCGACAGTGCCGTGTTGCTCTAACCCCATTTCCACCAAATCTTCTTCACAGTGACATTTCACAACCCCCTTTTGATCTATCATCGTTCTTGAGGTTTCTCATGTGTGATGCTGGGAGAGTAGCGCTAGGGTAGGAAGTGGCTTAACTTGTAACCCTTGTATGATCATGTGGGGGGAAAGTGTGGGAAGCGAAATGGAAGAGCATCTCAACCGTGTGTTTTACTCAAAGGGTTAATATCACAGAAAAATCCAAAATCGATACATTTGTGATAAATTTACTCTCCATTAGTTCCCGTTAAATTTTACCGTCAGATTGCCGAGTTGAATGACATGTGGCAGTTGACGAGTGCATTGGTTTAGGGTTTTACATCTCGGTTTCGCATATTTATTGATTTGCGATTTTTCGTGGTATTAATCCAATTTAACGGAAGGTAAATTTATTACCAGTGTACCGGTTTGGGGTTTTCGATGGTCAAAAAATTAGTTTAAGGTAAATTTGTCACAGGCATCTCAATCTGAGGTTTTTCGTGATGTTAATCCTTACTCAAAATAAGGTGAATTCCACTGTAGAAAACATCTAGTACGGGCTGGACTCCCCCGGGGAGTCGATGGTAGAGAACTTTTCCCGAAACGAGCGAAAAGCGCGGCGAAGCAAGGCCAGGGGAAAGTATAAGGTCCACGAATTGCGAGCCTCTTTTCATCTAAAGCGACCGGAGCGGTCCATCATCGGACAAAAGATCTTCTTTTCTAAATACGTTCGAGCTAGACATGAAGACAAAGCACAAAAATTGGAAAAAAGTCGGAAAAAGAGTACGCTCCGCGTGCATTCGTCTATGTGGGTCAAACTCCCAACCCGTTTAAGCAAAATTTAGACAAATTAATTGCGCATGCGTTCCATTTCTCTTAATATGGCACGAGACGACACGCTTTTGGGCACATGTTCTCTATGTCCTAACATGCTTTTGTAGCTTTTACACATGAAAAATGAAGCTCCGAAATGTGCTGGTGGATAACAAAGACTTGCTGATATGTGGGGTGCACATATTGAAAAAAAAAAAAATAATAAAAATAAAAAATATATAACTTTGCATGTGAAATTCAATGTAATATTATCCATAAAAATAGCATATATTTCCGAATTAACTAAAAGTGCATGGACCAAAATTTAATGACACAAACAATTTCTGAATTTTGGCCCAATATGCAATTTGGTTTCTAAACTTTTTAATTTGTTTAATTTAGTCTCTGAACTTTAACCAAATATTTAATATGGTCCATGGACTGATCACATTGAATATTTTCATATAGTTCAGGGACTAAATTGAACATATACTTAAAGTCCAAGGATTATATTGAACATTAGGTTAAAATTTAAGGACTATATTGAATAAAATTAAAAGTTCAGGAATCAAATTGCATATTGAGTTAAAGTTTAGAAATTATTTGTATCATTTTCTTTATAAAATATTATTCGAGGCTCGTGCAGTGGGGACGGGACATTAATTTTTCGACCCCACTAATTTGGCGGTCATTCAATTTACGACCCCCACTCAATTGCAATCCTGCCCTTTTTGCTCGTTCACTTTTTCAATTTCTTAAAAATATTTTCGGGCCGTTAGACGAATCGGAATCCTCTGCTGAGGTAATCTTACGTATGTATGACTGTACTTTTCCCTCTGATAGAGATTTGATATTTCTTTGCGACAATACAGAATAAAAAGAAGGACAACAATAAATATGAAAGAGAAAAAACATGGGATTGGAGAGTCCAATTTAAAGCCCAACAGAGTCCCACGTATCATTAATGCATGACACATCTTATATGATGTGACAACGTGGGTAGCATTATATATATAAATATATATGTATGGGTATGATATTATATTAGAATAATGACATAAATAATTCATATACTTTAGCTCAATATGCAATTTGATTCCTAAATTTTAGCTTAATATTTAATGTGGCTTCTGAACTTTAACTTAATGTCCAATGTGATTCATGAATTTTTGATACATGTTCAATTTAGTCCTAAACTATATGAAAATGTTCAATGTGATCCATGAACTTTAATTGATTGAAAGACTACATTAAACATTTTAGTTCAGGGACTAAATTGAATATGTACCAAAAGTTTAGGGATGACATCGAACAAATTAAAACTTCCCCACATTGACCATTAAGTTAATGTTCGGAGACTAAATTGAACAAATTTAAAAGTTCAGGAATCAAATTGCATATTGGACCAAAGTTTAGGGATTGTTTGTTTCATTTTCCTATTATAATTTGGCTTTAACATCCCTTTTATTTCAAAAAAATAAATAATTAAAAAAATATTTTATTGAAAATAATTATTTGAAATAATTAGTTAATGAAAAATATTTTCATCATTCACTAAAATTCTTAGACATAAATTGCCAATGATAATAAAAACATTTTCTTATGACTAATTATTTCAAACGAAATAAACAATTATTTATATAAAAAGTATTTTTAAAATCATTTATTTTTTGAGAATACATAAAACCTAAAACCTAAATAGACTTTTGATACATTGAAAGATTGACAAAACCCACCATCCACCCAATAAAAAGAAATTTTAGGCAAATTTAAGACTATTTAAATTTTCAATATTACACTAAACAAAATTTGAGGCAAATTTAAACGCTATTTAAAATTTCAAAAATTACACTGAAAATAATTTTCAGCTGCCCTAAGCTATATAATGATAATATTATAAAGACTACCCAACTTGTAAAATAATTTACCAATGGCACCACACATAGGAAGATAAAACAGTACCAAAAGCATAGGTTGATATTGGCAACATCAAAAGGGCATGAAAATTCGGCAACACTTTGGCGGAATGTCCAATCACGGATTCAGGTCATCCATTTCTTCATCGTAGTCGATTTCCTCGATCTTGATCTTGTTTACCGGCATGTGAGCCGTGTTATTTTTAGGCCCGCTCGGTACCTGAACAAGTATCTCCGACTTCTGCCCGGTTTCCGGATTGAAAAGTCCTCCATTCTTGTCCACTTGGTACGCCAAGCCGTCAGTGTGTGGCGCGGCATCTATGTAGACGGTCGAGTTCTCGTGGAGCTCCTCCCTTATGAGCATCCTTGGCAGCTCGGTCACGACTCGCTTCTCCAGCCACCTCCTGATAGGTCTAGTACCATAAGCCTGAAAAAACAGACAAACTGCACACATAAGCATTTCAGATTGAGCACTTGACTGCAAGACAAAACGAACATGTCCAAAGACCGAGTGTCTTGATTTATGTACTGACTGGATCGAAGCTTTTGGCTAAGACGTAGTCCAAAGCCGTGTCGGTCGCTGCCAAAGCGATGCCTCTCTCGGCAAGCCGACCAGCCACTTCTTTCATCTGCAACCTGGCAACTTTCCTCAGTTGATCGCGTGACATTGGATTGAACACAACGATCTCATGGAGCCGGTTAAGCAACTCTGGCTTGAAATGCTTCCTCACCTGCCAAAGCAGAACACAGCATAATTTCTACTATCTGATCCTGAATCCTAGTAGTTGAACTGCGTATGTGAGAGTCGCATCACTCACCTCTTGCATGACTTGATCGTGAGCAACTTCGATCGAGCACTTGCCTGTGAGTGCCAACAGGAGGTGCTCTGCCCCAAGGTTTGAGGTCATGATGATTACGGTATTTCGAAAGTTGACCGTGCGGCCCCGGCCATCAGTAAGTCTTCCATCATCCAAAACTTGAAGAAGGGTGTTGTAGATAGCTACACGAGCTTTCTCAACCTCGTCGAATAGCACAATGCTGTAAGGTCTCCGCCTCACGGCCTCGGTTAGTTGCCCACCCTCCTCATGTCCGACATATCTGCAAACGCATTATATGATGTTTTGGTAATGCCGTCTAGTCATCTAATGATTAATTTCATTGATGGAGGCGTGGCGTTTGAAACTTATTAACATGCTTACCCGGGAGGCGCACCAATCAGACGTGCGACCGAATGTTTCTCCATGTACTCGGACATGTCGATTCTTACAATTTGGTTTTCATCATCAAAGAGCTGCTCGGAGAGAGCCTTTGCGAGCTCTGTCTTGCCAACTCCAGATGGACCCAGGAATAGGAATGATCCAGTTGGTTGCTGTGGTCTTCCTAACCCGGCTCTTGACCTCAACATAGCATCGGCAACAGCATCGACCGCTTGATTTTGTCCGACAACTCTCTGATGCAATCTCTCTGCGAGCCTGACCAACCTCTCTTTCCCGTTCTGGCTGAGCCTTGTAACAGGTATGCCTGTCCAGCGGCTCACTACGTCTGCTATATGCTCTGGCCCGACGGTCTCGGTCAAAATCAACTTCCCTTCGGCATTTCCTTCGAGCTCCGCAAGAGCATTTTCCACTTCCGGGATCGCCCCATACCGCAAATCAGCAGCTCTAGCCAAGTCATATCTTCTTTCGGCCTCTTGGGCAGCAAAGAGGAGCTCTTCTCTCTTTGCTTGAGCTGCCGAATCTCGTCGATTCTTTGTTTTTCCTTTTTGTACTTCATCATCAGAGGCTGAAACTTGTCTCTCAAGTCATCGTGCTCCTTATGAACCTAGCACCAGATTAATGCCGAACAGTACAAGGAATTGTCGAGACAAATTTTAGCCAGGCATTTGCGCACATCATATCATATTTCTTACCTCCACTAATCGAGCTTTGCTTGCCTTATCTTTTTCTTTCTCGAGAGCATGTATCTCGATTTCCAATTGCACTCTCTTCCTTTCAAGGTTGTCAATTTCCTCCGGCTGGCTATCCAGCTGGACTCGCACATTCGCACAGGCCTCGTCGACCAGATCTATGGCCTTGTCTGGCAGACGATGACCTAACATGAATAAAAGAGTTGAAGTCACAGCCACATAATCACCTTAAATTAAGCAACAAGAACACGAGAATTTTGTCACGTTGCAGAAAAAGTGGGAAATCAGTCATATTGCCACCATGCCGGTTATGTATATGCTCGACAATTGTGCAGCGTCCACAAGTGCTCGGTCTTGAATCCGAACACCGTGATGCCCTTCATAGTTCTCTTTCAGCCCTCGCAGAATGCTAATTGTGTCAGCAACGCTTGGCTCCGCCACATAAACCTGTTGGAACCTCCTCTCGAAGGCGGCGTCTTTCTCGACATACTTCCTGTACTCTTCAAGGGTCGTGGCGCCGATGCACCTGAGCTGACCCCTAGCCAGCATGGGCTTAAACAGATTTGCAGCATCCATGGACGACCCTTTGATTCCCCCGGCACCGAGAACAAGGTGAATTTCATCAATGAACAAAGCCACTTTCCCTTGGTTCTCTTCCACTTCCTTCAAAACTGCCTTGACACGCTCCTCGAAGTCGCCTCTATACTTCGTGTCCGCGACCAGAGCGCCCATGTTCAATGCCACGACTCTCACGTCAGCTAAGTTGCTTGGCACATCGCCTTTCACTATCCTCTGAGCCAAGCCTTCTACCACAGCAGTTTTACCCACTCCGGCTTCTCCAATAAGAACTGGGTTGTTTTTAGTCCTCCTTGAGAGGATTCTCACAACCCTCCCAATCTCCCCGTCGCGACCGATGACAGGGTCCAACTTACCAGCCTCCTCGACCAGGTCTCTTCCGTAAGTCTTCAATGCCTGGAAATTGGTGTCTCCCGAGGCACTTTCCACTCTCCTCCCTTCTTTACCGTGCAGCTTCTCGACCTCGGACTTCACTCTTGCCGGATCAACCCCGGCTTCTTTAAGCAGGTCCCTGATTTGGGAGTCCTCGAGGAGGCCCAAGACGAGCTGATTGACGGTCAGATGAGAGTCCCCCTGCGCCTTCTGAGTGGCCTGAGCCTGCCTTATCGGCTTAAACTCGCGGCAACTTTGTCTGGCGGCGTCGGGGCTTGCTTCAGGACCCTCTCTGCCGCTTTTGCGGCATTTTCGCCGCCGACGCTGGTGATCGCCTGATTGAAGATCCCGGTTGAGTCCGAGATCAAAGCGACGGCGAGATGGAGAGTGAACTGCGGATGGCCTGCGCTCGCCGCCAGGTTGCTAGCACTGACTAGCGCCTCGTTTGTCTTGTGGGCGAACTTCTCAGGAGTCATTATGATGCCTCCCAGAGACTTAAAAACAGCAATGCCAATGTCAGATGGCCAGAGAAAAACATATAATCATCCACTGACCGACTGAAGATCAAAGACTAGTGAATCATGAAACCACTCCCCCCCCCCCCAAAACGAGTAACAACAGTAGACAGTGATCACAACAAGTGACAACCCAATATTACTCTAACCCTCAAACCACTGGATTTGCAGCGAAACTAAAAGAAAATTCTTTCAGCAAAAGATGGAAAAATCATTCCTTGCCATCGACAACAAGCACAGTCACACACACACACACACACACACATGGCATAAGCAACGAAGCAGGCAGACCGACAGACGTGAAGAGCACAAGATGAAGCTTTCATCAGTCCGCATGCATGACCTCGCGAAATCTGTGTCGAGAAGGCTCAAATTTGATCTGGGGTTCGCCTGAATTCCGCTTCTTGATGCTTGGCTTCCTCGAGTGTGATGGGAGAGCGAAAAGGTGGCGGTGCTTCGGGGAAGGAAGGAGCGAGAGACGACTAAGCGTAGAAAGTTTTAGAAACACGTTGCCCTTTGCCGACGCGTGTCACTGCCACGTAGGACTGCTCACGGGGACTCGACGGCGGAGTGGGCCCGCCCTTCTTAGTGGGCCTGGACAAGCTAAGTTTCCATAAAATTCCTGATCCTAACCATATGACCAAGGAAAGGTGGAGGAAAACAGGAGGCGAGACGATCCACATTGACAAGAAAGGGCAGCGTGTTTATTTCAGGGATAATGAAGCAAATAGTTCCTGAAATTTCGTTCAATATGTAATGTAGTCCCTAGACTTTTACTTTATTCTACGTAATCCCCGAACTTTAGCCTAATGTTCAATGTGGTGCATAAACTTTTAATTTGTTCAATATGATCTCTGAACTTTTGGTACATGTTCAATTTTGTCCTCGAATTATATGAAATGTTGAATGCAATCCATGCTCTTAAATTATTGGATGAACTACATTAAACATTTTCATATAGTTCAATATTAAATTGAATATGTATCAAAAGTTTAAGGATGACATTAAATAAATTAAAAGTTCAAGAACTACATTGCACATTTGGTTAAAGTTCATGGATAACATTGAAACAAATTAAAAGTCTCAGGGACCATTTTGCACATTAAATGAAAGTTTATGGATTGCATCGCGTTGTCGCCTGGCGGACCTCTTGGGCTGGCAAGTGGCAACATTGCCCCCGACTTGTAAATGCGCGGAATGTGTGTCGAGCCCGGCCTGCTAAGGTCTCAGGCTCGAATGAACCGACCGGATCGAGCTGAGCTCCTATGTTCTCACGGTAAAATCGTTTAGCTTCCGAAAGTGAGATATGCCTCGACCGTTCAGACTTGTAACAAGTTCAAAATTGGTTTGAACTGGCCCCTTAGGTTTTAATACCAATTTGCCTACGTCCATACTTGTGCATGAGCAAAATCATCGAATCTGATTCGTCCAATCGGATGCATATTAAGTGAGATACACCTAATTTAATGATCTAGTTATGTTATACAAGTACTATTTTAGCGAGAGAGAGAGATTGTACTTGAAGCAATGCTTTGATTTCAGTATCCGTGAGATTCCGTCCTTCCTCATCGGCAATATCCGGCAAAGAGATCAAAGTACTCAAGAAGTCATTGTGCTTATTCCCACTATTGCCCATGTTGGCCTTGTGCTCCTCCGCGATGGCCGTCAAGAAGGTGTCGAAGCGCCGGTGCAGCATCTTCATCTTGGCCGCGACCCCTTGGAGGTTGAGCCACTTGAGGGCCGGCACGAAGTCGCTGATGTTGAACACGCCCGCCAGCACCATCGCCTCCACCACCATCGCCTTGAACTTGTCCGCCTTTGGGTCGGCCCCGCCCTTTCCGTCCCTGAATACCCTCTTCCCCAGCATCACCCGCCCCAGCGCGTTCGCCGTGCACACATTGAGCAGTTGCGATAGGTTCGCCGAGGCCGGGCCCATATGTGCCAGCGCACGCGTGAGTATCCCAACCTCTTCCTGTTACATTGAAATAAATAAGAAAACAGCAAGTCCTTCGTTCACGAGATGAAATTGCAACGCAGAACTTGTATAACGTCCATCGAATAAGACCCTACGTGATGTGGAAAGAACAATCATAGAGATGTAGAGGTTGATTACAGAATTGGCCTATGACGATCCTTATCAATTGCTTGAAAATGATCCATTTATTGAACAAACACGGAGAGTTATTCATTTTATTTTTGGCCAAATTACAAAATAAATCCCAAACTGTTCAGTAGTTTTTAATTTTATCCCGACCTTTCAGATCTGTTTTAATTCTATCTAAAACCCTTTAGCATCTATTCCTAAGAGGGAATAATTCATTGAAGAACCACTTAGAATACCATGTATGGTAAAATTCTCTATGCATACATTTATATAAATTTGAATTCATATCCGAATTCAAGCACAATTACCCATGTGTATACATGTCCATGTATATTTACGTACTCGCGTCTATATGTATGCATATACGTAGATGAACTGGAGCTCACTAAACAGCTCACCTAGCGTACATGTCTATGATCGTCAAGAGCCTTGCTGGAGAAAGAGGTGGACGGAGCTTATCTTCCTTAGCATCCGACACCTCGGGCCATATGGCGCGGACACCATGTCCTGGTAGTTGAACCCAAGGTGCCTCAATGCAGAGTGGGGCGGCCGGCTCAAGAAGTTGGCATCACGGGTCTTCAGGAACTGGGCTGCCATGGAGCCCGACGTGGCCACTGCCACGTCAACAAGCCCGAGTCGCAGGTGCAGGAGCGGGCCGTAGGCCCGGGTTAGGGCCACCTTGGAGTGGTGGTGGCATGGGGACCAGATGGGGTAGGTTCCTGATGAGGGGCCATGGCTTTGGGCCGGGCGGGAGTGCGTGGGCAGGCCGGGCGAGGTAGCCGAGGAGGGAGCGGAGGAAGATGGATATGGCTATTGTGGCTAGAATGAAAGAGAGAGGCGTCATGGCCTTAGAAGAGAGAGTGTTATTATTTGGATTAGTGTTGCTAATTAGATGTGTGTTCAAAGGATTGGAGAATTATTGGGGTGGGTTAGCTACAATAGAAATGAGGAGAAAGTAGGCTTGAGGCTTGTGTGTGTGTGTGTGTGTGTGTGTGTTATAAGTGAAGTGGTTGTGTGAACAAAGTGTTAGGTAATGTTACCATCGGATAGAGAGCATACGCTTTGAATGGTTGTTGCATCTCTCTCGCTCTATATATCCCCATTTGACAAAGCCCACAACTTGCCTTTCAGACACTTTTGTCTTTGTTGTTTTCTATACAAACAACGGTCTTGACGATTCAAAAAAGCCACTCGTTGTAATTTCCCAAGATTAAAATTTTTTGAAGTTTTCATTTTGGTAAGAAGGTACTTCGCAGAGAATTTGCTCTGATATAAGGAAAGTCATAGTCATTGTGTAGTCCTCGTGAGAACGTCTAACTTGAAAGTTTAAACCGGTGAACCGAGATCACATACACTAACGTGAATAACACATGAAATTTGAGAAATGGGGGGTTGCACGCGACAAAATAAACTGAGACATAACCCGGCTATAGTGTCATATTAGAATGTCCAATCCAAAAACTTAAGCTGATAGATAGTGGGAGATCACATGCATACAAATAACTTATAAACTTCGTAGACAAATGGTTTCCCAATGTCGCCATTTATCTTGGGCTTTCTTTCTCTATCACAAGTAGAGGTGTCAAAATGGGTCTTAAACCCATATATGATCCATTTAAAAATAAATAGGTCATATATGGGTTACTTTAATTTTAAAGAGTCAACTTTAAATGTGTTTTAAATTTTAAAGTTTAAAAATAAATGGGTCTAAATAGGTTGAGTTTGGAACTCATATCCAACGCACCCATTAGACCCACCCACACACTCTCTCTCCTTCTTTATAAAAATGTTTAAAAAAATCGAAATTTAATTATTTTATATTTTATTTTTTCTTTTCTCCTCTTTCTTTTTCTTTTTTTTTTTTTTGCTGGTGGTCGGCCATGGCGACCGGCCGCCGGGGCGGGACAACCTCGCCGGAGGTCGGTGAAGCTCGAACTCGCCGGCCTCGAGCGAGCTTGACCTCGCCAGATCTAGCGAGGTGGAGCTTCGCCCGAGGCTGGCGAGGTGGAGCCTTGCTCGAGGCTGGCAAGGCTTGGCTCATCGAAATTGGGCGAGTTGGAGCCTTGCTTGAGGCCGGCGAGGCCTCGGCCTCGCCTGTGGTCGGTTGCCGGCCACGGCGGCTGGCGATTGGCCAAAAATAAAGGAAAAAGAAAAAAGGAAATATAATAATTAAAAATTGGATTTAAAAATAAAAAATATTAATATTATTAAAATGAATGCACAAAGCAAAATCAAATCAGATTTTATATACCAGATATCGAAAAATATTTTCTAGTTTATTTTTAGATTTCAGCCAAACGTCAAAATTTTTTTTATTTTCTTGAATAATAACTTTATGGAAAATATTTTCTAGAAATGTCGCATTTTTCGTAAAACATACAGAACCTCAATTTAAAAAAAATTTACAAAAAAATTTTCATGAGCTTTGTATTGCATAAAATGTTTTAGCAGTATAATTTAAAAAAAATCATAAGAAATAAGTATTCCTAGATTAGGTTAAATATAAAAGTTTTTTAGCAATATGGATCGGGTCGGGTATGGATTGGGTATGGGTCGGATCAGGTATGGGTCGGGATATTTGTACTATAAATAAATGGATCATAAACGGGTTAATTGGTCAATTTGGATCGGACCATTTATGACCCGACCCAAATTCGACCTGACCCATCCGTTTAACAGATCTAATCGCAAGTTGAACACCCCTTTGTCTCTTCCATATACATATAATTGCTTAAGTGACCCACGTTGAATTGGTCAAAATAAAGTTTCCTGTGTTAATGCGTTACCCATGAAATCCGGTTTCCCTCACTCATCAATATGCAGCACATTCTAAGTCCTTTTTCAAAACAAAATGCAACACTAACTCTCCAGATTCGGCTAATCTATATTGTATAAAGTGAAGAGGACCTCCTGCTTTTAAGGGATCACAATCCTTTTCTTTCTTCTCCAAAAAATCTGTCTATTCAAGGGATAATTGTAAAAAAAAGTTCTAAACTTATTGTACGACGGTCACTTAAAAGATTTAACAATTTAGTCTTAAGCCTTTCAATTGTGACAATTTCATCCTAAATCTTTTGAAAACTTGCTAATTTAGTCCTAAATTAATTATTTGGATAATTGGCCAAAAGTACTGCATCAGCAAATTGTCAGAAAACTTAGAACTAAATTGATATAATTGAAAAGTTTTTGTCTAAATTGGCAAATCGTTAAAAAGTTTAGAACCAAATTGACACATTTGAAAGGTTTAAGACTGAATTGGTCACTGTACAAAAGATTTAGGACTTTTTAGATAATTTTCTTGTCTGTTCATTATTTTATGAATATTCTATCAATCGACAAACTCGTAAATTAATAATTTTCTTTCATTTCTCGCGGATTTCAATCTTCAAATGGCGAACCTTTTTTTTTTTTATCTTACAAACAGCGTTTCCAAAAAAAAAGGGTTTAAATCTTAAAATATTTTTCTCTTTCCATATATGGGTACAATTTCTTCATATTTTGTAAAAAGAATTTGAGGGAGGATATTGTCACGCGCTCTTTGTCTCGAGAAAATATTACGCACAACCGTGATGCCACGTCATAATTATACAAATCGCTCTCGAACTCACCTGTTAGAAAAATAAAACTCTCTCCCCTCTCTTCTCTCTCTTTACGGTCTCTCTCTCTCCCCTCGCCTAAACAAAAATATTTCTGAATTTGATCCAAAGTGATGTCCTCTAACTTTTGCATCAGCCTTTTCCCGTGATGTTTCCAACTTGGAGGCAATTTCGCAATGCTCCAATCTGAAAGGGTTCTAGAATGTCAATTTTGAGGGCACGAATTTTGTTGAGAAGCACTTGCAATTCATAGACTTGCTCCAACAAAGGTTTAGTATCAATAAACTTAAAATGAAAATACTTTGCGATCAAATATTTATTTGCGCTTTGCTTCTCTACCTTGTACTTGAATTCGAGTGCATTCTATGTGCCTCTAGCAGATTTCATGTCAGTGAATAAATCATACAATCGATGGTATAGTGTGTTCAACGTATGCCCCCAAGAGAGCTATTCGTCCTCTTCACGTTCCTTCCTCTCCTTGTTGACCCCTTCACCAGCTTTTGCACTTGGCTATCCTCCTTCGGTGGTAGCTTTGGATCCTCTGTAGACATCAAATTGGGATCCAGAATGTAGAAAATCTTCAAGGCAGTGAGAAGAAAAAAAGAAAGTAGAATTTAGACAATCTTGCCTTGCATTTGATTTGCTTCTCGTCTCGTGAGCAATTGAGCTTTTTTGAGTGTCCAGGAAGGGTCAATGGTGGTCTGTTGAAAAGCCTTTTTGACATCATCTAATGACAGACGATTAATGAATGCCAGTTAGTTTTTCTACTCCAAGTTGAGGGGAACCTTTCATTATTCATATGCCGACAGACAGAAAGACCAACTCAGATGATGCACGAATTGGTCCATTCCCAACACAACATTGGTCCAGTGATAGCTCATGTATAGTTTTCTGTTGGACCAATATAGAACAACATTACTGTCTCTCACACCCGCCCACACTCACCCACACACACACCAAGGGCAGTCATCTATCGGCGGTGCCGGAAAGTATGGAAAGGCGGCCGCACGTTCTAGCGATAGCCTTCCCAGCTCAAGGCCACGTGGGGCCTCTCATGAAGCTGTCGAGCCAAGTCGCTCGTCGCGGGATTAGGGTGACGTTCGTAAACACGGAGTCTGTTCATACTCGAATGCTCGAAGCATCGGGGGACAATGATCATCGTCGGGATGGGATTGAGATAGCAGCCATTCCGGATGGGATGGAAGAGATTAAGGACATGAGGGACATAGAGAAAGTTGCTGAGATGAGGGTGAAGGTCATGTCCCGTCATTTCGAGGAGCTGTTGAGGAAGATGGATTCGTCTCCGGATGAAAAGGTTACCTGTGTCATAGCCGATGGGACTATCGGATGGGCTTTCGAGGTTGCCGAGAAAATGGGGATCAAGAGGGCCATGTTTTGGCCTAGTGTTGTACCAGGCCTGGTCTTATCGCTCTCCGTCCCACGTCTCGTTGAGGCCGGCGTAATCGACAACTGCGGTATGTATCTTTCGACTTTGTTTTAGCTTTGAAAAGGATAGCACAAGGAGTCTCTTTGAGCATGTGATTTTCCAATGTTGTGCTTTCACCACCTGTTTTAAGTATATATAAGCACACATTTGGGACAGTCAAAATCGAAACAACCTTAGAAAAGGCAAACTATCACCTGTCACACAGGCAAAGTTGAAAGCATAATTAGAGGAAGATAAAGTGAAAATGAAATCCTCACCAGATTTCTCTGTAGGATCTGCTTCTTCGGACACTGCGATCCAGTTCTCGCCGAAACTTCCCGCCGTGAAGACCATGGATTTCCTGTGGCGCTGTCCAGGTGACCAAAGAAGGCAGGAGATCATGTTCAGACATGCTATGACCGTGAACAAGACTGCCCGAATCTCGAACTGGCTCCTCTGCAACTCTTTCTATGAGCTTGATCACGTCGCTTGTGGATTGATCCCCGAACTACTACCTGTTGGCCCATTAAGTTCTACGGATTGCCTCGGAAACTTTTGGGCTGAGGACCTCACTTGCCTGAACTGGCTCGACCTGCAACCTCGTAAGTCGGTCATATATGTAGCCTTTGGAAGTCTAGCGGCTTTCAGCCAAAACCAATTCGAAGAACTAGCCCTGGGACTCGAGCTCTCAGGGCATCCATTCTTGTGGGTAGTGAGGTCAGGCTTGACTAACGTGGAAGAGATCAAGTACCCAGATGGGTTCTTGGAGAGGGTATCGGATAGAGGAAAAATAGTGTCATGGGTACCGCAAGAAAAGGTCCTTGCTCATCCCTCGGTTTCTTGTTTCGTGACGCACTGTGGTTGGAACTCGACCATGGAGGGCATAAGTAACGGAGTGCCCTTCCTTTGTTGGCCCTGCTTTGCAGATCAGTTCTATAACAGGAGTTACATATGCGACACTTTGAAGGTGGGTTTAGACCTGAAGGCAGAGGAGGCAGAGATCTTTTCCAGGCACAAAATACAAGCACAACTAGAACAGCTACTCTCTGATGTGCAGATAAAAGAAAACGCAGAGAGGCTCAGAGGAATGGCCAAAAGGAGTGTTTCTGAAGGGGGATCGTCCTCTACAAACATCCAGCATTTTGTTGAACAGCTGAAATGTTGTTCAGAAGCTGTCTATCACTGTGACTAAATAGTGCAAGTGTCAAAGTGATCAATTTCATGGGATTAGTAATATGAAATGGGCCTCACACCGGTACTCTCTCGTGATGGTAAATGACAGATAGTATTGAAAAAATGAGGGTATTGACATGCGTTTTCTGAACCAATTTGGTCCTAAGAGCGAAGGAAAATAAGTCCTGT
The DNA here is from genome assembly GCA_031216285.1 of Syzygium syzygioides. Taxonomy (NCBI): domain Eukaryota; kingdom Viridiplantae; phylum Streptophyta; class Magnoliopsida; order Myrtales; family Myrtaceae; genus Syzygium; species Syzygium syzygioides. The sequence goes on along the minus strand of CM062243.1, from coordinate 3,350,280 downwards.
TTGGATGCCTAAGCCGCAATATAGCAGACATAGTATGCATACACTTTTGAAATCATTCGATTAGTCAGCAAAAGTCGTACTTAAACTCTGAAAATTACTCGGTCCCCCGATGCACAAGTTCAATAAAAAAATCTGTCGTTCGTGATAACAACTAGGAGCAGATGTATTCTATTTAAATCGCAGAAAGGAAGAGGTAAACCACAGTTAGATAGACTACATCATCTGCCAAGATTTTCCAAGCAGTCGATACTTTAGATTTTCTTTCAAAGAGCAAACCAAACAATGCTATGGCTGAATCAAATTCCCAGGTACTCCATCTCAAATTCAAATTAGGACCTAAACACTCTTGAGACAGTCGATGTCTAACAAGAGGAAAGGGAAGACGCATAGTATGGGGTGGTCTACTGCCGAGTCTTCTGGACTACTACTGCCTCTAGAATATCCATAAAGGCGACTTTTTTGTACTGTTCCCAAGAAAATTTTTTGAAATTTCACTATTTCCTAAGCCATCTGTTAAGAGGCAACTTGCAAGAAAATCCTTTTATTTCACAGGGTAGTCTAATTCCGAAAATGTTATGAAAAAGCCTCTCAAGTCTCAAGTGGCTAATATAGACACTGGCAGTGTCTTTTGCAAACAGTCACTTGAATAAAAAGCAAGCTGCTATTCAACATGCTTACAGAAGTTATTCTTTTTGTCTTTTCAGATGCTCTATGACAAAGTGTTGCATGGATTGGTTCATCTGTTGGGAAACTATCAGTGAAACATCTAAGTGACTAGTCTGCTGCATTCTTCTGCTTGACATTTCAGTTGCTTCAAGAGATTCCACCGGAGAACAACAAGCTCAGATTTTTGGATAGGGTACTTTAAGGCGCAATGATAAACAAAGGCTGCAAGAAAGATAAAAATCAGCAGGACATTACATATATCAGATACCACGATGACAAAGCAGAGAGAGAGAGAGAGAGAGAGAGAGAGAGAGAGAGAGAGAGAGAGAGAAGTTTACTGTGTCCAAGCTAACTGGTTTTGCATCCTCTACAAGTATCTCAACCACAGTTCCACTTTGATCAGCCTGACATAAAAGGAGCTATGTTGGTGCTGAAGAATTTAGCCATCATGTATTATACTGTGGTTGAGATAATGTTCATATCTTTGCTTCATAAACTTCAGATGAAATATGCAGGATAGGCAAGTAAGTTATCAAAAGAAGCCATGTTCCAGTTAGGAATGCTCGACTGAACAAATGACTTTTCATTAGATTCGCCATGGAACAACTGAAATCAATTAAAGCACTCAAAAACACCTTAAAAGAAGAACCTAATTAACATTCCGACTCATTGTTTTTTCCCATCTTCTCTATTATGAAGATTCACACTTTGGCTTTCTAGAAAGAAAAAGGTTGCCTGACTGAAATCTCTACTTCTAACTGACAATTCCTGTAGGTGCTCAGTATAATCTCTTCACAACAGACATCAAATGACCTGGATAACAGGAAGAAAGAAGCACATGCAAACAAAACAGGTTAACCAAATACTAGATATAGACACTTACTTCAATCTCATTCATCAACTTCATGGCCTCAATGATGCATACAACCTGACCCTTTTGAACCTTGTCTCCAACCTGAGGAACAAGAAGAAAACATGATATTGGAAAAGCCAGTTAAGGAACACTCCAATTGGAGAATGACATAGTCGGACCTCCTTGGGTAAACCCTGAGGTCCTAGAAGGTCGATTCTTAATCTATGGTCCTTGGAGAAGTTTGTCACATCACGATAATTGCCCCGCAACATATGTTGACTTCAGGGTACTGATCAAACTTCTGACACCAAGTACTCAAAAGCACTACATTTAAAGATCGAGCATTGAACTAAACTGGAGGAATTGCAGGCATAAACATACAAGAACATTGAACGAGGTTCATCATTGGCATGCAAGAAAGAAACTGGATTGAATTTGCATAGCATCACTCAAAAGCCAAAACTGTATGCAAATGGGAAAATAACACAAACAGTCCTTGAACTTTGGCCAAATGTGCAATTTGGTCTCTGAACTTTTAATTTGTTCAATATGGTCCCTAAATTTTAACCCAATGCGCAATGTAATCCCTGAACTTTTAATTTGTTCTTAGTCCCCAGAGACTAAATTGAACATGTACCAAAAGTCCAGAAACTACATCGAACAAATTAAAAGTTCAGGGACCATATTGCGGATTGGGTTAAAGTTCAGGGATCACATTGAACAAACTAAAAGTTCAAGGATCAAATTGCACATTTGGCCAAAGTTCAAGAACTATTTGTGTCATTATCCCGTATGCAAATTCATAATTTGGGTTTTAGTTTGTTTAAAGTGACTCTTAAGGTTTCCTGCTATCTAAAAACAGTCGACACTTCTGCAAAATCTTCATGACCATATATTATCACATCATGCAAAAGAAGATTTGGAGTTCCACCTATACCAAATCTGAGTGGACGTAGTCAAGGAGGCTACCATCTAACTTGATATTTATTGTCAGGGAAGTCTTGTAAAAGAAACTGTGGATGCATACCCATACCCATATATCAGAACTCTTCTTAATTCTTCAAATGCATAAGCAAGCACAACGAACTTCTAAAATCTGTTGTGACTCATCCCTCTCCTCTCCCACAATGCATGAATTGGGGCAAGTTGTATGCTTACACCAGAACATGCAGGAGCAAAAACATATGGCCACAAAGATTAAACGACATGGGAGTTTACCTTGACAAAAGGTGGTGCGCCTGGAGCAGGAGATCGATAAAATGTACCAGCCATGGAGCATTTGAGTGGCGGATGTGATGGTGTACTTGGCTTAGCAGCAGGAGCTGCCGGAGTGGAACTAGGGGTCGAAGGAACTGAATTAGAAGCAGCAGGAGCGAGAACTGGTGTCACGGGGTTGTGGAGGAAGCACGGCTTGCGGAGAAGGGGGTGGCCCTACATAAACGGGAGCCGCAACAGGCGGCTGTTGGAGAGCATCCTTTTTCCTGATGGTGACCTCATAGTCCGTCTGCTTTGTCACGCCCCGCACTTCTCGGTGCGCCACATCCCTCGCAGAGGTCGATTTGTGTGCGACGTCCCAGGACGCGTCGCCGACCCAACACCCAATACAGAGATATACAGCACAACGGAAGTAATTAAAACTACCCGTACAACTATAAATGTATAACCAAGGGTATCCACCAAAATCGACACTTGTACTAATACTGGAATTCATTTACAATATTCAAGTACAGCCCGAATACCAAAAATCAAAAGCCGTTCAAGGCCACTACTAACAAAAGGGAATAAGTGGCTCAGGCTTAGGCACTATAACTAGCCGGGGTCTTCTCTCAAAATGCATCAGGACACCTGTCATCCTCAAGGCCGGGGATCTGAAAATGTCGGTTTTACAACAACCGTGAGAATAAATCTCAGCGAGTAGTTCCCTAAACCTAAACTAGGCTAACATGCACCTCCTGACAAGTACTAAGCAGCACAACAAACACACAAAACTGACTCAGGCCCTCGGGCCTAAATCTAATTTTCCTAGACCCTGCAGGTTAGGCGTCAAATCAACCAAAGCAGCCACGCGGCAGAATATAATCACAGCACATACACGTGCATTTCTATGTCACAACGCATGTTATGCATATGCCAGTGCTCGCACTCATGCTCATGTCTCATCAATGCATTATCGCACACTTGCACACTAGCACTCAGCCATTTCTCAATTTCTCCTCCGACCCGCGTTAAACGCATTAGGTCCACACTTCGAGATCGATCTCTAGCCCGCAGGCTCATGCCACACAGCCCGCGTATAACGCATCAGGCCGGACATCTTCCGGTAAACTAGGCTCATGACACACAGCCCGCGTAAAACGCATCAGGCCGGACATTTCCCAGTAAACCAGGCTCATAACACACAGCCCGCGTAAAACGCATCAGGCCGGACATCTTCCGGTAAACCAGACTCATGACACACAGCCCGCGTAAAACGCATCAGGCCGGACATTTTCCGGTAAACCAGGCATCGTCCCGCGTAACACGCCTCAGGACGGGTTCACTACCCCGCGTAATACGCATCAGGGTTTATTGTGATCACACATTCTCAACCTCAATTTTATCTGAACCCCGCGTTAAACGCATCAGGGCAATTTAGGTGATCACAATGCACATGTCACTCGGGCACGCTTATAAATGCAAATGCCGTGCCAATGCTTGAGATGTGCAACCATGGCCATAAAGCTCACACTTAGGCATCCACATGCGCGAATTACGAGATAACACCCTCAATTTGTGCCGCGCATATTCAAATTCATAAATCGACATGCCCAAGTCAGACAATCAATTTCAGTCAGCCATAGCATCAAATCAGCACACCATCATGCACAAATTCACATAATCAAGTTAACAAGCATTCGCACATTCGAGGCCCACCAAACTAATCCATTTCTAGTCTCGCTAGACATGCGATAGGACACCATTAAATTAACCGCCAATAAGGCTCAATCAGTCCGTCAATTACCCAGTGCAATCCTTCCCAGAATTTTCACGACTAAACCTCAAATTAATCACGTCTTACCCAAATCAAGTCCAGTCGTGGCCAATCACTATACCACAATTTCTAGGCTGATAATTGTCATCAAAATACCCCATTATACTCCTCAAATATCATTCTAATTGACCACTACAGAAATCAATTACGACGCGCATTAATATCCACATAATAAATCGGAACATTCCCAAACTCGAACCAATTTAATCCAAACTGACCGGCCATTTATCGCGCCTCTCGGGCCACTAATCCTCCAATAATTTGTCACACTAATTCCCCAAATCGATCACAATTTCCATCCCTAATCACTTTCACAATTAACCCCTAAATTAACCCCTAAATAATCCCTAATTAACCCCTAAACCGGTCTAGAAATGTAAATTAGCCTAATTAGGGTTTAGGGTTGTACTCACCGGGTGTCCTACGCGTAAAACGGGCCGGACGGACCGATTCGGGCTCGGGTGAACAGTACTCGCCGGAACAGTGTCGCCGGAACAGTGCCTCGCCGGAAAATGAACAGTGTTTCGCCGGAAATGAACAGTACTCGCCGGCCAGAAATGAACAGTGGCGGCAAGGGCGTGGTTAGACGGTTCGGGGGCGGCTCAGCAAGGCTGGGCAGGTCAGCGGCAGCAGCGACGCGGCGGCGAGGCCAGCCGGCGAGCGGCGGACGCGGCGCGGGCTTGCTGGCCGGACTCGAGCGGGACCGAGAGAGAGACAGAGGGGCTGAGGGGAAGGCTGGGAGGGGCGGCGGCCGGACGGACCGGTGGCAAGGCTGGCCGGCGGGGCTGCTAGCGCGGCGGCGCGCGGCCGAACGAGCCGACCGGCGAGCGGCGAGCTCGCCGGCTCGGGCGAAACAGGGCAGGGGGCGCCGGGGAAGAGGGAGAAGCAGAGGGGGTGGCTGAGCTGCAGGGGGCGGAGGCGGCTACAGCGACGGGGCGGTCTGGCGACGGCGGCGCGCGCGACGGCCGGCGGTGCGCGGCGTCGGGGCAGAGGCGGAGTCGGCCGGGCGAACAGGAACGAAGCAGAAGCAGACTCGTCCGGAAGGAGAAGGAGAGGACGGCCGGCGCGACGGCAGCGGCCGGCGCGACGGCAGCGGCCGGCGCGGCTGCGGCCGAGCTCGCTGGTGGCGGCGAAGGCGACTGGCGGGGCAGCGGTGGTCTGGCGCGGCGAGGGCAGTCGGCGAGCAGAAGCGAAGCTCCCCCGGCCAAACCAAAACAACGAAGAAGAAGAAGGGGGAGGAGAGAGAAGAGAGGAGAGAGAAGAAGGAAGAGACAGGGCAGGTCAGGTCAGCAGGGCAGGTGGGGGGAATGGGACGCGCGCGGGTTCCCAAGGGGGGGAGAGAGAGAGAGAGAGAGAGAGAGAGAGAGAGAGATTTGAATTTTTAACTTAAAACGCGAACCAATGGATGCGATCCAAACTACAAATCGACCTATCGGTGCCGATTTAAATTCGGAAAGAGGCCTAACAATTCCCGAAAAATCCCGAATAATATTCTAAGGCAATTAATTGAAATAAAATAATTCCAGTCGCACTACGAGGGTGATCTACCAGTCCAAACTCGTACCCGGTTCAAAAATCCACTTTTCCACTATCCCTAACAATCTCGATACTGGCCACAATAATTTCGACACCGTCCAATTTATTTCGTCCCGAAACTCCCGGAAATCGACTACCAAGTTCAGGGCATAAATAACGGCCAAATTCGATCGAGTGCGATTCTAGCGAAATCTCTAATTTAAAATAATAACCGGGAGTGATTAGTTCCCGGGCGAGATTTTACCATAAGCGCACTGACAAATTATGCGTTTTATAAACCCCAAAATGGATCCAAAATCCGGACTGTTACAATTCTTTCCCCCTTACAAAAATTTCGTCCTCGAAATTTACAATCCCAACTCGACTACTCAAACAAATGGGGGTATTGGTGTCGCATCACTTCCTCGCTTTTCCATGTGGCACCCTCCGTCCCGTGATGTTTTCAAATAACTTTAACTAACGGAATCGTCTTGCTTCTCAGCACTTGCTCCTTTCTGTCCTCGATTCGCACCGGCTTTTTCCACGTATGATACTCTGTCGTCCACGTCTATCACTTCGTAATTCAGCACGTGGGTCGGATCCGGTTCTTACTTCCTCAACATCGACACGTGGAAGACGTTATAAACCTGAGACAAATTTGGGGCAAGGCTCGGCGATAGGCTAATGTTCCAGTCCTTTCCAAAATCTTAAACAGACCCATGTACCTTGGACTCAGTTTTCCTTTCTTGCCAAACCGAGACAGTCCTCTCATCGGCGAGATCTTGAGAAACACATGATCGCCAACTTGAAACTCCAATGGTCTACGCCTTCGATCCGTGTAACTTTTCTGACGACTCTGGGCTGTCCTCAACTTTTCCCGAAAAATTTTCACCGTTTCCACCTACAGTTGAACCAACTCTGGACCCGTTATACTTCCTTTTCCTACTTCAACTCAACGCAAGGGCGTTCTACACGTTTTGCCATAAAGTGCCTCAAACGGGGCCATTCCAATACTCTGCTGGAAGCTGTTATTGTAAGCAAACTCAACCAAATGCAACTGCTCTTCCCACTTGCCTTGAAAATCCAGCACACACGCTCTCAGCATATCTTCCAAAGTCTGAATGGCCCTTTCAAACTAGCTATCCGTCTGAGGATGATAGGCCATACTGAATTGCAACTTAGTTCCCATGGCCAATTGTAGACTTTTCCAAAAATGTGCAGTAAACCGGGGATCACGGTCTGATGTGATTGATACTGACACCCCATGAAGACGAACTATCTGACGTACATATAACTCTGCCAACCTTTCTAGCTCGGAGTCCTTTCGCACTGCCAGGAAGTGCGCTGACTTGGCCAATCTATCTCCTACTATTCCGATGGAATCGAGTTGTCTCTAGCTTCGCGATAATCCCGTTACAACATCCTTGGGATCATGTCACATTTCCATTTTGAAATTTTCAACGGTCATAATAGCCCTTTAGGCTTACCGGGCTGTGTCCTCACTTATAGATACGTCAAACACCTGGCCACACACTTGATCACATTTATCCTCATTCTATTATACCAGCAATGTTGCAGCAAGTCCTGACACACCTTAGTGCTATTCGGGTGGATAATATACTTACTGCGGAATTTCCATTCAAATTTTTCTTCCTCGAGTTTCGCTTCATCGGGTATACACGATCATTCCGAGGACCTCAAAATTTCTATTCCCAACTATCAGGAAGTCCGACTTCCATTGATCGGTATCCATCTCAATGAGTCTCGTGATCCATAGATTGCCATTTCTTGCTCTAGACCTAACTTTCCAAACTAAACCTCAAGGTGGCCTACAGATTCAACATTCGATTCACCTTAAATTTAACTTCCAAGTTCCTGAGCCGGTCCGGCAAAGCTCACTCTCTAACCATTATATGCGCCATCACTGACTCACAACTTAACATATCTCTTACTCGTCGAGCCCTTCCATAGCGACACCAGTCATCACAATCAATTCTTCGTCATGCACCAGATAAATCATTTCGTACGGCCTCAACTGGAGCGACGCATATGCCACAACTTCACTACGTTACGTCAACGTACACTCCCAAGTTTTCTTAATGAAGCGTTACTATAGACCTCGAATCCTCTCGGTCCGGTTGAATATTCAACACCAGGGCAATTATCAGCCTATGCTTCAGCTCTTGAGAACTCCGCTTCTCCTAATTATTCCATTCAGACTAGTATCCTTCTCGATGAGTCGTGCCCATAGCATGGTCATTGACGAAAGATTCCTCCACAAAACATCGATGATTGTTAGCCGCATCTACGGCACTCCAAACCTCAGTTATTGGCATCCATCTATGCCACTTAGCTATCACCTCGACCTCAGTTGAATCCACTGAAATTCCATTCCCCTAAATTATAAGTCCAAGGAACGTTATTCTACTGAGCCAAAATTCGCACCTTCCATACTTGACGTGGAGTGCATATTTCCTCAAGATTCGCAACTCATCAGTTAGAATTGCTTCTTGCTTCTAGACTCCTTGAGTCTCCCAATACATCATCCACGAAAACCTTTACGAGCGAATCACATAATTCTCGAAACACTCGGTTCATAAGGTCCATAGAAGCAGCGAGGCATCCCTTAGATCAATGAGCGTTACTATGAACGCATAGTGCCTATACCTTGTCTGTTAAGCAGTCGTAATCACATCCTCTTTTTCATATCCTTAACGGAAAATTTCCAGTCCGTAACACAACCTTAGGGACATCCTCTTTCTGAATTCTTTGCCGGTGACATCCGTTCATAATTCAACCTTAGAGGACACTAAAGTTCCTCGCAATTTGTCGAACAAACTATCGATCCTTGGTAATGGGTACACATTCCTTTTTGTCACCTGGTTCTACTGTCAATAGATCATATACAACCTCGATGTATTGCCCTTTCTCATTATACCTAATACAGGAACTCCCCATGGAGCACACTAGGGCGGATAAAATTTATCCACAAGTCCTTACATCTGGACCTTTAATTCCTTTAATTCCCAACAAGGACAATCGATATTATTTCCTCGAAATCAGTTTCACTCCGGGGCCAATTCTTTCACGATTCCACTTCATGTTCTAGTGACAACCCGGTAGTTTCTAAGGAAAGACCTCAGAAGATTTCACACCTCGTTAATTCCTCCGACTTTAGTTTTGTCACGATCGGGTCAACTATGCTCATTAAGCGTCCTTCACAACACTCATTTGACATCTAATTACCTCAAGTAAGGGCATTCAAGGAATTGAGATTCCTCATCGATTTTCCTGAAATCCAAACCTAGGACGTCCATTCGGACTAAACTGGATTACCCTATTGTCATAATCCATTACGGCTTTCTGCCTTACAAATCACTCCGTATCAATTTTCACGACAAAATCGTACATGGTCGATACTGCCAAGTCGACACATCCTTTCTCCACTATTAATTGCTGTCTCACAGTTAATACTCCTCAATGACACCATCACCTTATCATTCGAGGAATCGTTACCTCAAACGTGACTCAAGTACAACAGACTCAATCCCATTCAGTTTAACCAGTTGTCCCGACTCCCACTTTCGATGCAAGCCGCGGAACGACTTGATTGACGGTTCGGCTTTCTGATATCCTTCCTAGTCAGTGGAACAAATCACCTATCTCCCCGTCATCTGCTTCTTCCAAAGGCGGCGGTTATCCTTATTTTAAGCCAATTACTATCCAGGAGTAGTTGCACTATCCAACTGATCTCGCTCTATCACTTGAACTCATTCAAACACTCCCCCATCAATCTTAATGTTCAGCGAGATCATTAGGTTTCAGAGATCCGACTCCAGTCCATTTTGGAATTTTTGTACCCTGTCGTGTGGATTCTCAACAAGCCAAGCGGACTCCGTTTCATATCGTTCCATAGTCATCCGCCCTCGACAAAATAGTATACATTCCGCCAATTTCCTTCCTTAGGCATTCTCCCGGAAAACACTTCCCATAAAAATTCTCAATAAACATGGCCCAAGTCCGGGCTGTACTCATTGGGAATATCCTATCCCTGGCGATCTTCCACCCATTCTTTTCGTCCTTCTGCAGTTAATACACTGCCAATGTTACGTTCTCCGCCTCGGTGTACCCCGACATGTCAAAGGCTTTCTCAACTTCCACTATTAATCTCGGTGAGTCTCAGGGTCACCCTTACTATTGAACTTAAGAAAGTTCAACTCGAGAAATTATTCCACCAATTAATGCACTCGCCTAATGGCCACTATCTGAATTTGGTCTAACTGGCATTATTCCCAATCATAGCAGTAATCACTGCAACCTCAGCAGCCTAGGCAATGACGGCGGCCCCTTTTCCGAGCTGGCCTGCCCATACATTCCTTATTCTTATAGGGCCCGAGTCACAACCTCTGAGGCCTCATGGCCTATTTCACTTGATTGCTCTTGGGCTTCCTTACTCCTTATACTTTCATTCATACTGCATCACTATTCAACTACCTGCTATAACTCCCCTAAGGGATCAGAGACTTAAACCAATCTAACCGGTCTAAGGTCCTAGGCAGGTATCACGATAGCAGTCAAGCAATCAGCATGCGATCAAGCATAAATAGCACAGGACTTCAGTCACAGAACACGTGTACTAACCTCGAGTCCCGACGCACCTGCATTTCACGGGTCAAATAATGCAGCCAAACAATCAAGACACAAACAGTCAGGAGGTACATTTAGCACACGAGGTTAACCTATTAGCTACCCAAGGTCATCGCTCCTTATTACTCCAGGCTTCGACCGAATTGGACCGAGCTGACCTTGTTTTGATACCAAATCAAACGGGGATGTCACGCCCCGCACTTCTCGGAGCGCCACATCCCTCGCAGAGGTCGATTTGTGTGCGACGTCCCAGGACGCGTCGCCGACCCAACACCCAATACAGAGATATACAGCACAACGGAAGTAATTAAAACTACCCGTACAACTATAAATGTATAACCAAGGGTATCCACCAAAATCGACACTTGTACTAATACTGGAATTCATTTACAATATTCAAGTACAGCCCGAATACCAAAAATCAAAAGCCGTTCAAGGCCACTACTAACAAAAGGGAATAAGTGGCTCAGGCTTAGGCACTATAACTAGCCGGGGTCTTCTCTCAAAATGCATCAGGACACCTGTCATCCTCAAGGCCGGGGATCTGAAAATGTCGGTTTTACAACAACCGTGAGAATAAATCTCAGCGAGTAGTTCCCTAAACCTAAACTAGGCTAACATGCACCTCCTGACAAGTACTAAGCAGCACAACAAACACACAAAACTGACTCAGGCCCTCGGGCCTAAATCTAATTTTCCTAGACCCTGCAGGTTAGGCGTCAAATCAACCAAAGCAGCCACGCGGCAGAATATAATCACAGCACATACACGTGCATTTCTATGTCACAACGCATGTTATGCATATGCCAGTGCTCGCACTCATGCTCATGTCTCATCAATGCATTATCGCACACTTGCACACTAGCACTCAGCCATTTCTCAATTTCTCCTCCGACCCGCGTTAAACGCATTAGGTCCACACTTCGAGATCGATCTCTAGCCCGCAGGCTCATGCCACACAGCCCGCGTATAACGCATCAGGCCGGACATCTTCCGGTAAACTAGGCTCATGACACACAGCCCGCGTAAAACGCATCAGGCCGGACATTTCCCAGTAAACCAGGCTCATAACACACAGCCCGCGTAAAACGCATCAGGCCGGACATCTTCCGGTAAACCAGACTCATGACACACAGCCCGCGTAAAACGCATCAGGCCGGACATTTTCCGGTAAACCAGGCATCGTCCCGCGTAACACGCCTCAGGACGGGTTCACTACCCCGCGTAATACGCATCAGGGTTTATTGTGATCACACATTCTCAACCTCAATTTTATCTGAACCCCGCGTTAAACGCATCAGGGCAATTTAGGTGATCACAATGCACATGTCACTCGGGCACGCTTATAAATGCAAATGCCGTGCCAATGCTTGAGATGTGCAACCATGGCCATAAAGCTCACACTTAGGCATCCACATGCGCGAATTACGAGATAACACCCTCAATTTGTGCCGCGCATATTCAAATTCATAAATCGACATGCCCAAGTCAGACAATCAATTTCAGTCAGCCATAGCATCAAATCAGCACACCATCCATGCACAAATTCACATAATCAAGTTAACAAGCATTCGCACATTCGAGGCCCACCAAACTAATCCATTTCTAGTCTCGCTAGACATGCGATAGGACACCATTAAATTAACCGCCAATAAGGCTCAATCAGTCCGTCAATTACCCAGTGCAATCCTTCCCAGAATTTTCACGACTAAACCTCAAATTAATCACGTCTTACCCAAATCAAGTCCAGTCGTGGCCAATCACTATACCGCAATTTCTAGGCTGATAATTGTCATCAAAATACCCCATTATACTCATCAAATATCATTCTAATTGACCACTACAGAAATCAATTACGACGCGCATTAATATCCACATAATAAACCGGAACATTCCCAAACTCGAACCAATTTAATCCAAACTGACCGGCCATTTATCGCGCCTCTCGGGCCACTAATCCTCCAATAATTTGTCACATTAATTCCCCAAATCGATCACAATTTCCATCCCTAATCACTTTCACAATTAACCCCTAAATTAACCCCTAAATAATCCCTAATTAACCCCTAAACCGGTCTAGAAATGTAAATTAGCCTAATTAGGGTTTAGGGTTGTACTCACCGGGTGTCCTACGCGTAAAACGGGCCGGACGGACCGATTCGGGCTCGGGTGAACAGTACCCGCCGGAACAGTGTCGCCGGAACAATGCCTCGCCGGAAAATGAACAGTGTTTCGCCGGAAATGAACAGTACTCGCCGGCCGGAAATGAACAGTGGCGGCAAGGGCGTGGTTAGACGGTTCGGGGGCGGCTCAGCAAGGCTGGGCGGGTCAGCGGCAGCAGCGACGCGGCGGCGAGGCCAGCCGGCGAGCAGCGGACGCGGCGCGGGCTTGCTGGCCGGACTCGAGCGGGACCGAGAGAGAGACAGAGGGGCTGAGGGGAAGGCTGGGAGGGGCGGCGGCCGGACGGACCGGCGGCGAGGCTGGCCGGCGGGGCTGCTAGCGCGGCGGCGCAGGGCCGAACGAGCCGACCGGCGAGCGGCGAGCTCGCCGGCTCGGGCTCGGGCGAAACAGGGCAGGGGGCGCCGGGGAAGAGGGAGAAGCAGAGGGGGTGGCTGAGCTGCAGGGGGCGGAGGCGGCTACAGCGACGGGGCGGTCTGGCGGCTACAGCGACGGGGCGGTTTGGCGACGGCGGCGCGCGCGACGGCCGGCGGTGCGCGGCGTCGGGGCAGAGGCGGAGTCGGCCGGGCGAACAGGAACGAAGCAGAAGCAGACTTGTCCGGAAGGAGAAGGAGAGGACGGCCGGCGCGACGGCAGCGGCCGGCGCGGCTGCGGCCGAGCTCGCTGGTGGCGGCGACGGCGACTGGCGGGGCAGCGGTGGTCTGGCGCGGCGAGGGCAGTCGGCGAGCAGAAGCGAAGCTCCCCCGGCCAAACCAAAACAACGAAGAAGAAGAAGGGGGAGGAGAGAGAAGAGAGGAGAGAGAAGAAGGAAGAGACAGGGCAGGTGGGGGGAATGGGACGCGCGCGGGTTCCCAAGGGGGGGAGAGAGAGAGAGAGAGAGAGAGAGAGAGAGAGAGATTTGAATTTTTAACTTAAAACGCGAACCAATGGATGCGATCCAAACTACAAATCGACCTATCGGTGCCGATTTAAATTCGGAAAGAGGCCTAACAATTCCCGAAAAATCCCGAATAATATTCTAAGGCAATTAATTGAAATAAAATAATTCCAGTCGCACTACGAGGGTGATCTACCAGTCCAAACTCGTACCCGGTTCAAAAATCCACTTTTCCACTATCCCTAACAATCTCGATACTGGCCACAATAATTTCGACACCGTCCAATTTATTTCGTCCCGAAACTCCCGAAAATCGACTACCAAGTTCAGGGCATAAATAACGGCCAAATTCGATCGAGTGCGATTCTAGCGAAATCTCTAATTTAAAATAATAACCGGGAGTGATCAGTTCCCGGGCGAGATTTTACCATAAGCGCACTGACAAATTATGCGTTTTATAAACCCCAAAATGGATCCAAAATCCGGACTGTTACAATGCTTAGTTGCAGCTCAACTACATCTCGCGAATCAACTAACCTGTCGACCAATGTGATGGATGAACTCAGAAACAGCACAAACAAACGAAATTTACTTCTTCTTTTCTTGATTAGGCGACATGGGTGAAGTGGTTAATGAGACTCAATACGGGCTATCGCTAGGGGAAGCAAGGCTTTTGTCAACAGCACAAACCCTTGGTCTTGAAAATTATCTTCGTCATATAAACGGCCATGTGAAAAAAAAAAGGAATACGCACATAGCTAAGAACGTGGCTTCGGGAGTACAGTAGAACGAGTTTAAACATACTCAACGAGGTTTGCCCCTTGATATATGAAAGCCGAAATGGACGACACATCAGGCAGGCGAATTTCCTTCTCCGCCGCATCTGCATCTGTTTCACTGCCTGCTACAGAAACCTGCGATCGCACAAGGTTGTCAAGAAGCGAAGAGCTGATCGAGATGTATACCTGGACATGTACCGAAGATGACTGGATGGGAAACCAGGCCATCAGTCATGATTTACTACTCAGTGCATACCTCATCGAAAAGGAGCATTCACTCTCGGAACCCGAGATCGGCATCGACTAGAGCCGCTAGACTGCTGCCCGAACTTCACGAGCACAGACACCATCAGCACAAAGAAAATGGGGAATTTCAAATTGTTTCCTTTCCATGCATCCATCTCCAAATTATGCCTATCTATGATTTCAAAGGAGACCACCAAATTAGCTCTACAAATGCACATCGTTGATCATGAATGCGTGCACGTTGGCTTACCTGGAGATTCGAACGAGCTTGCGGCGATGCACCGAAGAATCCGCCCCCTAGCTTCGAGGCCGATCGGAGCCGGTCGGGGCGGCGGGTCTGGATCGAAGGCGGAGGAACTGGGGCAGTGGATGATCGAGAAGGGCGCCATGGATCAGAGCTCGAAGGGGAACGTTGCTTCTCCGTAGGAGGAAGTGGCGAGCGGATGGGAAAGATGCAAAAGGACTTTTGGACCAAGAAGTCGAGGAGAGAGAGAGAGAGAGGGACAGAGCGCGCGCGGCCATAGCTGGCGGGCGATGCCCGCGAGGTCTCTCTCTCGGTTCGCGCCAACGGTTTCCAACTAGCCGGGACAATTTCGCACTCATAGCCATTGGGGGCATTTCTTTTAATTTGGGATAATAATACAAATGGTTCTTGAATTTTAGTACAATATATAATGTGGTCCTTAAATTGTAGCTCGATATGTAATGTAGTCCATGAACTTTTAGTTTATTTGGCATGGTCCCTCGACTTTTGGTAACATGCTCAACTTAGTCCCCGAACCATGTGAAAATGTTCAATATTATTCTTCCATTAATTCAAGTTCAAGGGAAACAATGAACATTTTCATATAGTTCATGAACTAAATTATACAATAACCATATTGAACAAATTAAAAGTTCGGGAACCATATCGATCAAATTAAAAGTTGCGGGACCATATTACACATTGGATTAAAGTTCATAGACAATTTGTATCATTTTCCCTTTTAATTTTTGTCCCTATGAATGACTATGCTTTTTCACGAGACAACAAAAGTTTCGGCTAGAATTGAAAGCTAACATAAAATTGGAATTTTTTCAAGAATTACGACTTAGACCTAAAGATCAATTTCAAGAAACTTTTGAAAAGAGTCGCCGAGAAAAAAAGAGGAAAAAAAAACTGCACGAAGCCATTTACGCTTACGACGTTGGGAACAGAAAATATCGGGCCTTTGTGGCATGGAGCTATGCAAGTTACGGCAAACCTAGTGCCTCCTAGGAACGACTAATTTTCTCTGTTTTTTTATGTTCCCGGAAATAGATTTGTAATAGAAATTTGTTTGGTAATGTAATTTCATTTTTTTATTTCAAGAATAATTTTTTATTTCAAAAATAGGTTTGGAATAGAAATGAGAAGTAAAATTTTTTTATTTTTTTTATTCTTGGAACAAAAAGATAAATAAAAACTCTTCTCGTCGTTCGCTTTCGCCTCACGCCCACCACAGGCCACCACCGCCCCTCTTTGGTTGCCACCTCCCGCTATTGCCCGTCGATGAATGGAAAAGAGCGTAAGAGAGAGAAATTTTATGTCGTTATTAAATAAAATTTTGTTCTGGGAAGAGAAATTTTGTGTCGTTGTCAAATGCGTATCTCTTTTGAGAAACTCGTACAAAGAATAGAAATAGATATTCTATTTCTGGCAAAAAATCTAATTTTGAAATGGAATGGTTATTATTCGCGTCCTAAGACTCTATAATCCTCATTTTCTGGTGTTTGGTTCACTTAGAAAAATGAGTCAACGTAAAATGTTTTTCTAGACAACGAAACCTAATCTTAAATTAGGAAAATTATTTACTCTTTAAAAAATCGGAAAACATTTTCTAAAACATGACTAGGTGTTAGCACTTCAACTGAAACTCAATGTTTGAGCACAAAAGCCATGGTTCCCGGCGTCTAGGAACAAATCTCTAGGGCTCAGGACTGAGTCCAATGAGGCTGGGCTCGTGAACTTGGTGCCACTACCCGAATCCCCAATGCCCATGCCGGGTTGATCGAGGTTGAGCTTAGGACCCCCGTGCCCATATCGTGGCCCACAGGTACATCGAGATAGGGCCCAAAGCCCCAGTGCTCATGCCTGATGCCCTGGCGCCCTTGCCTGGGTCCATCAAGGCTGAGCTTGGGACTCGGGTACATCGAGGTCGGGCCCAAAGCCACAATGCCCATTCTTGATGCGTCGGCACCTGGGCCCGAGTCCATAAAGGCCAAGCACAGGATCCTGGTACCTAAGCTCGGATCCCTAACACTTGGGCACGTGTCCACAAAAGGTCGTGCTTGGGTCCATTGAAGCCGAACTCGGGACCCCGTTATCCGTGCTCGGGTCGATCAAGGTTGGGCCTGGACCCAGATGCCCATGCCTTGATCCCTGACACCCTGGTGGAGGTCCATCAAGGTTGAACCTGAGACTCTAGTGCCTGTACCCGGTTCCCCAATTGCCCATGAGAGCATCGAATAGTATAAGACTTCTTGTAAAACATTTTCCAAAAATGTCATATTTTTTGCGAAACAAACGGAGCCTTAAACAGGGATTTCGGTTTGAGATTTTGTGATGGGGATTACTATGAATTGCAACTTCGACGTGAAAATTACAGCAAAGTGAGCTTTTTGATTATGGAAGGCTCCTTAATGACAGATGCAGAACTGCTGGAGAAATAGAGTGAGTTGGGCGAAAAGGGCCATGGATGGCTATTGACGTCGCCTCAAGCAGTGACAAAGAGGGTGACCTCAAGCAGTGCAAATAATCCGAAACACTAGGCTCTTTAATGAGCAAGATCCTGTGTTTTGGCTAGGAAAATGTGCTTGAAGTGTGTGGTAGATATGCATGTCTGCATGTCATCTTTAAGGCATCTCTTTGGTGGAATTAGATATTCTGTCTTTTTACGTACGCCTGTAATTGTAGGGTATGTCTTATTTTATCTTTCTTGCAGCCTTTGTTTATGATCGCGCCTGAAAGTAACGTGGCCTAAAATCTAAGCACGTTGTTCTCCAGCGGGACTCCTTGAAGCAAATGAACTGCCGAGAAGAAGAATGCAGCAGATTAGTCGCATAGATGTTACAGTCAATAGTTTCCAGACGAAGGAACCAATCCACGCAACACAACGTCTTTGAACATCCGAAAGGACCAAAAGAAATTACTTTTAATAAGCATGTTGCAAGTAGCAGCTTGCTTCCGATGCAAGTAACCGTTTGCAAGACACTGCCGGTGGTAGTTTTATCAGCTCTATCTGTCATTCACCACCATGAGAGTTCACTGATGTAAGTTTCCTTTTTTTTATTAATCCCAGGAGATTGACTGCTCGACACTTGCACCATTTAGTCACTATAATAGACAGCTTCTGAGCAACGCTTCAGCTGGTAAACAAAATGCTGGATGTTTATAGAAGACGATCCCCCTTCAGAAACACTCCTTTTGGCCATTCCTCGGAGCATCTCTGCATTTTCCTTTATTTGCACATCGGAGAGGAGCTGTTCTAGTCATGCTTGTGTTTTGTGCCTGGAGACGATCTCTGCCTCCTCTGCCTTCAAGTCTAATCCCACCTTCAGCGTGTCGCATATGTAGCTCCTGTTATAGAACTGATCTGCGAAGTAGGGCCAGCAAAGGAAGGGCACGCCGTTGCTTATGCCCTCCATGGTCGAGTTCCAGCCACAGTACGTCACAAAGCAAAAAACCGAAGGATGAGCGAGGACCTTTTCTTGCGGCGCCCACGAAACAATTTTGCCTCTATCTGATACCCTCTCCAAGAACCCAACTGGGTATTTGATCTCGTCCTCGTTTGTGAAGCCTGACCTCACTACCCACAAGAATGGATGCCCTGAAGCTCGAGTCCCAGGGCTAATTCTTTGAATTTGTTTTGGCTGAAAGCAGCTATGCTTCCAAAGGCTACATATGTGACTAACTTGGGAGGTCGCCGGTCGAACCAGTTCAGGCGAGGTCCTCGGCCCAAAAGTTCTTGAAGCGATCGGCAGAAGTTAATGGTCCAACAGGTAGTAGTTCAAGGATCAAGCCACAAGTGGCGTGATCCAGCTTGTAGAAAGAGTTGCAGAGGAGCCAGTTCAAAATTCGGACATTTTTGTTCACGCTCATGCAGTATCTAAATATGAGAGCCTGCCTTCTTAGGTCACCGGGACAGCACCATAACAAATCCGCAATTTCATGGGGGGAAGTTCCGGAGAGAGCTGGATGGCCATGTCCTTCGAAGTAGAACCTACAGAGAAATCTGGTGGGGATTTCATTTTCACTTATTCTTCCTCGAAATTTGCTTTCAACTTTGCCTTTGTGACAGGTCGTGATATTTGCGTTTTTCTTAGGTTGCTTGGATTTCAGACTGTTCCAAACGTGTGCTTATATAGACTTAAAACAGGCGGTGAAAGCAGAACACTGGAGAATCACATGCTCGAAGAAATTCGTTGTGCTATCCTTGTCAAGCTAAAGCAAGTTGAAAGATATGTACCGCAGTCGTCCATTACGCCAGTCTCGACAAGACGGGATGTAGAGCGATAAGATTAAGCCTGGTACAACAGTAGGCCAAAACATTGCCCTCTTGATCCCCAAGTTCTCGGCAACCTCGAAAGCCTGTCCAATAGTTGCATCGGCTGCGACACAAGTGACCCTTCTGTCCTGAGATGAGTTCATCTTCCTGAACAGCTCCTCGAAATGACGGGACATGACCTTCGCCCTCGTCTCTGCAACTTCCTCTTTGTCCCCCATGTCCTTAACCTCTTCCATTCCTTCCGGAACAGCTGCTATCTCAATCCCATGCCAATGATGATCCTTGTCCCCCGATGCTTCGACCATCTGAGCATGAACCCACTCCATGCTCACGAACGTCACCTTGATCCCATGACAAGCGATTTGGCGCGACAGCTTCATGAGAGGCCCCACGTGGCCTTGTGCTGGGAAGGCTATTGCTACAACGTGTGGCCGCCTCTCCATACTTTCCAACATCGCCAATGAATGGACCGCCCTGAGTGTCTGCATGCGCCGGGTATGAGAATTAATAGTACTATTCTCCATGGATCCGACGGATATCGATGTGAGCTGTCATCTGACCAAAGTCGTGCTGGGAATCAACCGGTTTGTGCAACATCTGGATTGGTTTTTCATTGGTTTTTCTGTCTATCAGCATATGAACATGAAAGGTTCCTCTCGCCATAAGAATTAGAGTGACATAAATGTCGGTAGTGAAGGATGAATGGAGGCCATAAGAACTAGAGTGACAAGAATAATCAAGAAATCCAAGATCAATGATCAGCTTTTAAACGTGGACCGCTTATTTCCTGATGAATCTGTGAAATCTTCCTTTCTTTTCATATCAAAGCAATGAAGAATTTTCCATTCACTCTCCCGGGGAAAGCAAAGTGAAGATGTTGACTTCAACGTGGTTCCAAAAATGGCACTGCCAAAGCCAAGTCATCATCATTGTCACGTCGACAACCTTGAAAGAGGTCAATGGTAAGATCAATCAAATTTTGATACACGACATTCATATGTATTATAAAAATATAAATGTACATCTACAAGTAACAACAAAAGTATGGAAAAGTGTGAGAAAAGCCCTACATTTATTGCATTGGTACCAATTTAATCCTTTCGACTTTTGGCCGAATATTACTGACATGGACATCAATCGGCCTATGTGGCACCGCTAGCACTGACGTGAACAAATTTTTAATAATATTTTAATATTTTTTCATTTTCCCTATTCTTTTTCTTTCTTTTCTTTTTTTCTTTCTTTCTTCTTTAGTCGGTGACCGACCATTGACCATAGACAATGGCCAGCCATCGGCTAGACGAGGCCTAGCTACGATTGGCCTCACCCAGGCCAGATCTAGCAAGGCCGATCCTCACCTAGGCCAAGCCGACCCTTGCTTAGACCAATCCGGCAAGGCCCTGTGTTCTAGGTGAGGGTTAGCCTTGCCTGATCTGGCCTAGGAGGGAGGAGGGCCTTGCCTAGCCGGTCGATGACTAACCTCACCCAAGTGAGACCAGCCTCTCGGCTATCGTCTGTAGCTAGTGGCTGGTCACTAGTAAAAGGAGGAAAAAAGAAAAACAAAGGAAAGAAAAGAAATAAGAAAATAATAAAAAATCGAAAAAATTATTAAAATATTATTAGAAATTGTTGACGTTAACACCGGCGGTGCCACATAGGCCGGCTGACGTCCACGTTAGCAATATTCTGCCAAAATTAACTGAAAGGATTATATTAGCATTATGTCAAATGGTTTATGATTAAATTGTCACCAAAAAGAAGTTTATAACTAAATTGACACAAATGTAATAGGTTTATGACTTTTTGGACATTTTTTCCAACAAAAGTACATACAAATCAAAAGTTACCATAGGTAGATCATTAATTTTTTGCTAGGGTTTTGTTTCTATCAATATGTCCTTGCAATACTTTCTTGTTGATCCTATTATACTAATACTTTCTCATCAATATAACTCTAGCTTGTAGGAAAAGTGGTGATCGCGGGAAGGACCCGGATCGGATCCTTAGTGCGTGCTTGACTCGTCATCCTTTTCCGTCCTCGGCTCGAGTTCGAAGCGGCCGAGGCACGCCTCATAACTAATCATCTTCTCCCGATTACTCTACTTTTCTATATGTAAATTTACTACTAATGACATGAGATCGTAAAAGCATTGTTAGGTCAAAACTCAAAACTTGCTTGCTGCTAACCACCTAAAGAAAATGTATTTAGCTTTTTGGCTCCATTAATTTCGCGAAAAACCAACAATTTAAAAAAATATTTCGCTAATTTTGGTCGCCCACATTGCACAGGAAAATGAGCCAATAGAAAATGCTTTCGTTGTTAGAAAAAGGGTCCAAACCTATATTATTGTTGACAGTTTCGACCAAAAAAAATTATGATTGATGGTGACAATATCTTCCGTAAACTCATTTTTACAAGCGAGACAAATGATCGAATTAGAAAATTATTTTCTAAGTCGCTAATTTTGCCGTGGACAAAGAAGAGGCTCCGAAAGGCCCAACCAGGCCCAATTAGCTCCAGGCCGGGCCCGTAATATCGGGCCTCCGTGAACAGCCCGACCCGCTAAAATCGGCCCGCGGGCTTTCCCTACCCGGAGCGTTGAATCAGAACCCTAAAACCCTAATTCCCCTCTCTATCGCTCGTGCACGCACAGAAGCACATCCACTCTCTCTCTCCCCGCCGATCTCCGCCGCCCCAGCGAAGCAGCGAGAAGAGGTCGACCGATCGGAAGCGGCGATGGCGACGGCGGCGAGGACGGTGAAGGACGTCTCGCCTCACGAGTTCGTCAAGGCGTACGCCGCTCATCTCAAGCGGTCCGGCAAGGTCCCTTTCGATTTCGCGCATCTTGCCTTCTTCCATCGTTCTTCCCTTTTTTTTTTTTGTCGGTGATCGTCTTTGGCTTGAACGAAATTCGAGTGCGTGTTGGATCGATAACGTTTCGCGGATTGTCGGATCGAAGTTAGCATTTTTGTGTCTGAGAGATGGTTTCAATCTGTTTGCAATCTCCGGTTTTGCCCTGTGAATTATGCGGCAAACCCAGTGTGGTGCATTGCTTTGGAACTTCTGGGTTCAAGGTTTTTTGTTGGTTGGTCTGTTCGGACATGGGATTGTGCTGCTTAGGTTCTCGTTGTTCTCACGGTTGTTTCCCCTTTTGGCTATGGTTAGATCGAACTTCCTCACTGGACTGATATAGTGAAGACCGCTACGTTCAAGGAGCTCGCTCCATATGACCCTGATTGGTACTTCATCAGAGCCGGTACGTATGCTTCAGAACGCAGTCAGTGACTAAGGTCCCTTTGTTTCAGGGAAATTAGATCATTTGGAAACATTTTCCTAAGAAATATCATTTGTATCGCTTGAAATAATTAGTCAATAAAAATGTTTTTCATCTGGTCCTTTTTGTAAGTGATATAAGTGATTGTTTTTAGGAAAATGTTTTTCAAACTATTCATTTTTTGCAAAACAAACGGAGCCTAAGTAATATGACCTTACCAAAAAAAAAACGGAGCCTAAGTAATATGGCGGACTTGTAAATTAATCATGGATGTAATTGATATATCTTCTCTGGATTACAGCTTCCATGGCCAGGAAGATTTATTTGAGGGGAGGTCTCGGTGTCGGTGCGTTCCGTAGAATCTATGGTGGAAGCAAGAGGAACGGAAGTCGTCCACCGCATTTTTGCAAGAGCAGTGGCTCTGTAGCTCGCCACATTCTTCAGCAATTGGAGAGTATGAACATCATTGATGTCGACCCTAGGGGGTGAGCTTTCTTGGCCAATTCACTTTTCATTATTGGATTGGAGAATTATATCTTTTGTTTTGGTTTGTGATGATAAATGGCATTTATACTGTCCTCTTGTGTTTGGCGGGCAAAGTTTTTTCTTTTGCTCATGGGCGAGAAAGATTCTATTCGAAAGTATGCTGTGGAAGTGCGTTGCATTGGTTGCTAACTTTGAAGTTTAAAGCATCTGCAGCTTTTTGCAAGAAGTGCCCTTGTTGATTAACTAGTGTAATCACTCATCTAGGTTGACGGAATTTCTTTCCTTCTTCATGTATCGGATGTTATGGCTCGTGAAGCTATTGGCTTGATCCTCAGGCAGTGATATTTTTTTATTAAATGACGTAATGAGATGGCTCTCGTGACTTGGAATGAATAAACCGCCCCTTGCTGTTTGAACCGAGATATCTTGGTATGCCTATGGCTATCCCTCCTCAAAATTCTGAAAATCTGCAGCTCGAAAATGTTCAATTGGAATATGAAAAACGTAACCGAAACGGTCCCAGTCCCTCTTCGGGACAGACGTCTGTTTAGCTTTTGCGATCGATTGCTCAATGTTGTAGTTTTTTTATTTGCCAGCGGAAGGAGAATCACATCCAGTGGCCGGCGGGATTTGGACCAAGTTGCCGGAAGGATCGTTATAGCCCAATGATGGATTCAAGGCCGAGCATGCATGTGGAAATGATGCTGATAGTTGGTTATCCCCTTTTTGTTTCTCTTTGTTCTTTCAAAAGAACTGCTGTTTTTGTCTGAACAGAGGCGTTATGTATGCTGTATGGACCTCTTGTTCTTGTTCCATCATTCATTTCTCTTTGAACGCTACCCCAATTTTTGTTGCTATGGAGTTAAATTGTTTCTCAATCTCTTGGATTTGGAACATCAGAAAGTTGATTTGGTAGGGCAGATCTGTAATTTCTGCTATTTTAACTATTTTCTAATGTTAAAAGTGTGCTTAAAATCTATACGAAGGGAGTTAGTAACCAATGAAAATAACACAAATTTGCATTTGACGTCCTTTTATTAAATGGTAATATATCTCTTTCATGTATTAAATTGTAGTCAATCTTTGTAATTTTTACATGATTTCGAGGGGAAATTAACCGCAGTTTCTTCTATGGATTATTCAAATTTCGGGGGGAGAGTGTCACTTTTTCCCTTAGTATATGTCATATCCTGGAAATTCTAACATGTTTTTCTTTAGTTTAATACTCCATGTACTAACCTATATTATTGAAGTTATAATTACGGGTAATTTGGATTATTTGGTTATATTTATATTTTTTTATCAAATTATGAGGGGAAAATAGGCTTAATCCCCTAATAAACACCAAATTGTAGGACTCATCCCACATTTGCTTTGAACTTTTTTTTATCTGAAAAAAATCCAAACTTTAAATCCGGCGAACATTTTCTTTGTCTAAAAAAAAGTCCAAACTATGGATCAAATCCCAAATTTGCCCTGTACTAGTTTTAGTCTAAAAAAATCATCAACTTTAATGTTAATCATAAACTTGCTCGGAATTTTTTATTTTTAAAAAAATCAGAAACTTTCAATTCAGTGTCAAATCTACCTCCAATAACACTCTGTCCAAAAATCACTATTAGTTATTTGATGTGGCATTTCCAAGTCGGTAACAAATTCAAATTTGAGAGAAAAAAAAACCACATTAGTAAACTGACATGGAAATTATCTCCAAAGCGAAACCATTCTTCGATATGAGAATAGGGAAATTAGGGATGACTAAGAGCGATTTTTGGACAAAGGGCTAGAGGGGGTAGATTAAGAACTAAAGTTAAAGTTCGGGATATGTGCGCTAAAAATCCTAAAACTTGTCACAAAAGTGCAATTAAGTCCTAAAACTTTTGAAAAGAGCAAACAACTCCTAAAACTTATCACGAAAATGCACTTGATTCCTCAAACTTTAAATAAGTGCAAATAAGTCCTAAAACTTGTCACGAAAGTGCAAACAAGTCATAAAACTTGTCACAAAAGTGCAAATAAATCCTAAAATTTTCAAAATATACAATAAATAGAAAGACTTGATTGAACCAATTTAACAAGCTTTAGGAATTGTTTGCACTTTCGTGACAAGTTTTAGGACTCAATTGCACTTTCGTGACAAGTTTTAGAACTTTGAATGCACTTATCCCTTAAAGTTCTTAGTAGATTTAAAATTGAACTTAAAGTTAGAAGTTATTTTAGACAAAAACAAATTTCATGGCAGAATTGAAGCTGGACCCAAAATTGTTTAAGGAAATAGGCCAGGGAAAATATCCTTTTTTCTTTACTATAACTTCATCTACACAATTAAATTGTCAATTAGTTTGCGTACCAGCTTAAATTTCTAATGGAAACAATTATAGTGAGTTTAAACTTTTTTCTCTTAAAAAATGAAGCAAAACGATATACTTCACAATTATTATTATTTTTTTTTATAACTCAGGAAACCCCGCACGACCGACAGCCGGGGAGTAAACCCTGGGGGCGACATGTGCTAGCCACCACACACGTGCCACCGGTTAAGTCACCCTGCGGCACTCGGGATTCAAACACTCAACCTTTTGCAAGAGGAAAAGTGCGCGCTCCAACAGCGCCACCCAGGCAGGTGGTGATATACTTCACAATTATTTACCTCTGTGAAATTGAAAAAATTGACAACCATATTTAGTTATAAATAAAAAAAAAATTGTTTCCATGAGGAAGCTCGTGTTGTGCACAACGTATTTTGATTTGAAAGGTAATGCGCGAGAAATGGGTGAAAAAATACTAGTTGGGACAGTCTTGTCAAGTCAACAATACGAGACTCTATTCAGTGCACAACACGTGTCACTGGATCTCACTTGTAAGAAGTGACTATTGATCTTATCTGTACCCTGACTCTAGCTTTGTGTGTGTGTGTGTGTATATATATATATATATAAAGGTATTTACCAGCGTGCGTTTGTGTATGTTTCTCAGTAAAAGATACTTTTCATATTTGTTTTGTAAATATTAATATCTTCCGCATGCGTATATGGGTTAATTGACCCTTTGTCGTTAGTGGTGACGGCCTAGGATGCCATAGCCCTCCTTTAAATGGTAAATATATATACACACACAAAGCTAGAGTCAAAGTACAAGCAAACTAACGATACAAATATACGGTTCAAAAGATAAATCGCCTTTGGGAGGTTAGGTACACTACTTTGCCTACACAATAAACCCCAAATGCTCCCTGCTCCAACAACTATATGACCCCTATCAAAAAAGATTCGTCATTCGAGTCATGCTATCTCAAAAAGTCGTCCATTTGCTCGCCCAACTACTCCTCCAAATCAATATTATTATTCGACCCTAAGTCTGAGTCAGTATCCAGAAATGGAAGCGGTCCCAAAAACTCTCCCTGGAAGCTGATATGCAACGCATCGAAACGGTATGAATCTAACACTAGCGCAAAGCCTACGTCAACCCACAATGTGAACACAAATTTCGCAAAAACAACATTCAGAAACTTAGGAATGTCGTGTCCTCCCAATGAAACGTAAAATCAACAGAGGCTCCATAACGAGTACTATAGGTAGAGGGAGGAACGGATTGCATATCTACTAGTCTCAAAAGATAAATAACCAGGGGAGTAAGCATAAAACTTAGCAAATAGATATTTAAAACATCGACAACACGAATCATCAATCAGCACAAGATGTAAACATCATTTATGAGGGAAATGATGCAAATGCAATAAATGGATGTAATGCATGTTGTATGCCAGATATTATTTCAGTTTTCTCATCAAATATCCACCTCCGTACCACGGTTACATCAGCGCGCAAACCCACCCGTGCGGGTAACTTCTAGCGTGCAGATTAGACTTCATGATATACCAACCACAGGCATCTCATTCCGAGGCATTGTCAGCTCGTAGACTGACGGCATCCAAGCCTTCCATACTTGGGCATCCCGATACTCCCGCGGGGCATCATCGGTGCACAGACCGATGGTCCTCACCATTCATTTTCACATGATGCACATAAAGCGATGCACATAAGGCATCGTCAGGGATCCTCCGCTTGACGATCCTCACTATCCATTATCACACAATGATGATATGACAAGTGCAAATGAAAAACAAACCGAAGATCAGTAACAATCTCATCACACATCATCTCGACATCCAAATATCACCAAATCGACTAGAAAATCAAACGGACAAAGGAGAAGTTGCATCATCCAACGTGCGCACAACCTTTGCACTTCTTGTTCGAGCCATCCAAGCTTGTTTTCAACGATCCGTCGTCACCATGCAATAACCTGACACCCATACATCCTTGGGAAACCAAAAAGTCTAAGACTTTTCGACGCGAAACCCAAAATCCATCATAAAAGACCAAAAACCATTCATCTTGGGTAGAGGTGTCAAAATGAGTTACTTTAATTTGAAAGAGTTAACCTTAAATAAATTTTAAATTTTAAAGCTTAAAGATAAATGGATCTAAATGGGTTGAGTTTGGAACCCATGTCCAACCCACCCACTAGACCCATCTACACACTCTCTCCTTTTTTTATAAAAATGTTTAAAAAAAAAATCGAGATTTAATTATTTTTATTTTTTCTCTTTTTCTTTTATTTTTTATTTTTTATTTTCTTTCTTTCTTTTATTTTTTTTTATTTGGACCGGTGGTCAGCCACTGTGATCGGCCATCGGGGCAGGATGACCTCGCTGGAGGCCAACGAAGCTCGAGCTCGCCGACCTTGGGCGAGGCTCGAGCCTCGCCGATCTGGTGAGCCTCGAGCTTGCTCGATTCCGACGAGCTCGAGGCTCACTCGACTTGTGGCGAGGCCTCGGCCTCGCTGACTTGTGGCGAGGCTCTAGCTACGGCGATCTAGTGAGACTCGAGCTCGCCGGCCTTGGGCGAGCTTGACCTCGCCGGATCTGGCGAGGTGGAGTCTTACCCGAGGTTGGCAAGACTCGAGCTCGCCGACCTTGGGTGAGCTCGACCTCATCGGATTGGGCGAGGTGGAGCCTCGACCAAGGCTGGCAAGGCTCGGCTCGCCGAAATCGGGCGAGCTGGAGCTTCGCCTAAGGCTGGCAAGGCCTCAGCCTCACCAGATCAGCAAAAACGAGCTTCTCCGGCCTCCAGCAAGCTTGTCGTTGCCTGTGGTCGATCGTCGGCCACGGCGGCCGGCGATCAGCCAAAAATAAAGGAAAAAGAAAAAAACAAAAATAAAAACTAATTAAAAATTCGATTTAAAAATAAAAAAATATTAATATTATTAAAATGAATGCACAAAGTAAAATCAAATTAGATTTTATATACTAAATATAAAAAAATATTTTCTAGTTTCTTTTCAAGTTTTAGCCAAACGTCAGAAATTTTTTTATTTTCTTGGATAATGACTTTATGGAAAATATTTTCTAGAAATGTCCATACTTCGCAAAACAAACAGAACCTCAATTTTAAAAAAAAATTATAAAAATTTTTCACTGGCTTTGTATTGCATAAAATGTAATAGTCTGAATTTTCGATCATTTTCTCGGGATTTAAGAAATGAATATTTCAACCAATGCACTTATAGTGAGATCTCACCCGGAAATACGAATTCACGGGATGCTAACCTTAGGGGTAAGGCCATTACAGGATTGAGTTCGCACGACCAAAGAACTTGACCTGGATTCTATCTTCAATCATATGGATTGACGAGGGAATGTTTTGAGCCAGTCGAAACCGGTCTATTTGATTGATCATGTCCGAAGGGAACTAACGACAGACCATCGCAATTATATGACAACCGAGGTCGTCCCGGATAGAGTAAACTTAAATGTTATTTGACTTGGTGTCAGTCACGGGTCGAGAGCGCGTAATCCCAATGAGCCACCCGTTAGCCAGAGATAAGTTAAAGTCGTGATTGTTTGATTTTAGTCATTTTTTGGAATTTGGACTCGGAAATCGAGAATTTTGAAAGTGACAATTTTGAGCGGCCGATGAATTTTTTGGCTTGGCCAACCTTGGGGCCATCCATTTTTACAAAAAAATGGATTTCGGTTCATGACCGAAAAAATTACGATTTTGCCCCTCGGGACCCCGACGTTGATTCTGAGGTCATATGAGATTATTTTTCGATGCCGATGTCATTTTGGGGTGGCCACGCACATTTAGAGTTGTTTTGGTCGAAAATTGAAATTTTGGCTCGGAAGTGAAAAATAATATTATTTTATTCCTAGGACTTTGCAGTCGATTTTCGAGGGCTTAATATTGGCCATATTAAGAAGCTATTTTCACGTTTTCAAAGCCATATAATATTGGCCACACACATTTGGGGTTAGTACGGTTGAAAAATGAAATTTCTATCCGGGACCGGAAAATGACCATTTTGCCCCTAGGCCTAATTTTGGGAATTTCGAATTTTTGAAAAATTATTTTGGAGATATTTTATGGATAATATTATCCTAATAATGCAGTCTAGTGAATTACCAAAATACCCCTCAATTATTGAATAAGGATTAATGTGGGCGAAGTCTTCAAGGGCATTTTGGAAATGTTAGTCCAATTAGACAACTTTCTCTCTCTCTCTCTCTCTCCTCATTTCCAGCCCTCATTGCCGGTTCCCCAACCATTTGTCACGATCAGCCCCTTTTCTCTCTCTCCCTCCCTTGCTCGGCTGTGGACGATCGCCGGAAGCCATCGTGCACCACCACTTGCCAGAGCGCCGCTGGCCACCGTCGCAGCTGCTGCCTTGTCCAGCCACCACCCACCAGCAGCACCGCCCCATCTTGCCTCTCTCTCTCTCTCTCTCTCTCTCTCTCTCTCTCTCTCTCTCTTTTTCCCCCGTTCAGCATAAGGAACCGTCGTGTACCGCCGCTTGGAGGCCGACCGCCGCCGTGTCGGAGCCCGATCAGCCGAGCCGCTACCGCCGCAACCCTCCAGCCGCCAGTATGTCGCCGCATGTCGCCATCCGTATGGCGTCCGTACGACGTCTGTACGTCGCGATCTTATGTCTCGCCGGCGACGCTGCTGCTGCTGTTCTGTTCCGCACCATTCTAGCCTTGGTTTATCTTGCTTTTAGGGTAAGTGTCTCTCCTAAAAACTACATAGGACCTCGGATATTGTTAGACTAGTTTAGGGCTCGATTTAGACGATTTTTTGTGACTGTTTTGGGGCTGAATTGAGTGGCTGATTATTTGGTGGTTATGAACTGATTTGGCGATGAAATTTTGAGGTTTAGGGAGCTTGGATTAGGGCTGTGATGTTGGGGAGTGATCGAGATTAATTTGTGTGATTAATTGGTACTGTTATGATTTGATTGGGTTTAATTGAATGTTTGCATTGTTTGTTATTGTGGGCTGATGGGGAATGTGTTCTGGATTGTGCTTGGGCCGAATGTGATGTAGCGCTGTACTGTGTGTATGTGGCTGTGAGGTGTAAGGGTGTGGTCGTGTGAATATGCATTGAATTCACGTGCCAAGAATGTGTGATTGGGTGGCGTGTTCGTATGACGAGAATGTGAAATTGCTGAATGTGTATGTTTAGTCGTACGGTTGTTGGCTGTGAGTAAGTGTGGTTTGAGTAGAACGAGGGTACAAACATGTAGGATTGGTTGAAAAGGATCCGTCCTGAGGCGTGTACGTTTAAGCGGGACGATATCGTCCCTAACGAGGTGACGATGCCCGACCCGACAGGGTAACGATGCCTGACGTGGTCAGACGACCGTTAGCCTGATGCATTTTACGCAGGCGCGGTAGAAGGAAAGTGTGTGTACGATTCCGTCCTGAGGCGTGTTCGTTTACGCGGGACGATGCCATCCCTGACGAGGTGATGGTGCCCGGCCTGACGAGGTGTCGATGCCTGTCGAGGTCAGAAGACCGTTGGCTTGATGCGCTTTACGCGGTGCGGTAATGATGGAAAAATTGAGAATGAGCGAGAATTGACTTGAGGTGCATGGTGTGAGTAGTGTGTGAGTGTGTTTGTATCGCGTGAAGTGATGCTTAATTATGAGGTAGAAACTGCTAGGCACGGTATAGGACGTGCCCAAGTGATTTCTGTCTTATAATTGAGGCACACACGCGTTTGTGATTCCTTGCTGAGGTGTATTGGCTGTGTTATGGTCTAATATGCAAGGATATGCATGATGAATGCTAGGTAGGGTCGTGTGTGGTTGTTAGTTTGGTTGATTATGTGTGTTTTGCGTGTTTTTGTCTGGCAGTACGTGAGTGCCTACGTAGGGTTTGGGGTTGTATACTTATTAAGATTCGTCTCATAGTTGTATAATCCGCAATTTCAGACCCTCAGCCGTAAACCCGGGAAGTTCGCCTCTTCTTTTTGGAAGTTCCAGGAACCACCTTTGGTGCCCGGTGGAATTGCAGGTGAGTTTCCGGAGGTTCAAGCTAGAGATTCAGAAGCAGACTGGAAGAGGGCGATCCTTAGGTTTTCCCTAGGGTATTTTAAGGGTTGTGTAAATCGGGTTGACCCATACGGAAGTTAAGTTAACCAAGACCCTGATCTTTTGTTATGACGGTGATTTCGGATGCTAGTTTGCTGCGTATGTTTGTAATATAAAGTTAGTTTTTGTGGTGCAGTAATATTGTATGAAATGCTATTATTGTTGTTTGTCTGTTCTGTTGTTCTACTCCGTTGTCGTTATCTTTTTGCCTAGGGTTTTGTTTTATATATTTCGCTTCTGCATGTGGCTTTGATGTTTGGGTTGGGTCGGCGATGTTCCTAGGACGTTGCATCATTTTGACCGGAGCAGGGGATGTCGCGAGCCTGTAGGGTTCGGGCGTGACATAAAATGTTTTAGCAGTATAATTTAAAAAAAAAAATCTTAAGAAACAAGTATTCCTATATTATGTTAAATATAAACGTGTTTTAGCAATATGGGTCGGGTATGGGTTAGGTATGAGTCCGGATATTTACATTATGAATAAATGGGTCATAAACGGGTTAATAGGTCAATTTGGGTCGGACCATTTATGACCCGACCCAAACCCGATCCGACCCACCCGTTTAACCAGTCTAATCTTGAGTGAAAAGATGAACGCGAAGTCGAGGGATTAGAATCTACTTGCTTCGAAGATGATCTTGTTGAAGAATCGTAGGAAGTTAAGCTGATTTTCCTCTTGCGCTATAACACCCTAAATTTCTACCTATTTCCGAGATCCAACGAAGTGGATATTATTTCTCATCTGATTTTAGTACTTCTCGCCCGGAGCCGGCCCCTTGCAGGATACTAACCAATGGGAAAGGCTAACTAGGAAAACGGTACGTAGACCGAGGACCGATTGCGAATCAGGCACTGATTTCGAGAAACGACAGGGAAGTATTTTGGACTAATGTGGGCTGATCTTAGGAAGGTGACGGATTTGGTTTGGCCAACGACGTACGATCGGATCGCGGGTGATTCAGCTCGACCGAGAGTACGAGTGGCGAACAAATCTCGAACTTAAACCGAACGATCGTGACCCTTGGAATAATCAATAATTCCTTGAGTTCTTTCGGTAATCGAAATTGTCACGACTCGAGTGACCCTAGGTCGATACGCGTAACCCCTAAACAGCCATCCGTCAGTTAGAGGCGCTAAAATTTTGAATTGAGCAATTTTGATTGCCAAATTGGACCCGAACTTCGATGTCAAAATTCTATGGGTATTTGCGACTATTTTGGGAGGCTGACGTCATTTTTGAGTGGTCAATCATATTTGGGGTCGGTACGGTCGAAAAATGGAATTTCGACCTGAGACCGGAAAATTACGAAAATACCCGTGTCCTATTTTTGGAGTTCCAAATTTTGAGGATTTTTGGGGACTTCATTGTGGATAATTATTAGAATTATTGAATTACCAAAAGGCCCCTCAATTATTAGATGGGAGCGATTAATGGCCATTGGATCAAAGGCCAAAATAATCCACGAGTTAGGATCGCGACACGTGGCACCACATTTTTGACCATAAGCCCACTTTGACCCATTTCTCTCCCCCATCTTCATTTTCACGCCAGTCATCTTCCTCCCCCAACCATCTCCCTTCTCTCTTCCCTTGGCCGTGAGGAGCAGCCACCATCGGAGCAGCCGTCGCCGCCACCGGAACGCCATCGTCTATCGCCATGAGGACGCCGAAGCGCCGCCGCCGAACCGATTTGATCTAGCTACTATTTAGCCCGTTTCTCTTCTTGTTCAGCCAACTTTTGAAGCTTTAACCTAGTAAGTGGAAATCCTAACCCTTAATTAGAATTATGTACACTTTGGACAAGTTTTAGGGGTTAATTAGTGGGGGTTGATTTGGGCTGATGTTGTGGTGATTTTAAGAGCCTAAAGTGATGAGCTGGATTTGCTTAATGGTGCAAGTTTAATGATTCTCAGATTACTAATTTTACTGTACCTCTGCGTTTTGTTATTTTTTTTGTGATCATTGTAGCCGAATCTGAAGAAGTGTTCTTCATGAAAGTTATTCTCAACATCTTTAAGTATAACATATTTTAATTTGGGAATTTTTAGAAATCATTTGAGGCCATTCGGAAGTCCACATTTGGACCGAAACAAAACTGCCCGATTTACTGTTCATCCGACCTTCTAGTCTGTTCGAATTTTTATAAATTTTTTCAAATCTATTTTCAAAATACTTCCTTCACAGAAATTGTTGGAGATATTTGTGGCTATAACATATAAAAATTTCAAGACTTTCCAAAATATTTTGGATACTGAATGAGTTGTATTTTGATAGCTTGAGGGGCTGTCCGAGCAAATCGAATTTTGTCCAACTTTGAGTGTCAAAACGAGGTGTTTACGGTTAGAACTGGGTTTCTAGTTCTGCATAGAAAATGTTCATCGAGATGGTTTGTATAACATATCCAAATTTCATAATTTTTGGAATTAATTTACTATTTATTTCAAATGGATTTCTGTCACTGTGCAACTGCCTAGTTTGGACCCGATTTTGTATATTTCCGATTTTTCTCTCTCTCGGACTGATTAGTGGCTGTCCATTGAGGTTTAATTGGGCCTTGTATGACTAATGTGTGGTTTGTTCGTGAATTGCCATGTGTGAATGGTTGGGCCATGTAGTGGCTGATTTGGGTACAAATTTTGCTTGATTGTGTTAAATTTTGTGGTGCCTCGTTTGAGCGACTCGGTGGTTGAATGGTACTTTTTCGTGCTCAATTGTTTAATGCCATGCCGGCTGATTTCGTGTTCGAGAAATGCGGTGTGTGATTGGCCAACATTGGTGTAAATGTTTATTGTCAAAGTGCGTAAATTATGTTTTGGGCCACATGGTACTAGTTGGCCAAGTGTGCATGTTATGCAAATAATTATGGGCAATTGATTGGCTATTTGAGCACGTTGATTTGGCATGTTTGTTGAAATGCCATGCTGAAATTGAATGCTCATGTTGCATTGTACGACATTGTATGGCCACGTATTGTGTATGCCGAGAATGGGCCATGAGATGAGATTGTGCGAGAATGCGTGTCTGACATGAGCATGTGATCACCTAATTGCCCTGATGCGTGTTACGCGGGATTCAGATAATAACTGACTATGTGTATGTGTGATCATAATTTGCCCTAATGTGTGTTATGCGGGATGTACCGTCCTAATGCATTTTATGCGGGACGATGCTCAGTACATCCGGAAGACTACTAATCTGATGCATTTTACGCGGGCTCTGGTTCGTGAGGAGATCAGTGTTATGCCTCATGCACTTTGTAGTAGGCTAGCGATACTGGGCCAGAGATGCGCTTTATGCGGGCCACGAAGTGTTATGATTAAGAAAGAACAGTGTTGCGCCTCATGCACTTTGTAGCAGGCTAGAGACACCGGACGTTATGCGTTTTACGTGGGTTGTAATAATAATTGAGTATTGAGCCAGTGTGCAGTGTGAGCCAGAATGAAACATGGCATAATGATAACATTTGCATGCATAAGAATGCATGGGCCAGTGTGCGAGTGTGCAAGACTCGGTGAATAGCATGCGAGATGAACACTTTGAGTATGAGCATGCATATGGCGTACGTGTGAAAATGTATACAACGTATGTGCTGTGATTATTATATCGAACTGTTTAACCTGCAGGATCAGCAAGGTAAGCGATCCGGGCTCAAGGGCCTAGGTCATTTGATTGACATTATTGTCCATTGTTGCGTTGATTTGCTTGTCGGGAGGTGCATGTTAGCCTAGTTTCGATTTAGGAGACCTATTTACTGAGATTCGTCTCATAGTTGTTTAAACCCATACTCCTGATAGAGGTTGCCTGGTGTACCCGATCCATATGAGAATCCGGAGCCCATAGAGCAGGATCTCGATCAGGTTGGTGAGGTCGAGCAGATGGATTCGGAGGATGAGATAATCGAGGCTGAGTCCGAGTCATTAGGATCTGATCCCGATTAAGTTTTCTAGGATCGGCCTTAGCCTCCCTTAGGTTGGGCCAGTAACCTTTTTGATTATAGCCCCACCTTAGACTGCCTCTTGGCCACTTAGATATTTTGTTAGTAGTGGCTGTCGACCTGCTTTTGTTTGGTGATTTGTATTAGTGTATAGTGGACATTGTATATGTTTTGAAGTTTGATGCAAGTCTTGATTATTAGTCTTTGAATTGTTCGACGTTCCTGTTACTCTTGGTCATGTATTGTTTTGTACGGATGTTTTAATTATTGCTTCCGCATGTGCCTTATACTCTGTGTTGGGAGTTGGGTCAGCGACGCGGCCTGGGATATCGCAGCAAATTAGACCGATACGTGGGATGATTGTGTTGAGGAAAACTCCTACTAGTTTTGAAGTTGACAAAACCTTCCATGATATTTGTAGAATCTGATAATTATTCTGAATCTTCTTATTTCAGGAATATATGTTCTGGAAACTTAGAAGGAAGTTTTTCAAATTTTACAAGATAGAAGAATTATCTAAGTTCTGAGATATTTTTCAGATGCAGAAATAATTCAGACTTTATAAGTTCTTGAAGACCCACAAAAGCTAAAGTTCTGAGATTCAGAAAATTCAGAAGCAGACGCGTAAGCTGAAATTTTTCAGAAGCAAATGCATAAGTTGAAATTTTTTAGAAACAGACGAAGACACAGTAATTCTTCAGAAGCAAAACTCAGAACGAAGAATAACAGCTAGTGATCTGGCATGGATTTCACAGAAGGAAAGTTTTGATTTGATCAATCTTAATCAAATTGATTGACAATCAAATACTAAAACAAGAATGCTTTACAACGGACAAAACTCTCTTATGGAAATCAAGATTCTGATTGTACGGGCGACTAGAATCAGCGGGATTCAGAATTTGTCATCTAACGGCTACTCAATTCTTATTTTACAAATCTGTCCAAGGTGAAGATTGGAAGATAATCCTCTGCAAGTTGTTCAACGGCTAGTGTGGATGAAGAGGAGTATTTAAGGAGAACATGAGTAGCAGAAGAAAAACAGATTCAAGAATCAACAAGTCCAAAGTCTGAGTTTACTCCAATCTGTTCTCTTGTTGTTCTGAACTTAAGATCAAGATCTTGAGGATTACTTTGTAAAGAGTGATTGTGTGAGATAGAGAGTCCTATCATACACAATAGTTCTGAGACTCAGAGTCTGTAATTTCCTCTTGATTACATAGTGAAATCCAGCCGGTAAGCTGTAAGCATGCGAGAGTGGACGTAGGCTTACCATAAGCCGAACCACTATATATCTGTGTGCAGATTCTCTTTTCCTTATCTCTTACTTTACCTTCTGCATTTCAGAACTTCTCCCATTTGGTCTAACTTGAATCTGAATTTTATTCAGACTCTTTTGTTATTCGTTTCACTTCCGCACAAATATCTAAGATTTGTTTAGGATCACCTATTCACCCCCCCTCTAGGTGACCCGTGTTAGCTATTTCAATTGGTATCAGAGCAGGTTGCTCATTTATTGAAGTGTTTTACTTCTGAGCTAACGATCTATATGGCTAGCTATGGTGCTTTAGGGCTCATTGAAGGACAAAGCAACAACAGGCCACCATATTTCGATGGCAAAGAGTACAGCATTTGGAAAAACAAGATGAAGGCATTCATCAAATCAATTGATCACATGCAATGGGATGTTATCATCAGAGGAGTAAACCCAAAGTCTTCAGACTCAAAAGAGAAAGCAGATGCAAGCAAACCAGCAGATCTTCCTTTATCTCAAACTGAGATATCCAAAAGAGAGACTTTAGATTCAAAAGCTATTTATTCTCTCTATTGTGCTTTATCTCCTATTGAGTATAAGAAAATTGCTGCTTGTGAATCAGCAAAAGAAATCTGGGATACTCTTTATGTTACATATGAAGGAACGGATCGAGCCAAAGAAACTCAAATTAATATTTTGCTCGGTCAATATGAATCTTTCAAAATGAAGCCTGGAGAATTAATTGCTGATTTTTATGATAGGTTTACTGACATAGTAAACGGTCTTGTTTATGAAGAACAACCAGTTCCAGATGCATTGAAAGTCAATAAACTTCTGAGAGGACTGACAGATCAGTGGGACAACATCAAAACATCTCTCCGAGAGACACAAAGGATCAAGCCTCTATCAGTGAATGAATTGATTGGAACTCTTCAATCATATGAAACTGAGAAACGGAATGAGCAAAACGAATCCAGAGGTAATAAGTCAATTGCATTGAAAACTAATGTTGATTCTGATGCAGATTCTGAATATGAAGATGTTGATGATGAAGAACTAGCTCTCTTCATAAAGAAATATAAGAAAATGAAAATCAGAGGAAGAAACCTTAAAGGGAAGAAGCCTTTTGAGAATAAGAGATCTATCAATGAGACAGAGAGATCAAATGATATAATATGCTTTCACTGTAGGAAACGTGGACACATCAAGCCAAACTGTCCACTTATGAAAAAGAAGACCAAACTCGAGAAAGCAAAGAAGGCCTTAAAGGCAAAAACCTGGAGTGACACAGAGTGTGAAGATAGTGATGAAGATATCTGTCTGATGGCACAGTCAGACTCAGACTCAGATTCTGATTCTGATCCTAGAGTGGAAATCGAGGTAAAACCTTTTGAAATGTCTATCGAAGTGTCAAATTATACTGATGAATTGTGCTTTGAATTTAAAACTGCTCTTAAAAGAATCTCTTCTTTGAAAAAGGAAAATTCTTCACTACGGCAACAGGATGTTTCTAAAAAAGAAAGGATCGATTTTCTTCAAAAAGAGTTTCATCAAATCAAGAAAAGTCGAGATTTTCTTTCCAAAGAAAATGATGTTTTAAAAAGGGAAGTTTAAAAAATTACTTCAAATTTTTCAAAAGGTTCAGAAACCTTGAAGCATATCCTTTCTATTCAATTTCTTACTATAACAAATCTAGTCTTGAATTTGTAAAGGAAAGTGATAGCTTAATTGATTTTCCAAAAGTCAAGGAGAGATTAAAACAAAGACCTCCTCGACAAGTTTATAAAAACCATTTCCAAAAGAATTTTGTAAAACCTGTTGGACGGAGTGCACTCAGGTGCTCAAAATGTGGAGATCCACAACATTTTGAGAATGAATGTCCTAAGGTCTAGAGACCTGTTCGAAGAGATTTCGTTAAGACAGCCTACACTAATACTCAAGGACCCAAGCAAATTTGGGTACCAAAGAAAACTTGAGATGTTATGATTTTTGCAGGTTACCACAAAGAGAAAAAGAAAGTGGTACATAGACAGTGGATGTTCTAGACATATGACAGGAGATCCAAGCCTATTTGCTGATCTACATAGTCTGAATGGTGGAAAAGTTTCCTTTGGAGGAAATACCAAAGGACAAATCATTGACAAAGAAACAGCTAATGTTGGAGGACTCAGAATCAATGACGTTTCGTTGGTAAAAGGACTCAACTACAATTTGATTAGCATAAGCCAGCTTTGTGATACAGGTTTCAGAATCAACTTTCAAGAAGATACATGCTCAGGAACAAGCAAAGATTCTTCTCAAACATTCACAGGAAGAAGACATGGCAATATTTATCTTCTGGATGTTAATCCAAACTCTAATCATTGCCTAATCTCAATCAAAGAGGATGAAGAACTTTGGCACAGAAGGTTGGGACATATCAGTATGAAACAAATCTCAAAAATCTCAAACAAGAAACTGGTTCGAGGTTTGCCAGATTTTAAATATAGAAAGACAGATTTATGCAATGCCTGCTTGCTAGGAAAACAAGTAAGAAGTTCTTTCAAATCTATACATCATGTTTCTACTGATCGTGCGTTGCAGCTTCTTCATATGGATTTGTTTAGACCAAACAGAACACAAAGTATTGGTGGTAAGAAATATTGTTTAGTTATTGTTGATGACTTCACAAGATTTACATGGGTATTTTTTCTTACACATAAAAATAAAGCATTTTCATATTTTACAAAATTTGCAAAAAGAGTTCAAAATGAAAAGGGCTATACCATTTCCTACATTAAAACTGATCATGGGGGAGAATTTGAAAATCAAAGTTTTTCAGACTTTTGTGAGGAAAATGGCTTTCAACATAATTTTTCTACTCCATACACACCAGAACAAAATGGTGTTGTGAAAAGGAAAAAATCGTTCCTTACAAGAAATGGCAAGAACCTTATTGATTGAAAGCAAGATTCCTTTTCATTTCTGGGCAGATGCAGTTTTTACAACATGTTATATTATTAATAGAGTGTTTCTCAGACCCATTCTTGAGAAAACCCCTTATGAGCTTTACAAAGGTAGAAAGCCCAGTATTTCATATTTTCGAGTATTTGGTTGTAAATGCTTTATTCTCAAAAACTCAAATGATCGTCCTGGAAAGTTTGATGATAGAGCAGATGAAGGGTTCTTACTTGGATATTCTATCACAAGCAAAGCATACAAAATATTCAACAAAAATTCTTAGACTGTAGAAGAAACAATGAATGTAAGGTTTGAAGAAAACATTCAGACTCACAGAGATGAATCTGAATCACCTCCCCACATTCAAGTGTCTTCAGAAGGTCATCTAGAATCTCAAAAGATCGAAAATTCTGTGAAAGTAGGAAAAGAAGACAATATACAGACTCAATCAGAAAATTTAGAGTCTGCAGATATTCAAAAGGAAAAATTTGACAAGAACTGGAAACATAAGTCCAGTCATCCGAAAAACCTCATCATTGGAGAAATAGAAGATGGAATCAAGACCAGATCCAAACAAAAAGAGAACATCAGCAATTTGGCATTGATATCTGAAATAGAACCAAAAGATGTTGAAGAAGCTTTATAAGATGAAAGCTGGATAGAAGCTATGCAAGAAGAACTTCAGCAGTTTAGAATCAATGAAGTATAGGAGCTTATGCCAAGACCCAAAAACCATCCAGTAATTGGAACAAAATGGGTGTTCAGAAATAAACTGGATGACAAAGGGAAGGTTACAAGAAACAAGGCAAGACTGGTTGCAAAAGGCTATTCTCAAGAAGAAGGCATTGAGTATGATGAAACATATGCACCAGTTGCAAGGTTGTAAGCCATTCGGCTATTATTAGCTTATGCTTATTTCCATAACTTTAAACTTTTTCAGATGGACGTGAAAAGTGCCTTCCTAAATGGATACATTAAAGAGGAAGTATATGTGGAACAACCAACTAGCTTTGAAGAACCAAGGAAGGCTGATTATGTTTACAGACTCAAAAGGCCCTTTACGGTCTGAAACAAGCACCCAGAGCTTGGTACGAAAGGTTAAGTAATTTCCTTCTGCAAAATGATTTCACAAAGGGTAAGGTAGATACAACTCTATTTGTTAAGAGAAAGGGTAAAGATTTTCTACTTGTTCAAATCTATGTTGATGATATTATCTTTGGATCTTCTAACGAATTATTTTGCAAGGAATTCTCTAAAAATATGCAGAACGAGTTCGAGATGAGCATGATGGGAGAACTAACATTCTTTCTTGGCTTACAAGTGAAACAAATGAAAGATGGTACCTTCATTTACC
Organism: Syzygium syzygioides; assembly: GCA_031216285.1. Taxonomy (NCBI): domain Eukaryota; kingdom Viridiplantae; phylum Streptophyta; class Magnoliopsida; order Myrtales; family Myrtaceae; genus Syzygium; species Syzygium syzygioides. The sequence goes on along the minus strand of CM062243.1, from coordinate 3,309,288 downwards.
AAGAAAAGTATGCCAAGGATATAGTCAAGAAGTTTGGACTGCAAAATTGCAAGAAGATAGACATTCCAATGTCACAATCATCCAAGCTAGACAAAGATGTAAACGGTAAAAAGGTTGATCAGAAGGTATATAGAAGCATGATAGGTTCTCTATTATATCTTACTGCATCTAGACCTGACATACTTTTTAGCGTCTGTATGTATGCGAGATTTCAGTCAGATCCAAAGGAATCGCATTTTTCTGCAGTAAAAAGGATAATCAAATACATTGGAACTTATCCAATGCTAGGTCTTTGGTATTCCAAAGATTCAGATTTTACTCTTACTGGTTATTCAGATGCTGACTTAGCTGGATGTAAAGTGGACAGGAAAAGTACTACAGGTACATGCCAACTTCTTGGAAAGATGTTAGTATCCTAGTATTCAAAGAAGCATAATATAGTCGCACTATCAACAACAGAAGCAAAATACGTAGCCTTGGAAAGTTGCTGTGCACAGATTCTGTGGATGAAGCAGCAGTTGCGAGATTTTGCTGTTGAAGACTCAAATGTTGCAATCAAATGTGACAATACCAGTGCCATCAATCTCACTAAGAATCCTATTCTTCACTCTCGAGCCAAGCATATTGAGATCAAACATCATTTCATTAGAGATCATGTTCAAAATGGTGATGTGAATGTTCAATTTATTGATTCTAAGAATCAATTAGCTGATATATTCACAAAACCCCTTGATAAATCTTCTTTTGAATTTATTAGAAACAAACTGTGCATCACTTATCCTTTTTGAAGTGTTTGACAGACAAGAATATTTTTCAGACTTAAGTGATCTCGGTCTGAACATTTCTCAGACTCTCAAGAACGGTACGTACATAGTTTAAATTTTGGCGGGAATATTTTTGGCAGGATATTTTCACATTTGTTATATTTGGAAGCAAATCAGGTACGTATCCTAACTTATCTGATTAATTGAGCTTAAAATATTATCATGATAGTAGTCTGATCTTTTATGCTTCAGAAAATCTATTTCCTTCCTATTTACTTTGACTTATTTTTTTACCTTCTAAAAATAACCTTTTATTCCCAAAATTCGTCTTTCACCTTTATAAACCTTTTCGTCTCTTTTCAAAACCTTCATCAGTACGATTTTCTGCTCAAACCTTTTCGATACTCAGAGACCCTCCTCGTCTTCCTCCTCCAAAAGATCAAAACTTTTTGTCCCAGAAGCAATCAAAATGCCTTTCAAGAGAAGATCTTCGCGTATTTTGAGTCAAGAGTCCAAATCTACTGCACCGCCAGAGTTTATGGACATTTCAGACACAGAGTCGGAAGAGCTTGAAGAACCTACTCAAGCGACTCCTCCTCCTCGATCGTCATCTCCCAAATCAACGGCTAAAACAGATTTCCGTTTCAAGAACATTAAACTTGTATGGAAAAATTATCAAAGGTTGAAGAGAGGAAATGCTTCTTCTGAGACTCTTCTAAAATATCTCAAAGACAATGAACTTCGGTCTGAAACTCATCTTGCTCAAAAGTATTCTGAGTATATTGCTGGGACTGATCACACTCCGGCCAACACAACCCCAAATGTGCCTCTTTCTAGAAAGGGCAAAGAAAAGGTCGGAGAAACATCCACTCAGTCTGCAAAGAAATCTGTAAGCCCTAAATCTTCATCAAAATTTGTTGTTCCTGAAGATGATGCTCGACTCTTTGAGCTCTTTGAAATGAAAGTAGGTATAGCGTCTGGTATGCCAGGAACAGGTGGATTATTTCGAAGTTCTGAACATAATACCTGTTATAAGCTTTTACTTGCTAGAGGAGTCATGAATCACAGAACCGTGGACTTCACCTGTTTAGAGAAGGCAAATATCTCTGTCAAACATCTGTTTGAGAAACAAGGCATTTATGAGTTTTGTCTTCAGTCTGCAACTGTTTATTCTGAATTAACTACCTATTTCTATTCCAATCTTTCAATTTTGTCGCCCAACTGGCTCCAGTTCACTGTAGGTGACAAGAAATTTGATATAAAGGCTGATTTGTTGGCGAGAATAATTGGAGCAAAACACTCCAAATTCATTCTATTGGAGGTAGACTATGAAGAGGCTTCCAAGGTAGCTTCTGAAAAACCCAACTTTGCTCTAAAATCAAAGAAGCATATCACTTATTCTGACTTATCCAGAAGATCCATCATTCTGCACAAGATCATTATAAATTGTTTGAAGCCGAAGGCAGCCTCCAAAACTGACCTGTCCAAGTCTGAGATTAAACTCATCTAGGCTCTATTGAAAGGTCAACCTTTTTCCCTACCTCATATCATCATATTCCACATGTACAGGACACTACAAAAGGACAAGGGACAGCTACCATATGGTGCATTAATCTCACGAATTTTTATGTTCCTGAAAATATCAATTCCTGATGAACTGCAACAGAACAGTGTTCCCTGTATGTTTGTTGGAGAAAGAATGCTCTCCAAGATGAAACAATTTGATGACATACGAGAAAAGATCAAGGGAAAAGAGGCTGAGGCTCTTTCTACTGGTAAGTCACATATCAGAAAAACAGAGCAGAGAAAAGGATCAGGAAGCAAGAAAGAATCTCCAGTCTCACTAAAGGTGTACAAGAAAAGAAAAATCCTTTTGCATGACGAAAGTGATGAAGCAGAAGAAGAACACCTTAATACAGGACAGGCTAATGTTCCAGAACATGCTTCTGAACCAGTTTCAGAACCAACTTTCACAGATCAAGTCTCTGAAGAACAAGCACCTGTTTAGGGGGAGATTCCACCAGAAGCAACCCAGGGGTTCGAACAGTCTGAGCGAGACAATGTCCAAGAACAGTCTTCTAATAGTCCGAACATCCTCACACTTTTGCTTGAAATCAAGGACAAACAAGCTGCACTGGAACAAGAAGTAAAGAATCTGCAGAAAATTGTTGAGGAAAACAACAACACTCAACGTCTTCAAACAGCTGCAGATAAAGCAGAACTGGAGGAGGCCATTACCCAATGCTCATCCAACATGGAGAAGGCGGTGGGTCAATGCAGTTCAAAGATTGAGGAGGCTGTCTCTATCTTGGATAACTTTCAACTGATCCGAATTCCTTCCAAAAAATAGCCTATTTAAAACTTTTTCTCCCAATTCTTAATTTTTGGTCTATAAACTCATTAACATTATTTGTTTAGACTGGTTATTCTATTAATATTAATGCCTTATATTCTCTATATTTATCTTTTTGCTGGTGACAAAAAGGGAGAGAATTTAAATGCAAATTTAATGCAGGCTATAGACAAAGGAAGCAAAGAAGCACAGATTTCAACAGAGTTTGATCTTTCAATCTGTGATTAATGCGCTGAATATGATTACTTACTTTGAATTTATTTCATATTAACACAATCTGCAGGAAAGTTTTGTCACCATCAAAAAGGGGGAGATTGTTGAGGAAAACTCCTACTAGTTTTGAAGTTGACAAAACCTTCCATGATATTTGTAGAATCTGATAATTATTCTGAATCTTCTTATTTCAGGAATATATGTTCTGGAAACTTAGAAGGAAGTTTTTCAAATTTTACAAGATAGAAGAATTATCTAAGTTCTGAGATATTTTTCAGACGCAGAAATAATTCAGACTTTATAAGTTCTTGAAGACCCACAAAAGCTAAAGTTCTGAGATTCAGAAAATTCAGAAGCAGACGTGTAAGTTGAAATTTTTCAGAAGCAAATGCAGAAGTTGAAATTTTTCAGAAGCAGACGAAGACGCAGTAATTCTTCAGAAGCAAAACTCAGAACGAAGAATAACAGCTAGTGATCTGGCATGGATTTCACAGAAGGAAAGTTTTGATTTGATCAATCTTAATCAAATTGATTGATAATCAAATACTAAAACAAGAATGCTTTACAACGGACAAAACTCTCTTATGGAAACCAAGATTCTGATTGTATGGGCAACCAGAATCAGCGGGATTCAGAATTTGTCATCTAACGGCTACTTAATCCTTATTTTACAAATTTGTCCAAGGTGAAGATTGGAAGATAATCCTCTGCAAGTTGTCCAATGGCTAGTGTGGATGAAGAGAAGTATTTAAGCAGAACATAAGCAGCAGAAGAAAGACAGATTCAAGAATCAACAAGTTTAAAGTCTGAGTTTACTCCAATCTGTTCTCTTGTTGTTCTGAACTTAAGATCAAGATCTTGAGGATTACTTTGTAAAGAGTGATTGTGTGAGATAGAGAGTCCTATCATACACAATAATTCTGAGACTCAGAGTCCGTAAATTCCTCTTGATTACATAGTAAAATCCAGCCGGTAGGCTGTAAGCGTGGGAGAGTGGACGTAGGCTTACCATAAGCCGAACCACTATATATCTGTGTGCAGATTCTCTTTGCCTTATCTCTTACTTTACCTTCTGCATTTCAGAACTTCTCCCATTTGGTCTAACTTGAATCTGAATTTTATTCAGACTCTTTTGTTATTCGTTTCACTTCCGCACAAATATCTAAGATTTATTTAGGATCACCTATTCACCCCCCTCTAAGTGACCCGTGCTAGCTATTTCAAATTGCGCTTCAAGGGGTTTGGGGTGTGACATGCGCAGCCACGAACTGTCCAAAATGAAGAAGAAAGAAGAAGAAAGAAGAAGAAGAGAAGAAAAGAAGATGAAGAGAATGAAGAGAGAAAAGGGAGAGACTTGCTATAAAGGAATTTCGGACAGAATATTACTTGAATATTTTGATTATCTTTTTTTTTTTGATTTTTTTTGGCGGTCCCAAAACTCTTGTTATCTCGCTTAATCCGCAGCCATCAATTTACCTAAGATTTTTTTTTCTACGCCAATATGGAATGACACCAAAAAAATTAGGATGTCACATTGATTCTCAGGCATCGATATTTTATTAAATGACGAAATGAGATGGCTCTTGTGACTTGGAATGGATAAACCGCCCCTTGCTGTATGAACCGAGGTGTAGCGGTATGCCTATGCCCGTGGAAAATTCTGAAAACCTGCAGATCAAAAATGTTTGAGCGGAACATGGAAACGTAACCAAAATGTTTCGGTCCCAGTTTCTCTTCGGGACAGAGTCTGTTTAACTTTTGTGATTAATTGCTCAACGTTCTAATTCTTTTGTTTTCCAGCGGAAGGAGAATCACATCCGGCGGCCGGCGGGATTTGGATCAAGTTGCCGGAAGTATCATCGTAGCCCCATGACGGATTCAAGTCCTGGCATGCCTGTGGAAATGATGCTGATATTTGGTTATCCCCGTTTGGTTTCTCTCTGTTCTTTCGAAAGAACTACTGCTTTTGTCTGAACAGAGGGTTCTGTATGCTCTATGGAACCTTTTGTTCTTCTTGTTCCATCATTCATTTCTCCTTGAACGCTACCCCAATTTTTGTTGCTATGGAGTATGATTGTTTCTCAAGCTCTTGGATTTGGAACATCAACAACTTGATTTGGCAGGGCAGATCTGCAAATTTTTTCTATTTGTAATTATTTTCTAATGTTAAAAAGTGTGCTTAAATCTATAAGAAGGGAGTTCGGTAATCAATGAAAATAACACAAATTTGCATTTGACATCCATGGATTTAGTGAAAAGAAAATGGAAATATATCTCTTTGATGTATAAAATTGCAGTCAATATTTGCAATTTTTGCATGATTTCAAGCGAAAATGAACCACAATTTCTTCTACGGATTACTCGAATTTCGGGGGGACAACATCACTTTTTCACTTATTATATATTCCACCAGGAAGTTGGTGTGCGAGAAATGGGTGAGAAAGTATTAGTTGGGATGGTCAAGTAAGTAAAGAGATAGTTTATTCATAGTACGACACGTGTCTATCGGATCCCATCTGTCAGAAATTTTTGAAGCTCCCTCTTTTCTCCCTCTCTCCCTTATTTCTCCTTAGATGTCCACATTATCTCTCTCTGCTCCAGAGAAAATATTCAATAGCTGATGTGGCGTGTGTTATTCACTCTTAACCAATTACAAATTGACATGCATATACGCTGATATGGATATAGAAAAATATATTATAAATTTCCCAATTCAATTGGATTTTTTTTTATCGGTTCTATTGTATCTCTCACTCACGATACATACTCAGACTTATACCTCGTCGAAACCCATTTTAAATTACGCGACCCCACCCATACCCCTGCGAAGGTGGAGATTCGAACTCCCCACCTCCTTTTTCTCAAGTGAGAAGGGTAGCCACTGGGGTAAATCCCCAGTGGTTAATCCAACTGGATTTCTCACATTCTCCTCTTCCATCTCCAGCCACGACTCCAAACTCCCCACCCTCTACCGCCATGGCCACTGGCGGAGTCACCGGCGCTACATTTGTTCAGCTTGGTCATCTCCTCCGCTCAGTGCCTCACTACCAGATCTGGCGGCAAGGGATTGAATTTGGTCGGAAGAGAATCCACGATTAAAAATTTGCACCTTTTTTTCTGTCGCGCTATGCGACCAAAACAGAAAACGATTGTTCACGAGCGACAACGTTCACACACGACAAGTCGGCACTCAACAAAACCAGTTCCATTTGTGCCAGATTGAGCCTTGGCCTCGAGGGACGACGGCTCATTCACACATGACGACGGAGGGGAGACGCGGAAGTTGGTGAACTTCCAGATTTGGAACCGTCGTCGCTCACAGCCATGGCTCCAGAGCGATGATGGGACGCTCACGACGATGGAGGGGGTGGACGTGGAGGACGGCGCTCAGATTTGTGGACGAGAGGCCGTACACGGCCATCATTGCTTCGCTTCTCTGTATCTGTGGACGAACCCTTGCGGCCAACGGTCAGCCTCTGAGACAACCAAGAGGGTGGACGCGGAGATCGGCCTGGACGCAACGATCAACCATCGCTCAACAGCCAGATCTGGTTTGCTGCTCAATCGCTTTGAGCTCGAGCCTTGGCTCGTTCATGGTTGCCAGCGACGAGCTCAACAACTTTGCTGCTGACCGAGGTGGGCATGGTGGGACGGTTGCTCAAGAAAGGTGGTAAGCGGTGGAGATAACCATGTCTAGGCGAAGACGTGCGTGTAGATGGAGGAGGAAGAGAGAAAAATTAGTTTTCTTTTATAAAAATTTTCAAGTCAATATCCATGTGTCAAGATGTATTTAGGTATCAGGAAATAAGCGCATGCCATCATGCATCGTTTTCGCAAACCACTGAATATTTTCTCCTATCTCTCGCTCCGTCTTTGCTTCACAACCTGTGCTCTCTCTCTCTTTTTCTCCCTCTCCTCTTCACGATCAAAAGCTCCCTCTTTTCATTTTCAATCCAGAATTTTATCACCCTTAGAATCGCAATAACTTCTCTTCATGTTCTCATTTTCTCGGGAATTTCAAAGAAGGAAGACATCTCTCTTTGAATGTCTCTCTTCATGACCAAACAAGCAAGCCGCCTCCGCCGTCGCCTCCAAAAGCCCAGTCGGCAGCTCTGGTTCGTTGTCTCCGTCCGACGAGCGAAGATCGATTGGAGGTTAGGGTTTTCCTCCACCTTCGTGCTTATATTCGCGTGTGTCTATTGTAGAGACTAATGTTTATCCCTATTTGCAAATCGAAACGAGGTTAAATGGTCTTTCTCTGCTCGAAATCGAAAACTCAATCGGGAGACCAAGTTCTTATAGAATCAGTAGATGTACGCTAAAATGACCTTGCAAAGTGTTAAACGTCAGATTCATGTGCTACTGCATCCATTGAGTGTAAATGGGTTGCTTGATTGCCTGAAATTATGTCTAACTATTGTTAGCATGACAACGTCCTTAAATGCTGCATCCTGATGCATTTTTAAATGGCTTTTTTCCAAGCTTCTTTTTTACCTTTTTAAGCATATTCTCCGGAAATTCTTTATCTCGATACATCAATTGGTCGGAGCAGTGTGTCCTCGTTGATTATAGCTTCAGCTGCAATTATGTGAATGCACTTTCTTGTGCGAATTAACTATTATTTGTTTGAAAATCGATTGCGGCAATAAATTGTGTCCATCTTTTCAACTTCCTTTTTCATAGTTGTTTTTACTAAACTTCTTTATGATTGAATGCTTTGATAATAAAGGTTTTCCCCAAGTCTGTCCTTTGTTTTAGGTTCTAGTTGCCGTGCACTCTGTAGGTTTGGCCTTCCCGCTTCCTAAAATCCCCAATCGCAAATTGGTTACCCCATTTCTCACGTTGACAGTTTGTAGGAATCAGATACTTGCAAAGTGATGATTTATTTAAGAATTTCTTTCTTATAATTTTAAGTAAGATCATTTGTCTATTCTGGAATGTCATCGTTTCATTTCCTTTGCCTCTTCGCGCAAAATGAGTTTTATTGCAGTGAATTGGGAGTAATGAGCGAACGTAGTGCCGATAAATACGTGGTTAGCCCAAATGGATAGAATCGTGTTATTCGATGGTTAGGGAAAATCCGTTATGCTAATAGGATACGCAATAAAGTACGATATTCACCTTTTTTGCTGCTCAAGTTGCTTGTTAAATTGAGTCCTCTTTATCATGTCGTTGATAGATTGCTTTCTTCAACTCATTTCTATTTGTAACTTGCGTTGTGTACTTATATCTCTAGCGAGGAGCAAATAGGAGTAAAGCCCGTGAGATTGAGAGATTCCCTCAATAGCCTATTCTAAAGAAAGCTTATTTTGTTGGCGATATCTATACAAGTAGCAGCGACGCAAGTCGTATTGTCGATAACGAAACAATTGCATCATTTATGAAGTATTTATGCTCACTAATTTATCAATATCCACGTAGTTATCCAGTATGACCATGGAACCTGCTTGCTAAAATTATTCTTTTACTTATCATTCATAACAGTATCATAGACAAAAATGAAATGAAACTTTTCGATATCATTCTAACGACGGCATTCATTGTCAAGAATAGTGTATGATTATCATTTTGAGATACATGGAGAATTGCTTGTTTTTCTTGGAAGCTCATTGCCTGTCTTGAATGAATATCACTATCATTTTGAGATGCATGGAATTCACAACAATGCCGTCCTTAAAAAGATATCGAAAAGTTTTATTTCATTTATCTTTTAGTGATATTGTTATGAATGATAGGTCAAGTATAACTATATCTTACAAGTTCCATGGTGGTTATTTATTTATAACCAGATAATTACAAGGATTTTGTTAAATTAATGAGCATAAATAGTTCATGAATGATTGATTGCTTCCTTTTCGACAATACGACCCGCCTCGTTGCTACTTGTACAAATATCGCCAATAAAATAAGCTTTCTTTGGAACCTAGAGGCTATTGAGGGACTCTCCCAATCTATATATAATAGTGACACGGCCTCTGCTCACATTTGTTCCTTGCCAGAGATATAAGCTGCACGACGCAAGTGTTACAATTCGAAAGAGTTGAAGAAAGCAATCTATCAACAACATGACAAAGAGAACTCGTGAAACTTGAGCAACAAAAAAGGTGGAAATTCTACTTTATTGCACATCCTATTAGCATAACCAAGTTTCCCTTAGCCATCAAATAGCACGACTCTATCCATTTAAGCTAACCACATATCCAACGGCTGAAGGTTCCCTCATAGCTCCTAATCATTGCAATAAAGCTCACTTTGCGCCAAAAGGCAATGGAAAGGAAACAAAGACATTTCAGGATAGACAGATAGTCTTGCTTAAAAGTTAGAAGAATGGAATTCTTATATAAATCATCACTTTGCAGGTATTTGACTCTTAGAAACTTCCAACGCGAGAAATGGGGTTTTAGGAAGCAGGAAGGCCATACCTACAGTTTGCACGGCAACTAGAAACCAAAAGAAAACCAATGGCCTTGGCAAAAATCTTTATCCTCAAAGCACACAAGCAGAAAAGTTTAGCAACCAGGAGTTTACCCCAATGGCCACTCTTCTCACTTGAAAAGGGGGAGGTGGGGAGTTCGAATTCCCACCTTCGCAGGGGGGTAGGGGTGGAGTCGCATAGTTTAAGATGTGGGTTTCGACACCCACACCCTACAAGAGGTGGAGCGCAAATCTGAGTATGTATCGTGAGTGAAAGATAGAATATGACCGATAAAAAAAAAAAAGAGAAGGCAACTTTAATAAGGAATTGAAAAGATGGACACAATTTACAGTTGATTTTCAGGCACATAAAAGCTTATTTTGCACATAAAGTGCATTAACATGATTGCAGGTGAAGCTATAATTAATGCGGCAACACTGATTGATATGCTGAGGTAAAGAATTCCAAAAAAAATATGCTTAAAATTGTAAAAGGAAGCATAATGCACATGCTGTAATTTGGAAAGACCATTAGAAATGCGTAGTAGTCAAGGATGTTGTCGTGGCAATCAAGCAAATCCGTTAAGACATATAATTTCGGACAATCAAACAGCCCATTTACACGCAACAGATGCAGTAATACGCATGAATGATGTTTAAAACTCTGCAAGATCCATCGAACATACATCTAATGATTCAATAAGAACTTGACTCAATAAGAACTTGATGGACACACGTCGCACGCTGAATGGAAGGTGTCATAATTTACTTGGCAATATTGTCCAGCTCTAACATTTTCACAAGATGGGTCGGTCCACGTGGGATGGATCAAGTTCCACGTCATCGCCGACGCGGGCCCGATTGTTGTCATCAGAGCCCTCCCGCGGCGCCACCTGGAAAGCCCGGGACAAGATTCCGCGTCCCCCGAACCATCCAGAACCGCCACGTCATCGGCGGCAACGGCGGAGATGAGAGCGCGACGAATCTCTCGGACGTTAAAATTAAAGGCAAAGGCGCAGGAAAAAAAAGTAGAAAGAAAAAAGGAAAAGAAAAGGAGAGAATAATTTAATTTTAAAACGAGGAACAAAGGCCGACCACTAGCAGGAGTGATGTTCTCGCTGTAACTGTCGAAAGCACAGGCTTCTGTCGCCGGAGAAGAATCGGAGCTGCGAGAAGCTCCTCCTCCCTCCGTCGCCGGAATCGGAGCCTCGCTCGCTCGCCGCCGCCGCCGCCGCTCGCCGCCCGCCGCCTCCATCGGTAAGTCGGTCATTTCCGCGGCGCTTGCCGTGCGGGTTGCGTTCGTCGTTTTCGCCCGCCGTCTCGCGCGGTGCGCGCGCGCGCCTCGAGCAAATCAGTGGCGTTCTGGCCGGAAAAATGCTCGATCGTTTTGCCTGCGTGATCTCGCAGAAGGATTCTGTGTTTTTGTCTAAGTGCGTTAGCGTTGTCCTCGAGAGCTCGCAGCGGAATCTAGTTGGTTTTAGTCTGTTTTTAGGGGGGCCCGGGGGGGTTTGTCGCTTGGACAGTTCCCCTGGAACCGTGGAACTTTGAAGTCGAGGTGACGATGTCTTTCTTGCGTGTTTCTTTTTCAGGTCTGTTTACTTGAATGGCGCGATCAAGGCTTCGGAGTTCATCTGTGGCTTATAAAGGCTGTCGCTAGTTGTTGCGGCTCGTGATAAGGGTTGAATTTTGGGGTTTCGGTGGCGATTTTCTATTAAGGATAGGGGTGAGTGGGTTTTGAGCTGCAGCGATCGTGTTTATTGCTCTATAGAGTTGGGTATTGTTGTCAATGGTAGAGGAATTAAGTGTGTAGTTGGAGTCATGGATGATGATAAAGAAATTGATACGTGGTTTTCCATGCAAAACAGTAAGAGCCCCTCAGAATTGGCCGAGTCTTGTCTCTTTGTTATCTCTTGTTTCGCGGCTGCCTTTGTGGGAATAGTCACTATATTCTACACGGCCTTCCAATGGAGACGAAATATCAATTTAAGTTGGATGAAAGCCATAGCCCGGTCGAAGAAAAATCCCAAGGCGAGGCACAAGGTTCCCGTGGCGCCTCATTCTTGGGAGCTGGAGTTTGGGTCGCGTGGCAAGAACCTAAATTGCTGTGTGTGCTTGAAGTCTGCATCGCCTTCTCAAACCCTTGGTTCTGCAGTCACTTCAGATATCTATCGATGCAGCATTTGCGGTGCAGTAGCTCACATTAAGTGTTCCTCAAGTGCTCAGAAGGATTGCAAGTGTGTATCTATGTTTGGAAATGATAAGGTCGTGCATCAGTGGACTGTTCGTTGGACAGAGATCACTGATCTGCCTGATGAAACTTCTTTCTGTAGCTCCTGTGAAGAGCCGTGTAGTGGATCATTTCTTTGTGGTTCCCCTATATGGTGTTGCTTGTGGTGTCAACGAATGGTTCATGTAGATTGCCATACTAATATGTCTAACGAAACAGGCGATATTTGTGATTTAGGCCCCCTCAGAAGGTTGATCCTATCACCACTTTATGTCAAGGAGTTGAACCGTAGTCCTGCAGGTGCATTTTTGAGCTCTATCACACAGGGAGCTAATGAAATTGCTTCATCGGTGCGTGCTACTATCCGCAGTCAAAGCAAGAAATACAAACAGGGATCTGAAACTTCTGCTGACAGTAGGAACAGCGGAAATGCTGACACATCCACAGAGAACACTGCAGAGTCAAATCCAGCAGTGAATGGTTCTTGCCAATTGGATGAGAATTGCAATGGAGAGTTCAGTATGGGGGTTTCCCATAATGATGCAGCTGGGGATAACAAGACTGAATCGAACGCTGGATTGAAAAGAAGTGGATCAATCAATCAGAAGGATGATTCTTTACGGATGAAACAAAGATATGAATTGGTTGATTTGCCTCCAGATGCAAGGCCGTTGTTGGTTTTTATTAATAAGAAAAGTGGAGCTCGTCGAGGGGACTCTCTCAAGCAACAGATGAATATCCTTCTGAATCCTGTTCAGGTGATTTCACATTAGCAAGACATTCATCTCAGGATTCATCTCACACATGCCTCTTTTATTGTTTACATCTCTTGTTGGGCATTGTCATCGACCAAAGCATCCTTTCAATTAAGGATAGAGAATTTTATTGATTAACGATGTTTCAAGAAATACATACCTGATAATTTTTGGCTAACTAACTTAAGAATTTTGTAGAGATTCAGTTCAGGATGATGTGTCTTTCTTTGTTTGCTCATTAACTCCTGCTGGGTATTGTTAATGACCAAAGCATAATTTTAATAAAATTAGGGAAGTTAGTTGAGTGCCATTGCTTCAAGACCTGCACAACTGACATTCTTGGCAAAACTCTGGAGAAAGCTGTGGGATGTTTGACACTCTGCTACTGCATTAATTTGGGCTTCACTCATGTAGGTTTACTTGAATGTGATGATAGAAGTGGTTACAATCTGTTAATGAGACTATTGTTGCGATTTACTTTTCAGTTCAGATCATAAGCCGGAGTGTATCTGGGCACCTTGTGGCGTTAGTTGTCTGTATCTGAGATTTAGTGGGCTGTATTCTAGATTGAAATGGGATGGACAGAAATGAAGATAAGGTGTACATGAATGGATCCATAAGTCGGATTTGTGATTGATACACTATTATCAACTGCATCTAATAAAACACAGAACCTTGTAATGAGAAATGATTAGTTGGGTTTGTGAATTTATGTGGAAACTATTCATATGATGCATAGCATCTCGTATTTAGCTTTTGTTCTTGTAGATTTTATAGATTTTATAGCTAATAGAATTCCATCATGTATGAGGATTTAGTTCACCCTTGCTCACATTAGGTGTTGTTGCAGCATCCATTGGTTCTTTTCCTAATGAGAATAGCATCTGTTTCTCCTTGCAGGTATTTGAGTTGAGTTCAGCACAAGGCCCAGAGGTGGGTCTTTATTTATTTAGAAAGGTGCCTCACTTTAGAGTTCTCGTATGTGGAGGAGATGGTACTGTGGGGTGGGTTCTCAATGCGATAGACAAGCAAAATTTTGTTTCTCCTCCCCCTGTCGCTATTCTTCCTGCTGGAACTGGAAATGATCTTGCCAGAGTTTTGTCCTGGGGTGGTGGGATGGGTGCACTGGAGAAACAGGGAGGCCTATTTGCTTATTTACACCAGATAGAGCATGCTGCTGTGACCATTCTTGACCGGTGGAAGGTTACAATCGTGAACAATCAGGGCAAACCGCTCCTGCAGCCAAAGTATATGAACAATTATCTTGGTACAAACAAGAGCATCTCTCATAACTTTGCAAGATTTCTTTAGATTGATGCATGTAAAAGCTTGTTATATGGTGCATTCCATTGCTTATTTTTTCTCCCTATTTAGTTTTATCCCAATCGCACCAGTGTTAATCTAGGCTGACTTTATTCTAGGACTTCGGTCATGCATTTATTATCTCTTTTGCTCTTGTCACATGAAGTTAACAAAAACAGAAAGTTCCTCTAGCCAAACAAGAGGAAAGCCAATCAGGAGAGGCTTCTTGGTCTTGACCCTTTTCAGCTGAGTTCTGATAATATTGTTCACACCTCAATTTACTTGAAGAAGTCTTAATCATGTGCAAATAAATATGACTATATAAAGCGTCTTACAGTGACTGCTTCTACATATTTCACAGTAAAAAAAGATAGTTTTGTATCCTTTAAAGCTTCAAACTCGAAATAGCTGCAGAAGTCATCCCTAATAGCAGAAGCTCACCAATACTTTCAACCTTCTACTTAAAAGAATTTATGTCTTTCAAGCATACACTCGGCTGTCTTTCTGCACTTTTATGAAAGATCTCGCCAGTTATCATTTGTTATTAATTTATGCACGTGTAGCTTGATAGCAGTTGCATGCCAATTTTGTGCATTTGATCATTCTGTTCGAGGCTATACTAATTATTAGAGCAGTATTGCTTCGTATTAGTTGCATACCAATTTTGTGCATTGACTCGGTCTATTTGAGACTATACTTATTAGAGCAGTATATTGGAGTTACCAGACTTACATATGTTATTTCAGGAATTGGGTGTGATGCGAAGGTTGCTCTGGACATTCATAATCTACGAGAGGAGAATCCAGAGTTGTTCTACAGTCAGGTGATTTTGTTGAGTTTTTACTTGCAATTACCATATCCTAGTTTTTTTAGGGCGTTTGGAGAAGTTTCGGTCAGATATTGTCCTGACATTAATGAAACGGTTTGTAGAATTAGATGTCTGGGAGTAAATTAGTGCGGCTTAAGTTTGTAAAACTTTTCATCAGAATACATATTATCTACATTCAGTCTTTTAGTGGATCTCGGTTACTGCAGAAATATGGAGATTGACAAGTTGGGGAATATCATAACAAAATTTTAACTAGTGGCCATTAATTTTAGTGATGGTGGCACTAAAGCAGTTGCCTCCTAAAACAATACACCTGATAGCCTTTTGATCCTCCATCGTTTGCAGTTCATGAATAAAGTGCTTTATGCTCGAGAAGGTGCGAAAAGTATAATGGATAGAACTTTTGCTGATTTTCCTTGGCAAGTTCGTGTGGTAGTAGATGGTCTGGAGATAGAGGTTCCTGAGGTAAGTATGCTGATTACTTTGTGTATGTTTTGTCATGGAGCTGCAGCATCTAATTTTTAGATCAAAATTCGTGACCCTGGCACTTCTTTCGTCTCTTGCCAATTTGCTTGCTTCTTTCATTGTTGTCGGGAACTTGATACAGAATGATGTGCCATATTAGCTGATCCACTTATCCATGCTAATGCTACTGTTTTCATTGTTGTGGTCGTCATCTTTGTCGTTCTATTATTTCTTTGATGGCTCCCTATTCTTTGAAAGATTTTAAGCTTTTGCTCTATGATATTGGTTTTCTTTATACTTTTTTATCTGTGCCTAATAGATTAGATAGGAGAAAAGAAGGAAACTTATGGACTACTTTTTGTCTCATTATTGGCTTTCATGAATGGATTAATGTTTTAATATCTGTCTAATTGTAATAGATTTAGAAAATAGAAAAAATGTTATACCCTTTGTTTGTTATCCTTTCGCTGTCATAATTTTTAGCCATCATGATGTATCTTCTTCTTGACAAATTGCTTTTGACATTTTTTCTTGTACAAATTATAGTCTTACTGTTTCTTAGCCTATTTAATGACCATAGGATGCTGAAGGTGTCCTTGTTGCAAACATTGGTAGCTACATGGGTGGTGTAGATCTATGGCAAAATGAGGACGAGACCTACGATAATTTCGATCCACAATTAATGCATGACAAGATACTTGAAGTTGTAAGCATATCTGGGACATGGCATCTTGGGAAGCTTCAGGTAATGTGGAATTTGTGGTACTACTGTTACTGAGGTTGTGTGATGTGGTATTAGTCTAGATCAGCGAAATTTTCTCAAAATGTGTGACTGTGTGAAACCCTCGTGCTTGACTATTCTCCATCCTACTTACGCTTGATCTTTGCATAGAATCTTATTAAGTAAGTTGAGATAGTGGTTTAAATTCTGTGGTGTGATTATACTCCATTTCTAATCATGCTTGCTCTTTGCATAGCAATCTCATTAACTTATTCGAGAATGGGTCAAATTATGTGAACCTGTGTCGCATAATCTCACATGATTGCCTAATGCGCACACTTATCTTACATTCTGCCCATGAACCTTTAGTGTCGGAAAACCAATAATAGATTCTCTCCTTAAGGAGAAAGAGCAGAACTCGTGGTTTTAGCTGTTAACTAGAAATTCATCAAAGAGATTGTTATCAATCCATGTTTAATATATGATTTGGTTCTATAGGTGGGGCTTTCTCGTGCTCGAAGGCTTGCTCAAGGGCAGTCTATTAAAATACAGCTCTTTGCTGCGCTGCCTGTTCACATTGATGGGGAGCCCTGGTATCAGCAACCGTGTACATTTTCGATAACGCACCATGGCCAGGTTCTGTCTCTGTCTCTGTCTCTGTCTCTGTCTCTCTCTCTCTCATAGAAGAATGCCTATGCATGGTCCCCACATGGTTTGGAATGTTCAGTGACAATGCATACAAATGTATAAAGATGCAAAAGCCTTATGAGAGCAGTGTGCATGTGGTGATCTAAAAACTCATTTGTCTGTGTAAAAGCAGCTCTATTGTAGGTTCTTTAATCTTGTGTATTCTATAACTGTATCATGTTTGGTGGTGGTGTAATAGGAAACTATTGATCATTTATTTCCTACTACCAGTGCAAGGAGATCCATGATTGATCGCTAGCTGTCAAGTTTGTGGAACATACTGATTTTTTTCTGCTGGATATGTGTATTGATATACAAATTCGTCTCCTTGAAAAATTTATTTTTTATTTGGGCATCCTGAAATTTAGTGAAAGAAAGATATGCCGAGTTTCTTCAGTTGGATATTTACCATTCATGGACAAAGGTCTTTCCCTTGTTTTAGTGGAATCTTTCATTGCATTCGAGCTTGGTTGCCAATAGAGTATGCCAAGACAAACCTACAAGTTTGTCGACATGGCATCCTTATTGATACCACTACGCCTGTTTTTGAATGCTTCCTGTCAGCTCCAGGCACTTAGAGGTCTGGTTGTGATGTGTGTGTGTGTGGGGGGGGGGGGGGGGGGGATGTAGAACCTATAAAATGTTGATTGGAGTGTGATTTTCATCTTATGTATTTGTTTCCCAGTAGTTCTGCTAATTTATCTTGCTTGCTTAGGCATTCATGTTGAAGAAAGCAGTTGAGGAATCTCTGGGTCATGCTGCTGCAATTATAACTGATGTGCTTGAGAATGCTGAAACAAACCATGTAATCAATGCATCGCAGAAACGTGCTCTTCTCCAAGAAATGGCACTCCGGCTATCCTAAGAGACCTGCATTTGACAGCAATAAAAGATGTTTATGCATTGCAAGTTCGCGTGGCTGCCTTGAAGAATATTTTCTCAGTCTGAGCCCAGTGCCTTCTGCAAAGAAAACTTGTATAGAATTGCGTATAATTACCAGGAAATTTTGCTTTTTGATGAGAAATGAGAGGTGCTACGTATTTTGGTTCAGTTACGTGTCTCTCTCCCTCTTCTCTCCCCCTCCGCCAAAACACCCCTCCCCCCCTTTTCTCTCTCTCTCTCTCTCCAGGATTGAAAGTTTTGGCATGGCATGGCATGGCTAAAGAAAGCGTTCCATTACAGAAGGATGGAGAAAGTTAAAATTTTTACATTCCTGGACCGCTGTTGCTCACGGTAAGGTGCTGTTGTCTCTATTGCGGAGGATATTGGAGTTGGAGGTAAGACGGCGCTGATTACCGTTAACCTTTCATTATTCTGTACAGATATGGTTTTGCGCTCTTCAATTGAGAAGATCGGGAGCAGTTTTGGTACTCCCAGTTCCATGCCTGTTGTTCAACCACCCTTGTCTTATCTTCTTCCACAGCCTTGTCATAAGCCCTCTGCCACCATCTGCTCTCGGCTTCTGCTCAAGTTTGGAGGGATGGCCACCGAACTGCGAAGGTGCGATTCTTCTGGGAGATTTCGTGCTCTCTTTATGCATGCTTTTCAAGTGTCGGCGGTAGACCGGGGATGATTTCAGGCGATGCACATAGGGCGGGGAGGACGCGTGCGGACCTTGGATCGCCTTGTTGAGCTGGCGTGTCACAGCGCGGAGCTCGTACGAATCGTAGAGGGTGCTCCCATTGCCGCAATTTCCGGGGCTCGCCCTCCAGATTGGATTCATTTTCTGGAAGTGCGTGTAGCGGACCGGCGAAGTCGCCGGTTGACATTCTTCTTCTGCCCTGGCCTCCATGAGCGAGGGGGAGGCGTTTTGCTTGGCATTATATATGCCAATGGGATGCGGTTTTGGGAAGGTCTTGGGAAGTGTCGTATTTGCTTATGCGCTCGATGTTACACTGCATTGTTTCCTTCGTTGAACATGATCTCCTCTCGTCTCTTCTTGTAGTGACATCGACGATATGGTCATCTTTTTGCCCACGCTATTAGAATTTGTGGAGGTAAGTTCTTCGATAACTCTACTATATTGACTTCGATTATATTCACGGTTAGATCTAAGATACATGTCGATAATTCAAATTGAAATGTCGAGTTACCATACGTGTTCGCCCGCTTTGGTACGTACATGTTATTATCTATGTTGATGTGCCCAAATTTTTTTTTGCAGTGTCTCTCATTTTCTTGTATGTCGCCAAATAATAACCATTTTGCGATTACGCTGCAAATCCTCCCCCGCTTTTGAGCATATGGACATATACTCAATGTCTAAAGACTGCGTCCTGAACAATAATGCTTTAATAACAGTGAGAGGAAGTACTTTCAAGGATGATTTCATTAAAAATTCTAAACTACATTCAACGCGACACTAATATTGAAATTTTTTTTTATTATCTCAAAAAATCTTAAATTATGTTCACTGCCACACTAGTACATCAAATTATGTTTTTTGTCGTAAATATAACTATACCCACTGTAATACTAATAATTTGGACTTTTTTCCTTACATTTGTACAAATTCGGCATTTTGGTGACAAAAAACAATTTGGGGTATTAGTGCATATATATAGCCGTGATTTTGGGTTTTTTGGTGAAATTTTCCCTGCTTGCTGAGCCTTTCATTGCTAAATAAATGTGCATTTTTTTTTCTAATTTCTTTCGTAACTAAAAGATGCCGGAGCCAAAATAGTCTGCCAACAAAAACAGGCGGATACTTTCCGTCCATCTATTTTTTTCCCCATTTTTCTACAGAGAAATTCGAAAAGAAAAAGAAAAAGAAAGTAAATTAAAAACATTTGCAACTCGCCCCTCCCCCCGCCAGATTCACGTCGAGCTCTCCCCCGCCTCCGGAAAATTAGAAAAGTCAAAACCTCCCCGCACCCAACCGGATCCGGCCACGTGTCCCGGCGGCTTCTGCCCCGGGGGTCCCCACACTTCGTCCTATTTGCACAATGGCCCCTCCCCCCCCCCCCACCCCTCTTTTTCCTCCGCCTCGTCTTCGCTATTCCCGGCCCATTTTATCTACAAAACAGGCGAACCCTAGCCTTTTGCTTTTCCGTCGGTAAATTAAAAAAATAAAAAAATAAAAATAAAAATTATCCCTCCGCCCTCCTTCCCCCTCGTGCTTCGATCCCCGATCATTTCTTTCTCGATTCGTCGTCGAAATCCTCCATGAGCTCTTAATCGATCCCTCCGTTCGATCTATCCTCGCTTTCCTCTATCGATTCATACCCTTTTCGGCCCGATCCGTGCCCGGATCTCGATTCTAGGGTTTCGCTCTTCCGATCCGTCGCCGGAAGCGTCGTGGGTCTGGGAATTCCCCCCGCTTTTACGATAATCTTCTTCGATTCTTTGGATTTGGCTTCTGTGGCTCTGTAGGTTTTCCGATTCGGCGGTACTTTTTGGCCCGATCGCTAGATCGGCCGAGTTTTTGGGGTGCGATTGTCGGACGGCTGTGTCGATACCTCGTTCCGGCGGTGTGAATTCAGCGGTTTGGTGGGGGAATTTGAAGATCTAGGGTTAGGTCTCGGTGGAGATTGGGGGATTTTCCAGCTTCCGGGCCCAATCGGGTTTGGGGGGAAAGCTTCGGTGCCCCGTCGAATTTTTGGTGGGTTCGGTTCGCCGTTTCGCGATCCGCTTTCGTGCCTGAAGAGGAAGTATTTTCGAGGTAAAAGGAGGCTGCTTTTTTAAAGTATGAAAAGCGTATCTCGTAAGTAATTCGGTTAATTCTGTCCCCGTATAATTTACGTATTTTTTTTTGTATGCTCTGTTATGTTTTTTTAATGGGCGGAGAAATTGTTGTGCTCCCTTATGTGTAAGATTAATTTAAAAGTATCTTCATTTGACTTGAAGCATTAGTATTCTCTGTTGCCCTGAATTTGCCGAGTCACTGTGCCTGGAGTCTGTTTTGAGTTGATGTCAATAAACCATAAAGTTCAGCTACGGGCTAGGAAGCTAAATGCGACTAGAGTTCAGAGAAAAATGTATGTTTCTTGGATTAGCGCTTGTATTCCATGTGCATTGCGTATATGGCAGTTAACATCCTTATACGGGGTGCTGCATATTGGACAATATCAGTGATGTGGGGGATTAATTGTTGGAGTAGATGAGAATATGCTGATTTTTTGAAAAGTTAGTAAATTGGTTTTTCTTGGCCATGATGTTTCATATACTTGCTTTGTCCTCTGATTTAGAATTCGTCGGCTCTGAACACACATTGGTAGCCTCCAATGCGATCTTTGCCTTGACTAAAAGCCAATAAGAGCACTTTGCATGTGTGGGTTTAGAGATATGGTGTGTTGTATATAGTACGAGGTTATAATCTTCGCTAGGGTGAGGCCTTTTATGATAATGGTTTCTGAAAATTTTTAAAATGTTTACTGCAGCTAAAACATGGTACATAAACGGCCTTTTGATGGTGAGGGACAGCATGAAGTAACTTCGAAGCTTCCAAGACAAGAACACTGTGATCGGCCAGCTTTGTTTTCTGAGTTTGGTTCCTTTGGAGACACTCCTAAAGTACCTGATGGATCAGGTTAGAGAGGATACTCTCTTTTACCACATTTATGCATGAGCTGCAACATGGAGTCAATGCTTCCCCCTTTATGTTAGCATTTTGTGAAGTATATGTAGATATAGGTAGTCTGAGAGAAGTCAATCACAAATGAGCAGGCAACTTATGGTACATTTCTATCATGTCTTAGAAGCAAAGTTATGACGTACTTCAATGTGAATGAATCATTTGGAACTACAAAAGTAGTACATGTTGAGCCTTTGAAGCCCCATGCAGCCTTGTACTCATTTTCCTCGAATCACATTTGTTGTGGAATGACAGAAACCAATTAGACAGTGAATTAACAATTTCCATTTCCTTTATCCTCACCCTGTTTTCGATCTATGATTGGTGAAGGTGAGGCAGGCTTCGCAGTAAACAAAGTTGAACAGGAGCTTGGTGGGGAGAAAGAGACAAAACCTCCTATAAGCAATGAGGAGGAAGCAGATTGCACTCTTCCTGGATGCTATTCTGTCTCTTCGTGGGGCACCAGTAGTACCAGTGAAGAAGATATCTGGTCAGAGGCACCCTTCCATGGACCTTTTTTTCCAGATTATTTTTATCCTCAGCGTCCAGTGAGGACTTTGCCGCGATATGAGGACATCTATTCTTTACTTTTAGAAAACCCCCCACAAAAACCAATTCCCATTGGACCAGATCATCAAGCTGACATTCCAGCATTGAGAGAGCAGGCTTTTGAAAATGTCTCAAGTTATTCAGCATCAATTGAAGCAAATCCTAATGCTGACGGACAACAGCTTAAGCAAGTGACCGGAGATGAAGATGAAGGACATCCAGGTGGGATCTGTGTCATTCCAATGCCCAATTGTGAACAATTTGTTAACAGTGATGACAAAATTGGGAATGGTAGAACAAACTGTTGTTGTGGGGATAGGGGTTCCTTTGGATGTGTCCAAAAGCATGTTGTGGAAGCAAGAGATAAACTTAAAAGAGTCCTTGGGCCTGAGACTTTTGCAGAGTTGGGTTTCTTTGACATGGGAGAGCATGTTGCTGAGAAATGGACTGATGAAGAAGAGAAGATATTTCATGAGATCGTTTTTTCTAATCCAGCTTCAATTGGCAAGAATTTCTGGAATAATCTTTCTGCTGCCTTCCCTTCACGTATGAAAGGGGAAATAGTGAGTTATTACTTTAATGTATTTATGCTGCGGAAGAGGGCTGAGCAAAACAGGTATGATCCAATGAACATAGACAGTGATAATGATGAATGGCAGGCAAATGAAGAGGAGGATGATTCTGTTGTTGAATCGCCTGTACATGGGGTTGATCCTGCTGACAGAGATCATGTCAGTGAATATGATGAGGATGATGATGATGATGATGATGATGATGATGATGATGATGTTGCAGATGAACCTTGTGACGATGACAGAAATGCGAGTTTCAAAAGTCACAAGGCGATGGCTAATGTACCAGAAGGATGGCCTGGAAAGATTAATTACCAGGAAAATCCTACATTTCAGTTGGAGGAGAAAACTTGGGATGACAGGGTAGATCAAGGTGCACAGGATGATTCGTGTACATCTTCTGACACAGTAGCTGTTTCGCAGGGGACCCATGGGAAGGACTATGACGGTTGCCGGAATGTTTTCTTTGACAGGTTGAATGGCGACAGAAGCCACGATAATGAGACAGAGCTTTGTAATGGGAAAGTGTGGAGTGCTGGGTGTATGACTTGTCCAAAAAGGGAAGTTGACTTTTTGCCCACATTCAGTATGATTGAAGAGGTTTTTGGACACGATTCTTCAAACTGCAAGCCGGATAGGAAGGATCTTGGCTAGTGGCATTAGTCATTCTACCAAAGATGCAGTTGTGTGAAGATAGAGACTGGTCAAGTTGGGCAAAATTTGCCTGAAAGACTTTAAAGTGGAAAGTGAGATGCTCTATTTAGAAAAGAGTATGAACAAAGAGATGCTTCCGGTTTTCCTTTGTAAATGTGGTTGGAGTGGAAGATCGAAGTCTTGCCTTTTTCCTGTAAAACTTCATTATCGTTTTAGAAGGTTATTAATTTTTCAGTGTTGAGGCAGCCTCAACAGTTGGTACTCTTTTTAGTTTTAAGATTCCCCTTGTACACCTTTTCGAGGGAATAAGATTGTTTGTTCTGAGTTCTCGTTGGGGAGGAAATGGTTAAGGGAAGATTGTAGGGTGAAGGCACGAGTGTACCAATATATTCGACAGTGTAACTTTCTGTTACTTCTCAGTAGAAAAATGCTGTAGAAGTCTCTTTTTTCCTCATAAATTATGATAGTCATGCGAAGTGCGAAAGATATTGCATCTACTCGGGCAGCTTTTCAGACACAGTCCCCTGTTTGAATTGTTGGAGTATATTTTTTGTAATTGAATGCCCTGATCTTTGGGGGCTCGTTATTTTTGCCTTTCGGGATAGTTTCCTCCCCATTGTTCTATGCATCTTTGCTAATGATATTTATAGAAGAGGCAAGGAAACGATGCAACAGCCACTAGCCCAAGTACTGTCTTGAAGGAAGTCATTATTGAATATTCTTCCGCTTGATCAAGTGATCCTATATCAAGAAACAATTGTGCATTGTGAAATGTATAAACTATCTCCACTTATGGGGAATCCGAGTAGGTTTTGGTGGCAGTTGTGCCTTGTCGTTAGATGTCAACATCCTGACCTCGAAATGACCAAGAAGCTGAGACCTTTTAGAGATGAGAACAGGTAATCGATTGTGATGTCCTTTGTCAAGAAGTCACCTTGATTAGTTCACTTGTCTCGTGGGCTAGCGTCTTGCTAATGCTCAGTACACCTGTGATTAGAATACGTTTTTTTTTGTCACAACTTAGTTTAGCCTTGCTCTTCAGTTTGAAAGGAGCAAGAAACAGCTTCTGCTTGGGAACTTCGGCCAAATTCTACCAAATCCATAAAGCAATGAAGTTAGCAATACTGCGGTTTATATATCGACATTTTTAGATTTTATGGTGCTGAAAGTGTTTCAGTCGTCGGATGCGGAGGATCACATGCTCGATCAACTTAATTCCAAGGTCTTGCATTTTCTGTCCCATCCCGTGCCTTGTGGTCGTAGCCGGGTAGGAGTTTGGCCACTAGCCGTAGGGGTTTCAATTTCGATCCACGGCAATGGGAAAAACAATACAGAAAGAACACAACACTGCCAAAGTAGAAATGGCAAAAATGGATATTTATGCCGTTGTGCCTCTTGCCTCAGCTAACTAATGAGATGCAATATGGAATTCCTTTGTGTGGCTTTATGTGTTTATGGTCGGGTGGGTTGGAAACCTATCATGTCTTTTATGTGAATTGGTCGTTGAAGTTTACATCTGTCATTGCACTTTGTTTTTAGGAGGTGTTGCCATGCAAAATATCTATTGCTTAGAGAACCAAAGGAAAGAATAAAGAAAAGATTGACACTCGGAGCAAGTATTTCTCTCTCTCTCTCTCTCTCTCTCTCTCTCTCTCACACACACACACACACACACACACACACACAGAGTTTATTATAGTCCTCCTTTTCCGAATCCAATTGACTCTCTTTCGAGTACAGTCCAAGAGTTGCTAGTAAGAACTACTGCTGACACATGCAGCATCATTATTATCGACATGATGGGGACACATGCTCACCTCTACTTCACTTCTCTGTTCCTCCCAAGTTCATAAAAAGCAAGTTGGACATGTATGTGAGTTACAGCAATCAATACCCATCTGCTGTTTTTGTTTTTTTGCACGCGAACTGACAAGTGAAACAATCAAAATCTCCGGCAAACTGTAACTTCAAAATTCTTACCGAGACATTGTATATGTTCTAGATGCATTTGTATGGAGTATGCAGCGCACTTTTAGCATGGGAGATGCTTGAGTGAAAAAATTAGAAGTTGACAGAGCATCTGTGTTGCATAATTAAAGTGAAGACATATTGCAGTTAGCTTAGCTCATTTTTAATGATGATCTAGCTGAGGGGTCTACTGCGACATCCTCTCATTATGATAAAGTTAAACTGGTCATTGACGCTTTAACTTGCTGCTGAAAGAAGTTGAGTAAGAATATCCCAATTGTCAAAAACTGTAGGCTGTAATTGTGATTACACCTTTAACATGCTTATTGTTGATGCAAAAGCCCATCATTCTGCATTTATTTTTTAATCACTCGCAGGCTGTCGGCTTTATTGTCACTGAGAAATTAAGAGCGAATGAATTCTCGTCAAGCAATATGAAACTTAAAATGACAAAGAGGTTTGCTAATTGATGCAGTGAAGCAACCCTCATGGCCATATTAATTATCTTAAATAAATAATTATGTAGGAGGAAGAGCCTGACCCAAAATAAAGTCAAAAGTCAGGCATCTTGTATCTCAGCCTCTCAGTTTCACTTTGCAAGTTATGGCTGAACACAAGGGTGTGGTCCAAGGATTTCTGGGAAATGTCTGGTACTTGTCTTGAATCACTTTTTTGGAGTACCAACTCTTAAACCTCAAGTGAAGTTTCTTCAAGCAATGAATAAGTGGTACATGTCAGTATACCACACCTATGCGTAGTTGTATATATATGCAACAATCTGTTTCTTCCATAGTGAATAGAAAATCTGATTATCTATTTTCCCAATTTAGTAATTTAGTATAGCAAGTACGTATTATATTAAACTAAAGAAAGAGAAAATGGCCAATGCTGGTATCTATGACAACATGATAAGATCCAGCTCATATTACAAGGCAAGGAACTTTGGGGAACATTCATGGGGTTGACTCTCCATAATTTCCTCTTTTGATGAGATTTTTTGGTCAAAAAGTGAAATTCATAGCACATTGTAATCGTTACCTTCTTCGCTAGTGTAGGTGGTGGCATCGAGAATGATGAGCTTAGATCTCCAGTTGATTTATGATACAAAGTGGCAAAAGGGGGATAGTTGGGCAGCTCTACTGAACCTCACGCGCCAGATCCTTTGCAAATTTCTTGAGGATTGCCATTGCTTCAAAGCAATTTCCACTGAACCCACACATGATATTTAGTTCATTGGAACAGAAGTCGGATCACCATTCTCTGCAGCCACTTTGCAGTGAATTTGGATCGGGTAAGATAATCGCGCAAATGGTATTACCTTTTTAAATTGTAATATATAAGGGTTGACCCTTGAGTTTTGGTTCTTGTACTGCATGATTCTTTTCCAAATCTTCACTGTCCAAGCCACAACCTGTACAATGCACCAACTCCTTGTCAAGTTATTCCTTTTTAAACTATCAGAAAAGTAGATGAGAGCTAACGAGATGTGACCAATGTCTGTTTACATGGAGTTATTTTGTGCATCACAAACTAGATTTGGAAACAAGAATCTTTTTCAGCACAATATTATTGAAAGCCAAAACAAGAAGCAAGATGAATTGACTATTTTTCTTAGCCATCACGTAAACAAACAAACGGATTAAATTAAGGGTATGCAATCCGATGACAGCCAAACAGTGTACTAAGCGCCGGCCAAAAAGGGGGCACAAGAAAGCTGGATCCATTTCGCTGGAAGTATGTGATTATCATCTTCTAACGAGACAATCGTGCCGAGGTTTATCCAACAAAAGCCGGCTGAACCTGACCTGCACGGTCGTCGATTGTGAGCTCTCTAGATAGCCTTGTTGATTAAAAGAAAGTGACATTAATGCAGTACTCCACTCCGGCGTCCGAAAAGCTCGGCTTCTCAGTGCTTTGATCTTTACTATAAATGGTGCAGCATAAGATTTGGTGAAGAAGATGCTTAACAAGTGAATAAATATTCTGTTTATCATTTATTCAAACTCTCTTCAACAATGCTTTTGTCTGTATAAGCTTGTACTGTACCCATTGTTGGGTCTCCTAGCCTTTTCCTGTGCTAAAAAAAATCAAATTCCACCCACAAGTTGCATATGAAGTAAAGCACACAACCTTCTCGGAGCTCCCAATCAACAATTCAGTGGCTAATCCCAAATACAAGTATAATTCCTTCCAAATATATATATCCCTTTCGAAAAATTTGCTTCTGTTCACGCTAAAGCACCCATAATGCACTTTAAGATTTTTTATAATTCCATTACTGGATATAGAGAATGACACAAATTGTCACTGAAATTTGACCCAGCGTATAATGCGACTCCTAAACTTTAAATTTGTTCAATATGGTGCCTAAACTTTAACCCAATGTCCAATACCGTCCCTTGACTTTTAATTTATTCAATATGATCCATGGACTTTTTGCGTATGTTCAATTTAGTCCTCAAACTATATGAAATTTTTCAATATTATCCTTGAACTTGAATCAATGGGAGGACAACATTGAACATTTTCATATAGTTTAGGGATTATATTGAATATGATCAAAAGTTCAGAGACCATATTAAACAAATTAAAAATTCATAAACGAAAATTCACATTAAACTAAAGTTTAGAAATCACTTTAAACAAATTTAAAGTTCAAGGACCAGATTGCATATTAAGTCAAAATTCATGGGCAATTTGTGTCATTAACCCTGAAAATAATTAGAGTCACTCGAACCACATCCGATCATTCCTTAAACACATTGGACCAACAAGCTCTTGGGAGAATTTATCAAACATCCTATTTCCTTGGCCAAGTTGAGCAAATGGTCTAAAAGACTATCCTAACAAGAATAACGGCCGGAGAGAGAGAGAGAGAGAGTGGAAGCTTTTTTGCTAGCGTTGAGTGTTGTGTGTAGCAAGACAAAGGAAAGAATAGTCGGGGACAGTCATAGCTTTTGCAGCAAATTGGGATGTCCCGTGGACCAATCGCGGCCGTCGGATCCAAGCGGGCGCGGGGGTCTCAGTTGGGTACACGTGTCCCCATCCTCCCTTTTCCTCGTCTTTATCTTTGCTTCCTTGCATGGATTTCTCCTCCCCGATCTTAAAATAGTCAGTGCTCTCACTTTAGTAGGGGAGAGAGAGAGGGAGGGAGGGAGCACTCTCACACTAAACCAACACTCTTCGCTTCCAAATTTCTTCATTGGCTTGTTCGCCATCATTAGCAAGCAAAGTGCCCAAAAGATTCATTCGTTTGCTCAATGCTTCGCTTTTCTTGATATTTCAACTAACCCAAGAAGCAGCTACTCGGCAGAAAAGCAGAGTTCTTCATATTGATAACTGGGTCCTACATAGTTTGGCGATCAGATCTTCTTCTTACTGAGGTGGGTGCTACTTTTGCAGTTCAAGGGACAAAATCTTGATCGGATTTTGTCTCCTTTCTTAAATTCTTGGTCTGGGTTTTCTGCTTTGCTTGGTGGGTTGCTCTGTTTCTTCATTCTTGCTCTTGAGCGATTGCATCAGCATAGAGCATCATCAGAATAAATCCTGTGTTCAGATTTGAGCTTGGTTTGGTTCTTGCTGTGCTTTATTTCATTTGGGTTTGTGAGAGAAAAAAAATGGAAGATGATCAAGAATTACAGCATGTGTGCAAGATATGCAGCAAGAGCTTCCTCTGTGGCAGATCCTTGGGGGGCCACATGAGGTCTCATCTGATCGACAATGAACTAGTTGAGACTGATGAGAATCACAATCTCGACACAAGCAAGGTCTTGTCGATGAATACCGGTTATGGGCTCAGGGAAAATCCAAAGAAGACATGGAAAGGAGCAGACTTTTGTGAGGAGACTTCTGTTTCAGTTTCGGTCCAAGAGAGGTTTTGCAGAGAATGTGGCAAAGGGTTCCAGTCGTGGAAGGCTTTGTTCGGCCACATGAAACGCCACTCAGAGAAAGAAAAAGTTTCTGGTAGCTTGGGAGGCCAAGACTGTTATGACCAGAAGCAGCTTTCGAGAGATGGCCAATCCAAAGGCAAAGAAGCGACGATTCTCAATAGGAGGAGGAGATCAGAAAGAAGAAAAAGACTCGTGGCAAGTGCAGCTGCAACTAATTCTTCTTCTTTGTCGTTTGCAACTGCTTCCTCTTCTGCTTCTGAGATTGATCAGCAAGAGCAAGAGGAAGTGGCCATGTGCTTGATTATGCTCTCTAGGGATGTGAAAATCAGTAGTTCTCTGCGGGGATGCGAAAAGGAAGCGAAGATGAAAATGAAGGATCTCGAGGAAAAGAATAATTTAGAGACACAAACTTCGGAATTTGATGATTCCCAAGTTGATAGTAGAATTGCCGATTTTTTTTGTGATCTGGCAAATTCAGGGCATTGGGACAAGATGAATCTGTTGGCTGACAGCAAGCAGTTCAAGAAAGAAGTCCCATCCCAATCAGAGTTTTCAAAGATTATTTCAGGGAAGAATCAGATTGAGGAAGCTGTGGCTGATCATGCCGGTCATCAGTTAGGCAAGACTGATTCAAGCAAGAGGAAGTTGATCAGTTCATATGATCCAGAATTGAAAGTAAATCTCCTGAAAAAATGGGATGCCGATATTTCAAACTCCGAAGTTTTGCATAGTCCTGTCAAGAGAAGCAGATTCCAGTGTACTAGTTGCAACAAGACATTTCACTCTTACCAAGCTCTAGGTGGTCACAGAGCTAGTCACAAGAAAGCAATGCCTTCCCTCGCGTCAGAAATCGAGAGCAATGACAATAGCATCGAAACCACGATCTCTCCTGATCAAACAGTGGATATGAAGCCCTTGAAATTGCGCAAACCCAACAGCACTTCCAATCTCGACAAGGCAGTCGTGTTCAGAAATGACTTGAAGATCAAGAGTAAGGAGCATGAGTGCCCAATTTGCTTTAAGGTCTTTCTATCTGGGCAAGCTTTGGGTGGTCACAAAAGATCTCACTTACTACGTGAACCCAGGACAAGAAGGGAAGAACCCATCTCCAGCATTCGGAATCCAATCCCAAAGATTCGGGAATTCTTGGATCTCAATCTTCCTGCTCCTCTTGATGAAGAAGAGAGAGGACATGTTGACTTCACTCCATGGTGGTTGGAGAGAAACTGCAACCCTGAGGCCCTGATTGGTCTTGTCTCTAACTGAGCTCACTCACACTGGTCTGGTATGGTTGTGAAGATCCAAGACTTCTTTGTTTCTGTTTTCTTTTCTTTTCATTTTTTTCGGAGCTGAAGATCCAAGAAATCACAGATTCTCTGGACATCATTTCATTGATTTTTTCTTTTCCTCCTCCTTACAGATTCAAGTTTTCCCTTCGGATATTGATACTAATTCACTGGCCCTCAAACTAGGCCACCCTCCAGGTTGATAATATTTTTCAAGTGTCTGTCAACTTCTAAGAAGTTTCTGTGAACTCTCTTCCACTAACGTTTCAGAGCTTGTGAAGTGAGCAAGGTAAATCAGGGACGCTACTGAAATGCATGAGTGAATTCTCTAATTGTTTTAGTGCAGGTGGACTAAGATTAATTGACTATTAATTAACAGCAGAGCATATCATTGATTGCTTAAAGCGATTATTCTTTCTTGGCATCAAATAGACATGAATGAGGTGCTGAAATTGTTGAGGTTGAGTCATGAGATGCAAAAAGCCAATATTGTAACTCGGGGGAAGAAGGACCGAGAACCATGTCCGGTGAGCTCAAGGTGGTTGCTCTGTCACCTACCACCAAAACATGACAGCCCATCTCACTTCCTATTCATTTTATTATAGAGTTTAGAATATATATACTAAGCCATGTCAACACATGCTTTATCTTAGAGAGGCTGTGCACTTGGACTTGGTCTATATAGTGTGCACGCGTGCGCACCCGTGAATGTATACGAAGTATATGGTATGCTTTACAGTGCGGTTTGCCTTCACCTACAGAGGAAAAACGGACTCAACTGATGATGACCTGTTGAAAAGGAGCCATGTTTGCTCGTCTTTTAGTGATTACGAGAGTCGTGCTAATTAATTCGCCGGCAATCTTTTGAAAAAATCAAAGTTACAAAAGTGGGCAACGATTTTGCTTTCGCTCCAATTCGATCATGCCAGGCGTCAATAAAAACGTGATTTTTCGAGGTGCGAGGTTGATCATCACCATGTGATCGATGATAATTGATGTCGATGAAACACGATACCAAAATCCCCAAAAAAAAAAAGAAGAATCACCATAAAACAACAAATTAATTCTTTCAAATATCGGCACGTTTCATTTCAAGTAACATGTCATTAATCTTCGTAGGTAAAGAAAACATTACTCCATAAGTCGAGATTATAATGGCTTAACAAAGTGATATAATGACATACATGATCCTTAAACTTTTAACATGTTCAATGTGGTCTCTAAATTTTAGCCCAATGTGCAATGTCTTCTTTAAACATTTAAATTATTCAATCTAGTCCCTAAAATTTTGGTACATGTTCAATTTTGTTCTCAAATTATATAGAACTGTTTAATGTTGTCCTTCCATTAATTCAAGTTGAATGACAACATTGAACATTTTCCATATAATCTAGGGATTAAATTGAACATATATCAGAAGTCCAAGAGCCACAATAAACAATTTAAAAGTCCAGGGACGATATTATACATTGGACTAAAGTTTAGAGACTGCATTGAACAAATTAAAAGTTTAGAGACCATATTATACATTGGGCCAAAGTTTGGAGACCATTTGTGTTATTTTCCCTAACAAAATTGGGCCGAGCATGGGCCCGGGTGGCCGAACTATGGGCCCGTTAATCAGCTGCCGGCCCAAATGCACGCGCTGGAAGCTGTTACTTCGGCCCGTCCCGAGCCCAAGTTTTCCGCCAGCTTGAAAACGCAGCGGAGGCTGAGCTGGCGACCAAAACATGGAAAGAAAACGCGAAAGCTGTCGCATCGTCAGGCAAGACTGTCTGAAATCGCAAGGAGTCTACTTCATCGGTTCGGAGCGATTTCCCTTTCGATTTCAAAGCAAGCACGCGCGCTCTCTCTCGCTCTCTCTCTCTCTCTCTTCTGTCGCATCTTTTCTTGATGATCAAGCCTTCGATTGACAGGGTCCGGTCGACGTTTCCATCCTGAAGAAACCCTTTCAAGGTCTCTTCCTCTCTCTCGCTCCCTCTCTCTCTGTCTCTCTCTGTCTGTTGGAATTCGTGGGGAAAATGAATAAGGCGTTGTTGCTACGGGCGTCAAGAACGATTTGGGTGCGGGTTTTCTTTGCGGGATTCGGGCGACTTCGTTTGGGAAAGAGCTTAACGATTTCTGGGTATTTGTCTGTTCTTGCAATGGGGTTGCGTGATTCCTGACGAGGGTATCGTCTCTTTGTTAGTTTTAGTGCACAAGGAGGGCCCTCCCTTCAGTTTCTCTGAACGAGAAATGCAGAAATGCATTCGGTTCCACACAGGTGGTCATGCTGCATAGGAAAGTATTTTTTTTCACTTCATTCTGTGAAAGTTGGAGATTAATCGACATGCTTTCTGGGAACTGCTTATGAATGATGCTATATGTTCATTAAATCTATCTTCTGATTGGCGAGCTATGAGTTGTGGACGTCACCCACTTGCAGAATTAATTAAATATTAATGTGTGTGATGTCCACGGTTGTAACCCATGGGTCAGAAGGGTGGTTGGAGGGAAACATGGCCCTTTTTTTTTTAAATTTACCAGAGTCGATAAGGAGATATGGAGAGGTAAATTCTCTTTCGATGGATATAGGATTTCTTTGCGTGAAGTTATATGTCTGGGGGCGCTGTCAAATTTTCTGTGAAATAAGGAAGTACATAAAAATGCAGATTGGAAATATTGTGTTGAATTTAGAATCTGTGCCCCACGGATACTTGCTTCCATGAGTTCATGCTTTATCATAGTTTGCTTAAGAGAAAATCGATTATTATTAGGGGCAGAAGTTTGAGAAGTTTGGATGAAGCAAGTGCAGGTTCAAGGTACTTGGGTGAAGCCAAAGTATATTGGTAACTTTAAGTGCCATGGTAGCAGCGGCACACCCGTGTAACTTTTTGTGCGAGGTTTTTAGGGGAAAGAAACTTCCGTATTGGTTGTATCAATGTGAAGCTCGAAACTGGAAAGCATCACATAGAACATCATCAATTCTCGGCATTCAGCATTTTCTTTCTGCTCTGCAACATTTTATATAATTCTTTGAACATCAGAGCACACGCCACTCATGTTTTATGCCAAGGCCCTTATTTTTGTCAAATTGTTCTTTCACGAGATCAAAGTTTTAAAATGACTTGAATCAATTCACCAAATTTTCCTTGCAGGTCCTTATTGGCATTTCAGACATAAATGTCAGGTGGAACCATGAGCAGGAGTGATAATTCTTTTGATGCTGGGGAACTCATAGAAATCGGCACAAGATGTAGAGAGGTTATTGCCGTCCCTTTGGACTTGCAAATACTATTTTTTAGCTTATATGAAAACATGCTTTTATTTTGGAAAATTTTAAGTCGAGATTAATCTCATGCATTTGTAGGCTGTGGGTGGTTATTCACTGAGGTGCTTTGTATGCATAAGCAATATAATTATTTCTTAAGAACTGCTATTTGGCTAAATGCTCAGGAGAGTTGAACTGCCCTTGAAATGATAGTTTTCTAGTAATCAGATAATCGATGGAGTTGATAATTTTGTTGTTGACTACTGAAGTCATTGTCAATCTCCATGCAGCTTGGAAAGGAAAGGGATATGTTAAGAGAATCACAATCTCGAAGCTTTGAACTAATCAAGGTAGTATATGGCACTGATTTTACCAGTTAAAAGATATGATTCTTCTTGGTTAAGTCAAAAGTTAAGATCGTTATACAATTTAAGGTGGTTGTTCTTGCAGAAACTAGAACATCACGTAAATTCCTTGTCTGATGCTTGTGCAAAAGATGAGAAGTACATCCGACAGTTGGAAAAAGAGTTGATGAACTGCTCTCAAGAGATTGGTAATGATTCTTATCGAATTTCTTTTTCGACGTCCCATTGTCATTGTCCTCGCTTATCCTTGTTTGTGAGGCTTGTCCTTTGTTTGTGTTCAGTACCATATGATGCCTTTTATGCATGTGCTGTCTATCATTGGGTACAAGCTAACATCTCCACATACCTTGAGTTATAAAAATTATCAGCCCCTTGAGGTTTGCTGTTCTGTTAATGCATGTGATATGTCAGTCGTTTCATAAACTCATCACGATAAGCTATTTTGCATGCTGAAGTTGATTTTGCAGTTTTTGGAAGAATAAGTCTGGTTCTATTGCTTGCAAGTTCTTTGTCCACGGGTCCATTCAAGTTGCGGTTGGATTATATACATACAGTGAAAATTCTTTTATTATTTGATCCCCTCGGTATCATGCAACTTGACTGCTTTATGTGACCAGTTAACTGTGATCATGACATGATAATTTTTGTCTCACTCTTAGATATTGTTTAATTTATCTATTTCCTTGAGGTTTGATGAATGAATTATATGATTTGACATAATCACCACAGACTATCTACAGGATCGGATAGGTATGAGGACTGCCGAAATAAAATCGTTCGAAGAGCAGGTGCTCATGCTAGAATTGAAATTAGAGGACATGGAAACCTTAGAACAGAAGGTTGGCATATTGAGTGAAGAACTGAGGAGGTCTGATTCAGTGAGGGAGTTCTTGATACAGGAACTAGAGACAAAAGAAGTGGAACTTATTAGATCTACTTTATGCATTGAGAAACTAGAGGAGTCTACTTCTTCTGCAGGATTAGCGTCACAATGTGAAATAGAGAGTATGAAGCTTGATTTAATGGCCTTGGAGGAGAACTATTTTGAAGCTAAGAAAGGTCAGGATGAAGCGACACAAGAAAAGGAAAGGATAAGCAGGTTGATGGAAGAGGTTGAGGTTCAGTTCAAGGACGCAAAGGGAGTTGTGGATTGTTTAGAAATGGAGAATAAAGAATTGAGGGAGAAGCTTGATTTATCTGAAACAATTGTGCGAGAGTTCTGTCAAAAGATCGAAGAATATTTTGGAGAACTGCTGGATGACAACAAAAGGTCAAAACTTCATTTCTTCAAGGGAGAAAATGGGTGTGACCTCACTTTTCAGAGGGACATGGGGTATGTGGCGGATAACAACTTCTACATTATAATATCTGCTTTTGCTCTATTCTCTGGTTGAAACCTTTGTTTCATTGTTATGGAAGTCACTTTGATCTGCATTTTGACATATGTAAGCAATAACAAGTCATTTTGTATGGAAGTAGGGTATTCCAAAGGTGGTCATCCATTTTATGTCAATTTTTACTTATTACCCTTCACCAAACATTTTAAACATCATGCTTTCATTGTATCGATATATTAAGTTATATGATGTGATGTTGACATACCGCCACATTTAATCATAATTTTGTGTGGTTAAGATGGTCACGAGTTCGACCAAAAGAAAAAGAAGATGGTCACCAGAGTTTGCAGAACCTCGTCATCATCTTACTCAGATAGTTCGGTAACCTTATTGCATTGACATATTGTTTACGTGTTCTCTCTTGTTTCATGCTTTCATTTGTTGAAGTTGGTGGCACTCAATGTCGCCAACTTGTTTTTGGTGCAACTCTTCAATACTTCCACATTTACTTATGATTTTTCCTGCAACATATGAAAATTGGGAAAATAATTTAAGTTCGTGAAAATTATGAATAAATTATACAGTCAGGAAACAGGTAAGTATCTCATGTTTAATAAATGGCAAACCGTGAACACCGCGATATTTACAAAAAGTCAAAAGTCAAAAGTAGATTACTCAAATAGGGTAATTCTGAAACTTATTGCAGGGAAACCTTTGTTCAACTGCTCTCCGAAATAAATGCTCCAGATGCAGTAACAAAAGAAAAGATGAAGAAGATGTCCCTCCAGATACATGAATATGAACTTCTCGTGAAGCGGCTTAAGGTATGAGCATCAACACAGACATAAGTTTTGCGTTGTTCCTGAATTCCCCTCACATAAAATTTATGTGTCAAGAACATTGAGGCCACAACTTAAGATGCACGAGAAAACATTCAGAGGCAATTGTAGCATTGTTTCATCAATCATCATATCCTTGTCAAAACATTTTTAACTCTAAAAGACGATTGACCTAATTGTCAATGTTGTTTTAGAGAAATTTTCTTCATTAATTGTTTAGTTTTCAGGTAGAAACTTGATGTGCCATTTGTTGTTGATAGGAAGAACTGAGGGAGGAAAAGTTGAAGGCAAAGGATGAGGCAGAGGACATGGCTCAAGAGATGGCCGAACTAAGGTACCAAATTACTGGTTTACTTGAAGAAGAACGCAAGCGCCGTGCTAGTATCGAACAAGCGTCACTTCAAAGGATAGCTGAGTTAGAAGCACAGGTACCGATGCTGGTTTTTATTAATACTTAGTTTCTTCGGCAACTTACATGGAATGAAGAGTTTAATTTCAAATTTTCTAGGTTCAAAAAGAACAGGGAGGATCATCTACTACCTTGAGCATCTCCAACATCCAGTGAGCAGTAAATAGAAGACTCTCATCAGGAATATGGAAGCTAGTTGCTTGACGATAATAGTTGAAAGAAAGGTTTGTCCTCTGAAAGACCCTAAATGATTCTCTACAATGATTTTAGTTCGTGACTGTTGTAGAAGATGCATGCCTCCTCTTTTCTCCTTACCGATGCAACTGTCAAGAATATGCACATGCTCATCTTTGGCTCAGCTAACTAACTTGCTCAGACCTTGTTTCTAGTCTTGTGTAAGTACTGCATTTGTGTGTAGTGCAACCAATCTATTGTACTATAGCTATTGCTTTGTATTGTATTACTGTTAGAGAACCAGTATCTCCAAGAGATGCGGTTTATATTATTCGAGCTTAATGCATATGTTTTATGCTTTTCCTAAGTTTTGGGGGTCACAATGGGTGCATTTAATGAATTAAAATACAAAGTGGCCTTTGTCTATGACCCAAGTCGATGCGAGAGTAGTCAAAGTGCAACCCAGGTGGTTAGCAATGAAATTGTGGACTTGTGGAAACTGAAAGACCACAAAGAGTGGCTATTATCACTACATTTGAAGTTCCCAAGCCTGCCTTAGGAATGGCTTGTGTGTCCTCGAACCAAGGTCTTTTTTTCTAGCTCTTAAAATTCATTGAGGGATGCAATAGGGACAAATCTAGAAGAACACGGACAATCAAGAGAACAAGATCAGACCCAGCCTCCAATTTCTTTGATCAATTGAAACTGGATACTCCCATCATTTTTGGTTCGTCTGAGAATGTTTGTTGACAAAAATCAATCATTAAATTGTTGCTCGTGATTGTTTAGTGCATAATCTGATACACATTTTTCTTAGGTATTATATAATGCAGCCTGTCCAGATCATGAGTTTTCTCTGTGGAGATGAAGAAGAAAGCTACAATCAGGAGGAACTTGCTTGTAATATTTGGAGGATTGGTTTTTTCATGGTAAGCCGTGACCTCCCGATGTGCATCATTGCCTGGTGAGTAGGACTGTCATGATTCAAGCAAATTCTCAGAGGTCAGGTTTACATACTACGGCATTGAAGAGTTTGTTTGAATCCCGATGGTCTTAATTACTGGGTGAATGGTGCACATGAGAGGTCGGGGTTTACCATAAGGGAACCATCGGGTTCGGGTGTTGCATGTCATTTTGCGCGCTTCTACAAAGCGCCATGTTTTCTCTACTCGTGCAAAATGTGTGTAAGCCTTTGAGATTGCAATGAGTGGGACAATGCTTTGACTGGTCTTCAATTGCAAGGTATTCTTTTGGAAGATTTCTTTGTGCCTGAGATAGAAATCAAAAGCTGTTTAGCCTGCAGGTTGTTTAAAATCGACATTGTGACAACTACTCCAATTGATGGTAACCTAACTCGGACAAACTAAACCTTCACTGGGATGCTGGGTCACCATTATTAGTCATTCTTGGCCAAGTAGGTGGCGTTCTTTTGGAGCAAGTTAATCTGAAAAACTGCTGAGGACCAGATGGAGATATGTCTATAGCGACATGCAAGCACAGGTTTGATCTTACGGAAATTCGGACGATTGGTTGTGGCTGCTGCAGGTTAAAGATCTAAGTAATTTAGATCAAGAAATAGGGTGAACACATGAGAATCAAGCGTAATTTAGTATTCTAGATGCTGTCGGAATCCTCCCACAATGAGCACAGAGATAGGACTGGGCGTTCTCTCCTCTCTTACTTCACTCTTGATAGACAATGACTGGTTTAGTAAGTTAGAGATGTTCTTACCCTTCTTGGACCATTTCATTTGAGATGTCCTCGTGGTTTATCGAATTGACGCGACATAAGAATAGGAAGTCTCATCCGTATTGACACTTTCAAACTTGAATGTTGGGTTGCCCTTTCTTTATCGTGGCTTAGTAGGAGGGTTCATGGTTGGATTGACTTGTAACTAAAAAAATGGTCCCTTCGACATCATGAAACGCATCAACCCCCATTCTAGCCTTTCTGGAAACAGATATCTGATATGTTTTCTACTTATT
Source organism: Syzygium syzygioides (assembly GCA_031216285.1). NCBI lineage: Eukaryota > Viridiplantae > Streptophyta > Magnoliopsida > Myrtales > Myrtaceae > Syzygium > Syzygium syzygioides. Next base: position 3,270,707 of record CM062243.1, on the reverse strand, counting down.
TACTCGGTCCGTACCTGCCCGGCACAACATAAAATACTCCTGTGGATGCGGGTCCTTGCGAACTTTGGTTCCACAAGTCACTAGATCAAGTGAGTCCTACATAAAACCCATGGTCTACGGTGAATCGATCAAATCAAAGAGCGTTAGGCCTATGAAGGAACTTACGACGCATTAGTTTGAGTTTTTTAAGTTGATATGAAGCTAAATTTTTCTCACCCTCCCTCATGAGATTTTTTTTTTTTTTGGGTTTTCAACTTCGAATCCACATCAAAAGACATGATATTTGTTGAAATGTGAGCTGATAGAGCTCAAATTTTTTTAGTTCCAAAGGCTTAAAAAATTGAGCAAGTCGTGAATAGCCACCAAACTTGGAATGCACTTTGGACATGAATTTGGATGGCGCCTAAGCGTTATCATTTGAAGAAGTATTAATACTATATAAAACACTTAAAATGGGGATTGATTACACATAATCCTTGTGAACTTTGGGGATGGTATAAGCTTGTCCCCGAGCTTTTCAATGGTTCCGTAATAACTTTCTGAACATTCATTTTGTTACAACTTTTGACACTCTACTATTTTTTCCGGTTAGCATGTGCAAATGCCGTGATTTTTAAAGGATAAAAGTATATTTTCATCTCATTTCTAAGGAAAACTACTTTTGCCCTTAATTGCCGAAAAAAAAATGAAAAAACAACCTCCGTCGGCTGTGGCGGTGGCCACCGGCAAGGGTGAGGGCTTGTTTCCTTTTTTAACTTGGTTTTTAGAAAAAAAAATATTCATTTTTAAATTATTTAATCTAATTTAAGTAAAATTTGAAAAAGAAAATAATGAAAAATATGATGTATGAGAGAGGAAGTGATAAAAAAATACCACGTCAACATTTTCCGTTTGTTAAGTTGGACAAAGTTTATAGAATGATTGTATTGCACAAACCTGACAAGATTAGGACTTGATTGCACTTTTTAAGAGTTTTTAAGATTTAATTGTGCTTTTGTAATAAGTTTTGCGACTTCTAGTATACTTATTCCTTAAAGTTGTGTTTGGTAGTCTGAATTTGAGTTCAGATAGGATATTTTGTTATCCTATACTGCGTCTGATGACATTCTCTAGACTGGATGAACCTAGATAAAGTGGAATGAGTGCGTGCACAAAGATCTTAAAATGCCGGATTTCTTATTCGGCACAGGAATGGGATAAATTCAGATTGGATATAAAATTTTAAAAATTAACTTAATAATTCTTGTTATCTTGTAACGATGGAGTGATGGAGTCAACATTCGAATATTTCTTCGCTAGCCAACACATGAGGACCACCACCCAGATTGCCGATCATGGTCACTTTTTGTCACTAGATGATCACCATCGCCTCCGACCACGCTGGTCGCCATCTCCGGCCGGCAATCATTCTGATGAGTGAGGGTCAAATGGAGTCTAGAGACTATGGTCGTGCGAGGTTTCAATCCTATCTTTACACGAAGATTGAAAATCCCATCATAATGGTATAGACAATTTGAAGAATATCGAGAGGATTTTAAATCTCCTTTATTCTATCGTATCCCAATCTGAATCCGAATGATCAAACGGGAGCGTATGGATGCGAACTTGCACGAGAGTTCGGGGAAGTTTTGTTGAGAGAGGGAGAGAGAGAAGAGAAAGAGGTCCACAGTCAGAGCCGTCAAAGAAGGGGGATAGGCTCAAAGTCTCCCCATTTGACCCGTTCATAGGAACACCAAGGAAAAACTCAACCACGTGAGGCGAATTTCTCCTTTAAATTTTCGTATCAAGCGGGTGTTCGACGGCAAATGACAGTGAAAACCACCACCCCCGGAACCAAGAATTTCTTTCCTCCTCTAACACCATTTGTTGAAGCCTCTGCCACTTTCGTGTGCGCTCCCTTTTGAACTTTCAACGCCTTCTCGAACGCCACTCATGCGCGTGCCCGGCCCCAGCGTTCCCACTGGCCCTGCCTTAAGTACCCATCTCTCTCTTTAACGTCAAGTGCGTCGTTTGTAGAAAGAATCTTGGAGAAGATTGTAGCTCCTGGCGTGTCTGTCTGGGTTCTGGCAAAGATTTTCCCGGCATTCTCAGGTATACCCAGCTTGTATTTCTCTCGTGAATGTTCATTTTTCTGCGAATGCCATCCATCTGGGTGAACTTTGACTGGATCATCTGCTGCAAGTTCGCTTGTTTACTTTTTCTTTTTGTTGAAGCATAGTGGAATCTGAGTTGGGTTTGTTTAAATTTGTTGTTGGGTCGTCGGTTTTGTCATCTTGAATTCGTTTCTTTGTTGGTGGGTCGTTGGCTTGGTCGAATTTGATGGTTTGTAGAAGACACTGCAATCCAATCCCAGTTTGCATAATCAGTAGCGTTGCTTTTATGATCTGAAAACTTCAGCCAACCAAGTCATTTGGCCTCTTTCTTGGGCAGATATATGAACTTTTCTCCTCTGCTTCAGTTTCTGGTGATTAGCGGATTCGAAAGTGGACTTAATTTCTTCATCTACTAATTTGGGAAAGCTAACCAAGTACATAGTATCTTTAAAAGTTTTGTGTGCAAATAGTATTCTTATAGATTTATTTACGTGTTTCTTTTCAAATCTCTTGAAACTTCCCTTCCCACACAACTGTCGCCTTTTGTCAAAGGGAACTGGATAAACCTTCAGATGATCTTCATGATCATGTTGAATTAGGTTCACGGTGATTGTAAAATCTTCTCGAGGTGGTCTACGGGGGTTTCATCGTGTTCAATTTTGCAATTTAGGTCGTCTTATTGTCTTTCAGGGCCATGTTTTTATCTGTGTCCTTCGGTTATGTGTTATGTCTTTTGTTTCCGTCAGGCTGACTTTTTTTTTTTTTCCGTCACAGGTTCACTGCAAGCTTCGCTTTAGTTTCTGTTTCTGCGGTTGATTACTGCGTGAAAGTCGTTCACTTTTATAATAGAAGAAAATGTTTGGTTCAAAGAAGTCTCCATTGAAACTGGCCAAGCATAACTCTGTTGATAATGGACATCCCATTGCTTCAGGCACCAATCCTTTTGGTTCTGATGATGAGGTAGATAATAAACAAAATCTTAACAACGCAAGAAGGACGTCATCCGAGCCTACATTAGGTTTACCAAAATCGAGCATTGATTCCTACAATGATCACACTCGAAAGGGAACATCTGCTTCCTCATATTCGAGTTCACTAACCTATGCCACGAGAAATAGGTATAAGAATAATTTCCATGACTCCGGGGGCTTGGAGAACCAATCCGTGCAAGAACTTGAAGGCTATGCAGTGTACAAGGCTGAGGAGACTACAAAGAGTGTTAATGGCTGCCTGAAGATCGCAGAGGACATGAGGGAGGACGCAACGAAGACACTGGTCATGTTGCATGAGCAGGGTGAGCAGATCACCAGGAGCCATGCGGTTGCTGTTGATATAGATCACAATCTTAGCCGGGTAAGACTCATTTCATAAGATAAATAGATCATACACCAGTTGATCTTAGAAAGGCTCCTGCAAACTAAAACAAGTTGGGCTCTTGATATTTTATATGCCAAGTCCAACATAGGAACCATTTATTCGACGCCTGTAAATACTCTGTAGTTTACTGCATTCTCCATTTGATTATTAAGATGGTGGGGCCCCATAACGATAAACGCCTGTTATGGTCATTCTAGGGTGAGAAGCTTCTGGGAAGCCTTGGAGGCATGTTTAAAAAGAACTGGAAACCGAAGAAAAACCATCAAATTACTGGCCCTCTAATTACAAGAGGTTTCTCTCTCATGCCCTGTTTAAGTTTAGTTTTCAGAGCATGTGGTTTCTGGCTGCGAATGTCATTGTGCTGCTTATCTATCCTTATCGACTCAAGACTGAAAGACCATGTGTCTGGTATGCGTACTTGCTTTGATTTGGCAGATGCTGTCCAGACGAAGGGTAATCACTCGGAACAGAGGGAGAAGTTGGGTTTGACATCAGCGACAAAGCAACAATCTAACACGCGAAAGCCACTGCACGAGCCAACAGATGCATACCAAAAAGTTGAGGTTAGTGTTTGGCTTCTTGTTTCTTGTGATTAGGCAAATATCAAGTTGGCTATTTCAAACAAGAGGAAGTGAGGTCCCTTGGGTATTTTGGAGAATATATGATTCGTCGATCTTGTTTGTGACTGCACTGATGCATCAAGTCCTGGTGGGAGAATATCTGAACCAAAGAAAACAGTGAATTCAGTCCTTGACAAGAACATTTTCCCATTTCTCTTGTGCAACTGATTTTCACGAATGCTCAAAATCTCATGTCTATCCGGCCTTCACAATAACCAGTTTCCAACTGCAATGATTGTGGAACAGGTCGAAAAGTCAAAGCAAGATGATTGTCTCTCAGAAATTAGCAACATTTTGGGGGATCTGAAGGACATGGCTATTGACATGGGAACTGAAATTGAGAGGTCAGTGTTGTCGATCTTTTGGATGGAATTTTATTATATACTCTCTCTCAATGCATTACCGGTTCTAGTCATACATATTGTGTTTTTAATGAGTACTCTAAAGTTATATTGTGTTAAATATGTCGGAAATGAGATTGAGCTTTTCACGCGCAGAGTTTCAGTGTTTCTGAATGAGCGTTTTCACTAATTTTATCAACCTTAAGCAATGTGCTGAGAGTACTTTTTAATAAGACCCTCGTGCATATATTTTTGCAGCTTTATTTCTCATATGATCACATCAATAGTTATCTACAAGTCATCCTTGCTGATGAGCTATTAGAAAAGCTCTACATTTGATCTAATTCAAAATATAGTATGGACAGTGCTGTTTTCCCTTTTTTCACCTGATAAAAACTACACGGTACTGCAGCAATCTGTTCTTGTATCGCTATTTGGCCACTCTGCTAATTCATTTCATAATGATATACACGCGACAGGCAAAACAAAGCTCTGGATCATTTCGATAAGGATGCAGAGGAGCTTGTTTTTCGGGTTGAAGGAGCGAATCGGCGTGGACGCCATTTGCTCAGGAAGTAGAATTCAGACCGCTCATTTGTTTTCCAAGTGGCCTAGCCTAGCACATTCTTCCGTCATTTTCTACCTGGACATCTCATATGTGATTTTTCACGAATTCTCTCTTGTACCGCTTTTGCAACCTGTACACTGTAAAGAACATGTTATGAAAGTGCTTATGAATGCTCTTCAAATGAGATAATCAAAGCTATGCTGCAACTGCGTATTCTGCTCTAGCTAATCTTTATTTTTATGATCCCATCTTTGAGTATTCAACGAAAAATTAGCGACTGATAAAGTGGCAACCAGCTTGGCTGGAGTTTTCGTATAGGCCATCTCATGGCACCATCCTAAAAGCATGACCGTGTTTTGGGGTAAATGGAGCAAGCTTTCATTGGCAGAAGGTGAATTCTTATGATGCATTCTGAATAAATCTGACCAAAGAAACTCAAGAACTGAATCTGAATATAAAACTTGGTTCCACTCCAGCATCAACCAATTTAAGCACCAACTGGAGAGATTATGATATACTTTGCTCGTATATCTACATAAACTTTTGAAACTGAAAGTTTCAAAGAGCCAGCTTATTGGTGTATACTCTTTGAGGTACAAATTGGTCCATTAACTTCATTCTTCTAGATAAAAACTGAAAGGTAATGGGTAGCATTCACTCATTCTTAACCCCAAAGAGAGCTCATAGAAGCACACCTTGAGCAACAAATTTGCTCAAACTTTTCCATAACCATGTGAAACTAAAGTTAAAATCCTAGCCCAGTTTCTACCTGCTATGACCAGCTGTAGGAACAAATGCACTCCATGTTTTAAGAAACAAGCAATGACGAGACAAACATCCAAAACTCAGGAAATTCAGACTCACAATCACTTTGTCCCAAAAAAAAATCACGATCATAGTACGAAGCACAATAACAAGGAAAGATGTAATTTCACCGAAAGTTATGGTCTTCCAGCTGCATGCTAACATTTTTTCGTACCGGTTCATTTATGTAGCCAAAAAACAGAGAATGAGGCCTCCTGTGGTACACATGCTCACCTGACTAAAATGAATGAATAAATGATACCGAAAGCTAAAAAGTATATGTGCAAGCTCACTAGTCCTTTGAAAGTCATGATCTCCTAAATGAACTCAAGCTCACCCAGCACTTCAAGCTACAAAAACTATTTATCTCATGATTGCATTTATCTGCAGGTTATTGGTAAAAGGTAACATTATTTTCACGCCTTAGACATAGCAAAATCTGTGCTCAGAAGACATCGATTAGACACCAGCTCGCACAACAAAAACTTTGAGCTGTGGAGCGAATTCAACTTTGATCAGCCCGTGTATTCAAATAAACAACTGTGGCAGCACAACGATCACGACACTTTAAGAACGAAACAAGGACCTTCCACCATCTATATATACTTCTGAAAAGTGTCTACTTGAAGCAAAATCTCATGCAAGAATTATCATTCTGTGGCACAAAAGAAGCACATAATAGATTGACATGAACAGTATGAGCCATCCCTCAGGGCCACAACCAAATTGAAAGTTCCAAACTAATGATACAGAAGCATTCCCTTGTTCGATGAGATTCGAGAGTACTAGGTCACCCTGACCGGCCATGAATAGATCCTCGCACGATCATCTATTGAGTCTATGTAACCAAATGACCATAACTGAGAATAAAAAAAACCAGACATCCTGCTAATGCAGCATGGTCTGCACCATAGCTCCATCTCCTAGCCATGTATCTACTATCAAATTGCAACCCACTTTTCCAAACTATATCTCTCGCATTTCAAACCAAGAAACAACGCAGAAGCAATCATAACTCCACTCACTCTCTGGGGCACTCATGATTACAAGAGGGGAAACAATGTAATAGAATTGCCATCATGCAAATCCACTCAGTCATCAAATACTGATGCATATCCGGCAGAGCAATGATCACATCAAGAAGCCGAACATACCAACCTCAAAGTCCTAAAAGCCAGAGAGTCAAACAACAACAGAGTCCTCAAGCATGGCAGCACAAGAAACACAAGAAAGAAATCGCAAAAAACAATGATTTCACCATTTATTAAGCTGAAACTGCGTATCCCAATACACTGTTCAATCCTCAATACCGCAATATAATACAAAAAAGAGAGCTCCTTTCTCATACCAGCCATTAACCCTCAGCCAAAAAAGACTAGCCCAGATGATGACCCAACGGGAGAAAGCGCACGGAAGACCCCCTTCCCGATTTTCAGCGCTGGAGCTCCATGATGCTCTTGACCTCGGGAGCGTAGAGGGAGTAGACGACGGCCTGCCGCCTCGCGACCTCCAGCTGGCCCTTCCCGTCGGAGAAGGCGGCGGAGATCGCCGACGGATCGGCGAGGCCCCTGTTGCGGCGGAACCCGTCGGCGGCCCGCCGCTTCGCGTATTCCCGCACGTTGTAGTCGCAGAACGCGCGCGCCGTGCGCAGCAGGGACCGGAACAGGGCCAGCACCTCCGGCTTCGACGGAGCAGCGGCGGCGGCGGCGGACGCCATGAGAGCGCGAGCGAAGCGAGCCTAGAGAGACGGAGACAGAGACACAGTTTTCCGAGGCTGATCGTGCTCAAGACCGAACCTTCGAAGTCGGGCCGGCCCGATTCGGTTCGGGCTTTTTCTCGGGCCACTATCCCTTTTTCCAGGCCCGCCCATTTGATTTTCGGGCTTTTGGCCTTCTTGTGAGATTTAGCTTGTTCATTGAGCTTCCTGGCCGGAAAGAGAGACTTGATTTTTTCAAGCTTTTACTTATCACACATTTGATCAAGCATTAGCTATTAAATATTGGAAATTGACGAGTAGTAGATTGTTCAATTCGTGCTGGCCGGTCAGTCAGTCAGTTGGTCTTCATTCTAAGTTATCCGACCGAGGGGACGAATTGGTGATCTGCTCGAGTTACAATGAAGCGGTAGATCTCGTGCTCAGATCACCATGTGACGACGATGTGTCTTCCGGAACTTAGTTCTTTAATCCGAAAAGGGATTTTCAGTGCAGAAGCAAACAGAGCTTGACAGCTTCTTCAGCAGTTCATTCCGTCAAGAACCAAAAGATTTGTAACTTTTGCCAGATGCCATCGGCAAATATCAGTGACCTGAACACATTGAGGAGAACCCAACTGCTCAAATGCTGCATTAGTCACATTTTTTGCTATGAGAGCTTCAATACCAATCTCACAAACAGATGAACACAATAGGGGCCACACATCAATAAGTTGATTTTTACTCTCACACTTGAAATGGCTACATCGACTTGCTTGTGCCACTTAATTATGCGAATATAATACACGGGTGCTCGCCTAGAGAGCACCGATTGCACGCAGATGAATCAAGCACAAGCTTGAGCATCAAAATTCGGGTAGACTATGAAAGCAATGGACAGAGGAGAAACCGATACGAGAGAATCAGCACGGACAAGGTTAGGCTTTAAAGGCGGGATCCCTCCATCCTGCATGAGCTCCAATGGGCTTCCATTCAGGAGCATGGTTTGACTCTGAAGGTAACCGCCTCGTGGAGTTAAATGGTACTCCTCTCTGAAAAGTGGAGCATCTGACGATCCTTTGCCGACGAACGAGACAGTTTTCTTCAATTCGTGAATGAGAATGCTCCCTCCGTCGACGGATTGTTCCTCCACATGCAAATTCTGCACACCACTCTGGGTCCCCACTATGAATTTAGTCTCGTTCCTTAAATTGATCAGGAGTAAAGTCATGCCTGCCTGTGACACGACGAAGAATAACTTAACTTCTACTGCTCATGGTAGGTGAAGAATGTGCTTTTGATGAAAAATGCAGATTAACGTCAATGTTTTGCCCTCAAAATATCAATCTCAAACCAACTATATGCTTGAACTTTGGGGGCAAAAGGTGGAGTGTTGATTGTTTCAAGAGTCAACAATTGAGTTCATGTGTACTATGCTCGCCTCCCAAATAACCTCAAGAATGCAAATGAAAGAACACACATACATAAATATATACACATATCATAGGCCAGAGTCTCCTATACCTCACTTTTAACATCAAATGCAAGAACACACACACACGCATAAATACATGTATGTATATACAATAATAGGCCAGAGTCTCTGAGACCTCACTTTTAACATCAAATGAAAGAACACACACACACTTACACACACATACACAAATATATATATACATGTATGTATAGATCATGGGCCAGAGTCTCCGAGACCTCACTTTTAACATCAAATGAAAGAACACACACACACACACACACACACAAACATATATACATGTATGTATAGATCATAGGCCAGAGTCTCCGAGACCTCACTTTTAACATTAAATGAAAGAACATACGCGCACATAAATATATATACATGTATGTATATATCATAGGCCAGAGTCTCTGAGACCTCACTTTTAACATATGCACTGAAAATTTCTAACTGAAGTTAAACACTAACAAAATTTACGCACAGCAAGGTAGCAAGTTTGCAACCCAATAACGGTCTGGTTTGGCCATCTAGTTGTTAAGGTACCCTAGTTAGTAGAGGTTATTTGGGGCGAATTCCTACTCAAATTGAGGTAAGACGAAACCTTACCCTTCCTTTCGAACAATGTGCATAACAGCGTAAAGATGGTGGAGCGTCACCACTGACAGCAAGAGCACGTTTTCCCATGAGTCGATGCCACAGAAGGGCACTGCCAAGAAATGGTCCACAAATTAGCCTTTCAAAGTATGGGGGAAAGATGCCATGCTGATTAAAAAGGGACTAACTGGGGATGGAGAAAACTATAAATGAACTTTAGTTTTATACCTGTAGTAATCTGGATTTGGTGCTAATGTTGTGGTGTTTAAGAGGCCATAATTCCCACCAACTAAAGATTGCCGGCAATAAACCTTTGTGTCATACTTAGAAGCCATTCCGAGCTGATCTAGATACCTACTCCGAATAGTATCAAATGAGTCGGGTCAAAGATATCACGTAACACACCTTATGAGCCAAGGCAAGTAAGGTGTACACAAAAGTTTCCCTTCAAAGTATCGAAATTACCAGAAGCTGTTAACAAATGTGTTAGATACATGACGACCGCCACTATTGTATGCCCCACCAGATTCTCCAACCCATGCAGATGCCCAAGGTCCATGCTTCTTGATTGTTTCCTCGAGGTTGATGAACGTGTCCGATATCTGACTCAAGTAACTTGGATCCAATATCTTCCTGACAAGATGAGGATCAACACCTGGATGTGCCACAATGGTCAAACAATGAGATACCTGCAGAAACGGAACTTAACATTTTGGCCAGTTGGTTAATTAAGGACTTAAAGGTTCTATTTTGGTCAACTGAGGACATGAGGTTTGAAAAAAGTCCTATTCAGGTCTCGAGCTCACTATCAGTAAAATTCAAGTGTTGGAAACTGACATGGCTCCCACATAGAACATTTGATTATTTGCCACATGTCATTCCCGACACCTGAATTCCACCAACAGCGAGCTCGAGAACTAATTAGGGCTTCTTAAAACCTTAAGTCTACAGGTGACCAAAATAAAACCTTAAATTTTCAATTGTTTTAAGTCTTGTTTTTGCACTTATCCCATCAAACAACTACATAGCAGTAGATGAAGACTTGAGTTGATGTAGAATTACATGATAACAAGCATAACATATCATACTAAGTTGAAAGGCAGAAGCTTGTGCAATCTGACATTAAGAAACTTCATAGATCAGTAACCAGTAAGCACGAATTTGGCTTACCCGCACCCAGATTGTATATATGATGGGACATTGCATTGATCACACCTGAACCTGAAACCTGCAGGAGTTTCACATACCACTCCCGATCATAGAATCCCCCTGGTGCTATGAGTGAAGGTTTTGAACGAGAACTTTTGTACAACTCATTGATTATCTTCTTAAGGACAATTAGATCCTTCCCATACTGTTCAGCAGAGATGCTAGCGCCAATTCCACTTCCACTGAGCTCATTACCTTCAAGGAGAGATGAAAAAACAAGTTGAGGTCATCAATCATATGGATATATAGCACAAATGTTAACGGTACCACTCTATACCAAATTCCCATGAATCAATGGAGTATCTCCTTGCAACTGTGTATTTGATAAAATCATAAGCATTACTGAAGTTCCAATCCCCTCCCCAGACGTCGTTCTTGATCCATTGCCTTCCATTAAGTGCATTCAGTCCAAAAGTTATGACAGCCCTGCATTTGAGACATATCATCTGCTTACCAGTTTCTTTTTCCTGAAACTGCTGTTGTAAATCATGAACATCATATTCAACTACAAGACTTGTATATTGCAAAACAAATTCAATTCTCTCGTAAAAGACTTATATGGTGACATGGACAGTTTTTGGGCGAAGAAAGAACTAGCTACATGGCCGGAACATATTTATGAGGCATTATTACTAGGCAGTAAAGTATCTAGTACCCATATGTTAGTATGTACATGCATATCAAGTGCTAATTTGGGAAGAGGTTGGACAGAAATCAAGTTCGAACTTGCATGAGAATCTTACCCTGTCTTACTGAATAAATTGTTCAGCTCATCCCACCTCTTCATGTGTAAACATCCCTTGGAAAAGCCAAACAAGCTACCTTCAATCCTTCTAAATGGGTGGCAAGGAAGTCTCAAGTTCCCAACATCATACAATACTCGGTCTTGCAAGGAACCTCCAATTCTTATCCTCAAACTCTTGAAAGCTTTTAAGGCACCATAGAGAAAGTGCATTATCATTGCATCAGATCCCACCCGTGAAATTGTGCAAGTCAATTTGTAGGTAAGGATTACTTACCCATTTGTTATATTGCACTTAAATATTGCCCAAACAAAAAAATATGGCAGTTTAGGCATAATTTGCAAAAGCTTAATATAAGAAAGCTCGTTGATTAGAGTACGAACCTTGGATTGCCTTCCCAAGTATAGGATGGGACAAGTTCTGGAAATATACCAAAAAGAAAGAATGCAAAAGATCAGATTACTGGAGTATTAAATTCAATCTAAAGAAATCCTTAGGAAGAGCATTCAAGCCATGAGTTTTACAAGATCTTTACCAGATTCATAACAGATGAATATCCCCACGGACACTGGTCATAATTGCACTTATCATGAGGCCACCAATCAAGAGTTGCACAAATGAAATTATCATCAGTCTCTGCAATTGCCTCGGAGCCATGAACGATGAGAGTAGAATGTGCAACATCTTGAGCTAATCCCCGCCGGAAAGAAACAATAATAATGAACAAGGCTAGGGAGGATAATCCCATTGCTTAAAGTATACCGACAATGGCAGCTACACCAATTGCTCAGGTCATCAAGATAAACTGCAGGAGAAAGGAATGTACCCATGAAACTCACCAAGTCTCCATGCTGTTACTTTGAAATTCATAAATCGGAAGTCGTAGAAAAAAAACACTGATGCTTATATCTCCTTCAAACAGCCCAAAACTTAAAAGGGTACTCAAATCAAGTTTAGAAGTTCCAGCATTTCTATAACATGAAAAAGTAGTGCCTCAAGAACAGGGCATTTAAAGCATTAAAGTATAAGACGATAACACATTCGATGGAACTTCAGAGAAATTACACAAGCAAGAAGAATCAGAAGCTCAGCAGAACAGACCACAGTGAGCAGCTAGATATGAGAGGGTGTTTACAGTACTGCGTGCACTGTACGGAGAGAAGATGCCTCCACGAACATTCTTTGAACCAGACCTCAAGAAAAGCACATCAATCCAAGAAAAGCAAGGAAACCCTGACAAATGCCAACCTCGAATGGACTGAATTCCCAGTAACAGTGTGAAGCTCGGTGTATGGAAAAAAGAAGAGAAACGCAGGCGAAAGTCCGCAACTTTATCCAAAAAGCCGAGATCTTTCACTTGCTATATCGGTGCGGATGAGCTCGTGATTCTCCTGTAGCTATCGAGAAGGCAAAGGAAACCCGTCTCGTGGGCAATTTGTCACTCACTGGCTCACTGAGTGGGGGTTCAGCATAGTGAGGCCAGCATCGAAATTTGTTGGGTTTTGAACGCAGTCGGTAGAGGTTTAGTTAAGAACGCACAGCGTGTAACAGAGACTTTCGGTGGGTGGAACAGTTCGATCATGTTCAAAAAGCAAGAATGGAGGCGACAGCCATGTGGTCCCGATTGTTCATTTGAAGGCGAATCCTCCCAAGAACACATATACTCGGCCGATATGCATCCCAAGACATAAAATATTTTACCCTTTTTTCCACGACAGAAATTCTTCCATTCTTGTAATGAGGAGTCGGGCATTCCTAGCTAGAGAAGTTAACATGCTTTTTTGTATGTAAAATTCTTTTGCGGTACGCACACACACAACGGTACAGATCTGGCGCAGAGGATAGTAGTGAAAGTTTAGAAAAGGCGATGGGGTATTTTGTCTGATTCTGTTCTACTGGTGTATAAAACGGTACGTGGTCTACGCTTCGCTATAGATTTGTTCCTGATTGGATTTGATTGAGTGTCTGTGTTGCTCTCGTTCCATGGAGTGACATGTTGCAGATCTAATCTCGTAGGCAGGTAATGCACAAGGACGACGTGAAATCTTCATAGAACAGACAATCGGATTCTGTCCGGATTAGTGTTGCGAGGGAATCTATGACCAAAACGAGCTTATGTTGTCTTATTTTTAAGATTTAAAAGGGTCAAAGCATCTCAAAGATTGGTCGTGAAAGCAGACTCGAGGATGGACTTTTCTAAACTTCTTCTGAAATTGAAACGAAAAAACAAGTCCTAGGAGAAAGTCGGATAAGTGAGTTTGGTTAAAGCGTGCAAGAAAATTGAAAGAAAGTTGGATGATTCGGTTTTTGGCGGGCCATTTCCATTTTGCAAGTATTCATCCAAGTTGATGCGTTGGAAACCTTTGGACTTCTGCATCTTGCCTTAAGGAAAAAGCCAGACAAATAGACATGTGTTACTTTTTAAACGGATTCGATTAAACTGGTACTTATCACATCAATTGATGACACAGTACTAAAGTACCACCAAATATCTTTTCCTTAATATATTGGCCTTTTCAAGCAAGACTTATCCAAGGTCTTGACATTTAATATATTATTCAGTCATCCAAATTCGCATGTACTAACTCTTTTTATATACGAATTGTTTTACCTCATAAGTTTTGATTCGGTATCGGGTCTTTTTGTAAACTTTAAATGCATCATATCCTCTAAGATTCATTCGTAAACCGGGCGTGAAAAGTGAAAATCAGTCCACCAACTAAACAACTAGACTTCTACATAGGACACTTATAATTGTGTCTTTCAAGCTTGTAAGTAGCCCTGCCAGTCAACAGTGAAAGCTAGACCGACCTTTAGAACAGCGAAACATCACACACAGAGCACCGGATTCCCACATCCATCCTGTTATCGGGCCGACACCGCCGGCTCATCGGTTCTAAAGATCATACCTTTTAAGATCATCATTCTGGACTCGTAAGACCACGATTGGACACTCGCATGTCTTCATATTATGTTCCAGGTGTACCAGCAATGCTTGAACGGTCGCCTGTTCGACAGGCACGGTTAAAATGAAGTGAGCTCAAATGTGTGTGCTCGGGGGCCCGGGGGTAAGAAACTTTCCACTCGGGATAGCGTTGGATGCTATTGAAAAGCAAGCTGGGCCGAGTTTAGTGGAGTCGCGAAGCCCAAGAAAGTGAGACACACATCTCTCTCTTTCTCTCTCTCTCCTCTCTTCTGTCTCTCGATGACCTTCGTTTCCTCTGCAGGAGCGGGGGGTTTTTCCGCTTCGCCTCGCCACGACACGCCATCATTCCCTTCTTCGGACCAAGGTCGGATCGCGACAGGTTCCTAACTTCCGAACCCAAAATGCGGTTTGCTTGTGATCATTCGTCAACGTGAATGAACTTTTCGGAAATGATCAACGATCCGCTGCGATTTTTGCTTTGTACCCTTGAAAAACGAGGATTGAGCGTAGCTACGTGTTGTGCAAGTCATGGGATGATTCTGTTCTCGCGTTTGGCGACGATGGTTTCGATCTTTTTCCAGCTTATTTCGTGTTGTGATGTGTTCTTGATTCTGCTTTCTTGGCGATACGGGCTTAGCTATGTTGAATTCTCTTGGAAAGTTTCGTTCTTTTTTCCTTTTTCCACGCGTGTAGTCGTGATTCTCTGATGGGTTTCTCTTCTTCTCCGGGAAGAGGCAGCTCTTTTGAAGGGTTGATCATGACGGAAAATGGGCTTCTTTTTGCTTGCCTTTTCTTTGCAGGATCACATAGAATAGAAGTTGCTGAATTTTGGTATTTTTATTGCTAACAGGGTTGTTGGGAAAGTGCTCCTTAACGCCAGCGAGAAAAATTCTGTTTTCCGAAGGATGTCATTTTGCATTGCAGCTGCTCTTGAAGATACCTGGAATTGAACTATTTTTTTGCGAGAGTTCCCATGCGAACTTGAAAATGAGCCTATGTTGATGAAATCACCGGGCGGGGTGGTTCTACAGGAGAATACTTTCATTCCGCGTCATGAAAGAAATATTGGAATGGAAATTATGTTTGATGATTTTGGCACTGGCAAGTTCTGGTTATAGGGATCAATAAGCTCTTGGACATTTATATTTAAATCGGGCTTAATATGACAAGATAAAGAGGACATGAAACATGGCAAGTACTCCTGTAGATCCCCATGTTTCCAGTCAGTTGCTTCCACTAGCACCTAAGAGTGAAGAGGATTGTAATGATATGATTGGTGCAACTTCGGAAACTAGCAAACTGCCAATCGTCCAAGAGAAAATCATCTGTCCTTATGACGATGCTCTCAGTTGCAGGGAAGAGTGCAATGAGCATCTCAAACCTGTAAATAATCAGTACCCAGTTGGTGTTCGTCCTTCTAGTGATGAGGATGGAGTGCCTGTCAAAGTCGTTCCAGATTCTCAGGTGAGTCATCTGGAGACTCCAGGAATTGCTGATTCAGCAGCATCCTTGAACACAGGGTTGACATCTCAGGATGCTCCATCCGAAGACACCAAGTATGAAGTTCCTGGGCAGTCTACTTCAGCAGCTTCTGTTGGAGACTCTGGGGCCCAACCACTTGACGCACCAAAAGGTCAGATAATTGGTGTTCCTGCAGAAGATGATTCCACTGAAAGCAAGGAAAGGTTCAGGCAGCGCCTTTGGTGCTTTCTATTTGAGAATCTTAATAGGGCTGTTGATGAACTTTATCTTCTGTGTGAGCTAGAATGTGACTTGGAGCAGATGAAAGAGGCCATTCTTGTATTGGAGGAAGCTGCATCCGATTTTAAGGAGCTGGCCTCTAGAGTAGAGAAATTTGAAAATGTGAAGAAATCCGCTTTATCATCACCTGATTTACTACCAATTAATTTGAAGACTGATCATCGCCGGCCACATGCTCTCTCATGGGAGGTAAGCCTGGTTCCAGATTTGCTCATGTTAAATGATAAAATTGCTGAAATATGCAGTTCAATTCTGGAGATCATCAATTGGGCATTTAATTTCGTTTACGGGATATATAGGCACCATGGTCCATTACTATGTGAATGAAAGTGAATAAGTGGAGTAATTCATGATTTTTCCTTGCGTCCATCATTTGGGCAAAACAGTCTGCTGACAGCCTTAATAAGATTTCCCTAAAGCATAGTCACAATGAAATTTATCAACGATCTTGTGGTAATTTCTTTCCTGATAATATATCAGACCCCTTGCAAATTTTTGGGAACTAAACCTCTTATACTTACGTCTCTGATAAATATGGTCAGCCACTCTACACTGCTTGCAGGTACGGAGAATGACAACTTCACCCCACAGAGCAGAGATACTATCTTCATCTGTTGAGGCTTTCAGGAAAATACAACATGAAAGGGCAAGTCTTCATCTTGCTGACAGTGCAAATTCTCTGGCATCTGAGTGTTTAAAATGCCAGCATATGTTGGACTGTCTAAGTAAATCTAACGGGAAAAATGATATGACTGTCGGTATCAAAGATGTGGCCCCAAAATCTAGAAAGCATAATGGAAGATCTGATCTTGTCTGTGGGAGCTCGACTGTAGAGATGCAAAAGGTCCAATCAGGGAGGCCCAGCAAAGTAAATTTTGGGCAAAGTGGCCATGTCCCTTCCCAAAACTTACGCTCTCCAGGAGACTTTGACATATCAAAGCCACATTTGAAGAATGGAAATGCATCTTTCTCTGCAAGAAAGAGCTCCAGAGAACAAGGATCTGAACCAGAGAAGCTGGTTGCTCGGAAGGACAAAGTTCCGTCAGAGGGTATGGTTCAGAGACAGCCCAAATATGTGGATCATTTAAAAAGGCATGGTCCTCTTTGTGGAAATGATAAGGAAAAAAGAAATGTAAATTCATGGAAGACCTTAGATGCTTGGAAGGAGAAGAGGAACTGGGAGGAGATACTTTCATCTCCAATTCGTGTCTCTTCACGTATTTCACATTCCCCAGGACTGAACAGGAAAAGTGCTGAACGTGCACGAACTCTGCATGATAAACTGATGTCTCCTGAGAAGAAGAAGAAAACTGCTCTGGATTTGAAAAGGGAGGCAGAGGAAAAACATGCACGAGCTATGAGGATCAGAATTGAGTTAGAGAATGAGAGAATGCAAAAGTTGCAGCGCACATCAGAAAAGTTGAACCGTGTGAATGAATGGCAAGCCGTGCGCAGCTTGAAGTTGAGGGAAGGAATGTATGCTCGTCATCAACGCAGTGAATCTCGACATGAAGCTTTTCTAGCTCAAGTTGTGAGGAGAGCTGGTGATGAAAGCACCAAAGTTAATGAGGTTCGTTTCATCACTTCCTTAAATGAAGAGAATAAGAAGCTCATGTTGCGTCAGAAGCTCCATGATTCTGAGCTCAGGAGAGCTGAGAAACTTCAGGTGATGAAAATTAAGCAGAGAGAAGATTTGGCAAGAGAGGAAGCGGTAATAGAACGTAGAAAACTCATTGAAGCTGAGAAACTACAACGTCTTGCTGAGACACAGAGAAAAAAGGAAGAGGCGCAAGTTAGGAGAGACGAGGAACGCAAAGCATCAAGTGCTGCACGAGAGGCCAGGGCAATGGAGCAACTTCGGAGGAAGGAGGTTAGAGCAAAGGCCCAGCAAGAAGAAGCTGAACTTCTTGCACAGAAATTAGCTGAGAGACTTCGTGAGAGTGAACAACGTCGCAAGTTTTATCTGGAACAAATTAGGGAGAGGGCTTCAATGGATTTCAGAGATCAATCCTCACCTTTACTACGGCGGTACATAAACAAGGAGTCTCAGGGAAGAGATGGAACTGAAGATTATCAAGCAAATGTAAGTCCAGGCACAGCTACCCTTGCTACAGGAAACACTGTAGCTCAGCATTCACTGAAACGAAGAATTAAAAAGATTCGCCAAAGGCTTATGGCTCTGAAATATGAATATCCTGAACCTTTGCTTGGTTCTGAAAATACTAGTATTGGATATAGGACAGCAGTAGGGACAGCCAGGGCCAAAATTGGTAGGTGGCTACAAGAACTTCAAAGACTTCGGCAAGCTAGAAAAGAAGGGGCTCTAAGTATAGGATTGATAATTGCCGAGATGATCAAGGTACTTCGTTTTGTACTTTTGTATCCATCCTTCCATCGCCTGTTTGTAATTCAAACCTTTAACTTCAGTAACATGCTTCGATACCTAGTATGTCATGTTTTTCAATTACAAGATAGTATCAATTAACGTCATTTGGTCGCAGAGGTTGAAGGTTGGAAAACTTTCGAAAACTTTCAGACATCTTTTTGTATGCTGATTAGTGTGTGCAAGATGGTGGTGGTGCTTATGGGCACTCCGGATGATCCTTGATTTTAATTTATAAGTTAATTTTCAGTTTATACTCATTGTGTGGTTGTCCCCCCCTTGTCTTTCTGGAGTTAACTGCTGGTTCTGGTGACATTATGGAAAATATTGATTTATAGTAGTTGGTGGAATGGGGCAGGCCAATTTTGCTTCTCCTGCTCTCTTTATAGGTGAAACAACCCAAGGGGAAGCAAACCCAATATGGACAAGATCAATCTTTCTATCTATGTTTAAACTTGAACCTTATATGCCATTTGGACTTCTCTGTGCCAGTAGATATCAAGATGCGTCATTCTTAGAAGGTTGCTCTTTTGTTTTGTGACTTGAGGTGATAGCGCTTTCTGAATATTCTACATTCTATTGTTTGTTAGTTTCTAGATGGAAAGGACGCTGAACTGCAGGCTTCACGCCAAGCTGGTTTGATTGACTTCATAGCTTCTACCCTCCCTGCCTCTCATACATCAAAGCCTGAAGCCTGCCAGGTGACAGTGCATCTTTTGAAACTTTTGAAGGTGGTGCTCTCAGTGCCTGCAAACCGGAGTTATTTTCTTGCACAGAATCTGTTGCCTCCTATTGTACCCATGCTGTCAGCAGCTCTCGAAAACTATGTACAGATTGCAGCATCTTTAAACATTAGCGTTAGCACTGGAAACAACATAATTTCAAGTAAAATGTCTGTTGAAAACTTTGAAATAACATCTGAAGTTGTAGATGGTTTCCTTTGGAATGTGACAGCAATAGTTGGTCACATCAATCCAGATGAGCGACAGCTCCAAATGAGGGAAGGCTTGCTGGAATTGTTGATCGCCTATCAGGTGATTCATCATCTGCGAGATCTGTTCGCACTCTATGATCGGCCCCAGGTTGAAGGGTCCCCGTTTCCTTCCTCCATTGTTTTGAGCATTCATCTATTGGTAGTTTTGACTGCCAGGCCTGGGGCAAAAAATAGTATTGACAGGGAATTTTTCCCAGCAGAAACTGAATGGGGATTTGAAAGTACTGGAGCTAAACCTGTGGATTCTGCTGGTTTGGGAAATTTCTCTGTGGATAACTCCTTTCACAAACAGAGACAATGTGAAGACGGTGGTAGCAGAGTTATCCCCTCACTTGGGGTACCAGAGATTTTCCCTTCGAACAAAGGAAGCGAGATAATGAAGAGTAAAGAGGCACAATCTGCTGTTTGGGATAGTGAAATGGCTCTAATGGAAGGAGATAGTGCGGTTCAGCAGGATAGTAGTCCGGTCATGATTGATGTTGCAGTTGAAACAAAGCAAAACCTGACAGAGTATATTGCTGAATCTTCCATACCTCTGGAAGACTGTAAATTGTCGGTGAACAACTGTGATCGGCGAAAAGATGAAACCACATCGAGCTCAAAGCAACCGGTGGCAGTGCTTCTTTCTGCTATATCAGAAACCGGATTAGTCAGTCTTCCTTCTCTGTTGACCTCTGTGCTTTTGCAAGCAAACAATAGGTTGTCGTCCGAGCAGGTAACATCTGCTAGAGATAATCTACTTCCTTGCACTAATACCTGAATGTTTTTTGTCTAACTGCCCGTATTTTCTTACTATATGAGTCATCTAAACTTTGTCACAAGGAGGTGGGAATAGGCTTTTTTTTTTATTGCATCTGACGGTGACAGTTTCTGTTTCATACATCTAAATCCTTCAGTTCTGCTGTTTTGAATAGATAAAATGCCTAAAAATGAGGCTTGATTATCTTATACATGAAATGTTATTGCTGTTTTTTTGTTGTTTGTCTTTGTGTACAATGATATAGTTGCTACGTTGATTATCTGGATTTGGACGGACATTCGCAGAAGTTCATTCATCTATCTATCGTTTCATATTAAATTGTCATGTCCTGAAATAAGGTCTAGGCTGAGTCAGTTTTTGGACTAGGCATTTCCAAGTTAATTGTCCCTTCAGTCTGTGGCTGATATGACATTGTGGTATTTTGCTAAGGTCCAAATATTGAAGATTAAGTGGTTTTGTCACTTCCATTTCAGGCTCCCTATGTCCTTCCATCTAATTTTGAAGAAGTAGCTACTGGAGTGTTAAAGTTCCTTAACAATTTGGCATATCTTGATATTGCAAGTATGCAGAAAATGCTGGTAAGTGTGCCATGTCCTCTGTGATATTGTGGTCATTTTGTGAGAATGCCCATTTAGTATGCTTGTCTGCTAATGTGTTTTTTGACCTCTCAGGCTAGGCTGGACCTCAAGATGGAATTTTTCCATTTGATGAGTTTTTTCCTCTCTCATTGTAACAGCAAGTGGAAATCACCAAAAGACCAGGTATGCTCCCTATTGCACAATCATGACTGGAACATCTTATTACAAACTCACAAGAGTTGGATATTGGATCAGTTATGTGTCTAGCTACACGAATTTCAGTGGAGATTAGAGACTAAAAGTCATACGTATGTTGTAAGCTGGGGATCATCAATAGATTGACTGAATAGGTTATGCATGTCATTACGCCCTTGAATTTGGTGTCTGTTGGTTGGCTAGGTGGGCTAAATGCTTGAGGTTTCTTTTATACTCACATCATCATTTGAAAGCCTAAATGATTAGTGGCAGCATTTTCAGCTGGTCTCCTCTTATGCTCAATGCTTTACTGTATATTCAGGTGGGTCTTCTTCTAATTGAATCCCTCTTGCTTCTTGGTCACTTTGCTCTCTTCCACACTGAGAATCAAGCAGTCCTGCGGTGGGGAAATAGTCCTACCATTCTTCACAAGGTCAGTGAAAGAAGACCTCTCATAGCATCTTTTTCTTTTGTCTTCTGTCATGTGTACAGAACCTGACTACTTAGTGAACAAAAGCAGGTATGCGATCTTCCTTTTGTCTTCTTCAGTGACCCGGACCTGATGCCAGTATTAGCTGGGACACTGGTTGCCACTTGTTATGGGTGTGAGCAGAATAGGGGTGTTATTCAACAGGAGCTCAGCATTGACATGCTACGTTCGTTACTGAAATCATGCAAAAATGCTTTACCCTCAAGTCGATCCCATCCAGCTTTAGACAATTCCCCTTATGGTTCCTGTGAGAATATTCAGCTGGGTCATGAAAATAAAAAGCCTCAAGCAGAGAAACTAAGGTCCAGCCGTGGCAGCGGCAGAAACTCCAGAAACTCTTTAATGAAGGGTATCTCTACCGGAAATAATGCCAAGCTAGGGAAGAAGAGAGAAAAGGCAGTAAAAGTTTGTGAAGAAACTGCTGTTAAATATGACTTACCAATAACTGGGACTACGTCCATGTTGCATGGTAGATTCCCCGACAGCTTCATTGATAGAGCTGACAAATTCTTTGCGGCAGGTTTTAATGAACTGGGCGAGGCATGATAAGGTTCTTTTGAAACATGAAGGTCTAGCCAGGAATTCAAATCTGAAGCAGCAGCTAACCAATTGTCCGTCTTGTTCATCTGGTATGCATTATATTTGTCTGGTTATCTTAACCATGAAAATGAAGCTTCAGAAAAGGGCGGTGTTTGGCAAAAACTTCTGTGTTTTGTTATGGGCAGTTGGTGGAAGGAAATGTTGGGGGAGAAATGTTGAACAGGATGATAAGGTGCTAACTTTCGGCAGCTCAGCTATTTTTGCAACTATGCATGCTTATCTGTATAAGCTGGTGCTATCAACTAGATGGCAATTGTTCTGCGGCGTCGTACGTTTCCAATGCGGTTAATTATATAGAAGTGGGTAAATCTTTCGTTGCTTTTACCTGTAAGAGGACTAAGAAGTGGGCGAACCACAGAATAATTTATCGAATATGACAACAGAATCTGTT
This sequence comes from Syzygium syzygioides, assembly GCA_031216285.1. Taxonomy (NCBI): domain Eukaryota; kingdom Viridiplantae; phylum Streptophyta; class Magnoliopsida; order Myrtales; family Myrtaceae; genus Syzygium; species Syzygium syzygioides. The sequence continues at coordinate 3,248,108 of CM062243.1, read as the reverse complement.
GTCGTACTGTCTTTTGGCTAAGCGAGAACTCTTATTATTCACACTTTTGATAAAAGTCGAGCAGCTTGGAAAGCAAGTTACAGTTAAAGTTCCAGCTTTAGCTGTTTCTTACACTTGATGTTTTTTGAAAAGATAATAATACAAATAGTTCTTGAACTTTGTCTCTGAGTAAAAATTATGATTTTTAAATTTTTAATTTGTTCAATGTAATATCTGAATTTTAGTGAAATGTTCAACGTAATCCTTGAATTTGAATTTGTTCAATATGATCTTTGGATTTTTTGTATACATTCAATATTATCACTTTATTATATGAAAATATTTAATATTGTCCTCTTATTAATTCAAGATCAGGGACAAGTTTAAACATTTTCAGTCTATGAATTATGCCAAAAAAAACAGCTCATGGAATAATTTTTTTCTTTAGTCGAACATGGATTAAATTGCACATACCAAAAACTCTGGTAACGATTTAACAAATCGAAATTTTATGGATTACATTTCACATTAAGTAAATAGTCAAGAACACATTATATAAATTAAAAATCCAACAATCACATTACAGATTGGACCAAAATTTAGAAATCATTTGTGTCATTCTTCCTTTTCTAAATGAACCTCCTTCGACCTTTTGTTTTTGGTTTTGGCCCCGCTCCTCCATACTTGGCAGAACGATTGGGAACTTGATTGTCACCATGGTCGCTGATAGGGTTTGGAAGAAACGAACATGAGAAGATACAAGGGCTCTGTCGATGGCTCGCACTAGTCCTTTTTCTGTCACTGGTAAATACGAAATTTCGATCAAATCTAATCTACGTGATTGGAACTCCTTGGGCAAAAGAGAGAACAAACATGGTAACTTGGGGGTGGCAAATGGGGCGGCCCGGTACCACCATGCCCGGCACTCTACTATGCTTCGCCCTGGCCCTTAATTTTAAAATACTGTTTACGCTTCGAAGTGATCATTTAAGGATGTAATGTACTTTCTGCCAGAAATATGGCACTCGACAGAAGAAAAGATGCCCCAAATTCTCAAAACTACCACCAGATATCCCTTACGTTTTCATGGCGATGTATGAAAGAATATAAGACACGAAACTTGGCAATCATTCATATCCTCCTTGCCAATAGTATTGCCATGTTTTAGCTACTTTCATGCGCTACCTTTCATCGAACCTCGTTGATAGGTGAACATTGTCCACGAACATTGTCCACAACAGCAGTTTTGCTGCCGGATCAACTCACAGAACAAGGGAGGGAAATCAAGAGATATCAAAAGACGAAGAATCACACAGATGGTGCTGCAAATCTGCCAGAAAAATTGCCCGTTCATTTCATGGGAACCAAAAAAAACATTGTAGAGTATGGCTGATTGAAACACCGTATATCTTGTGGCATGTTGGTTAAACTCACGTCATGTTTGGGAGAGACGTTTCATTGAAGGCCATGACCCATCAACACACGAGACCCAACATCTCACTGTCCTTCAGAGTAGGCACTTCCAGGAACCTTGACTAAAAGTTCATCTTCCGATGGAGTTTCTCGGATCTCCTCATGCATCTGATTCTGAAAAGAATTCCATTAGCACTGGTCATTATAAATAAGCACAGTAGCATGCTCCGCAGCAACTCGCAGCTAAAACTACTAAGAAAGATGGTGCCGTTTTAGCCCATTACATAAGAAAAAAATATTTTCTTAGGGAAATTGACATTAATAAATCCTAAAATTTTTTCCCAATACGTAATCTCATCCTTGGACTTTTTAACTGTTCAATGTGGTCATTGAACTTTCCTTTTATGTTCATTGTAGTCGTTTAACTTTCAATATTTAATCTAGTCATCAACTTTCCAACAATGTTAAATTGTCCTTCAATACTATTCGCAAGTTTTTATAATTACACTATTACCTATATTTGAAAATATCTTCTCATTTCAATCATTTTCCTAAATCAACAAAAAAATGATATCCTTTTATTACCTTTATGGTCTTTATAAATATGACGATAGTTCCATTTAAGCAAAGTTTAGCATATGATCTTTATAATAGTAAAAGTAGAAACTCATATAGAGTCGTATCCGGTTGATGTTCTTGTTATTTTAAGTGTAAGTGTTTTCATAAAGATGTCTAAAACCAAATGTATTTGTCTATAAATTTTCTTACTTACATTAATCTAAACCTTGTTTCATAAAGATGTCTAAAACCTTGTTACCCTTTTGTTTCCTATATTTTATTTTTTATTTTTATTTTTTTGTTTCCTATATTTTAGATTGATGAAATTTTCAATAATGTAAAATCTTGTTCCTAATATTTTGATAAATTTTCAATCTTTTGCGTTTCGTGTTTACTAAAAAATAGGGAACAAGATTTAATATAAGTACGAACTATATCTATAGATAAATGAATATTATTTCTAAATACCCTTATGAAAACACTAAGACATTAAAATAGCAGGAATATCAACCCAATACAACTCTAAATAAGGTTCTACTTTCACTATTATTGATATCATAATCTAAGATTTACTTAAATGGAACTATCATAATATTTGCAGGGAACCAAAAAGGTAAAAAGGTAATAAAAAGATGGTATATTTTTTCCTTGATTTAGGAAAAGGATTGAAATGAATAGATATTAAAAAATCAAGGCAATAGTGTAATTATGAAAAACTGAAAGTTTAGGGATTACACTAAACATTTGAGAACAATTCAAGGAGAGCAAATTAAGTTCTAAAGATACATTGCACATTGGGCTAAAGTTTAGGGACAATTAGTTTCATCTCTCCACTTTCTTATGATGCAAGATAATATGATATGTCTACTTGATAAAGACCATTGCATAGTCAACAGAATAAATATAATCTATTGATCTTGTTAATGAATGACCTGCTGACTGATAAACTAGCTATAAATCATTAGTCTACTTATTCTAGATATTGAAAATGACCGTGTAATGGTTCAGTAATTGAAACATGCAAAACTTACACTTTAACATTTTTAAAGCATGTTAAATGCAACTTAAAAAGTGGACCGAGGACAGTCAATTTCAAAATAAAAAATCAAAAACGACTTTGTCCAGATATATTATTGAGCAAAACCATCTCATGGATGCTAACACAGCTTTGCTATGTTTCGGTAGCCAACAACTGTCGTAACCTCATTATCAACCAAACAAAGGAAAAATTTCAGATAAAATTACATCAAGTTTCTAAATTGAAAATCACATTCTCAAAACATGAAAAATGTAACTAACAAGCAAAGGGTATACATACTCCAACTATCACTTCATAATGTAACACAGACGCAAATAAAAGTGGAGTACTTCTTGGAACTTAGTTAAATTCTCCACTCCATTTGGTTAAAATAACAAGATTTTCTTGCCTGTCGTTGTTTTCTCCATCACTGAAGTCGAGTAGAGTTTCGAGTCAGTGCATTGAACAGAAAGGAAAAGTCTGACTTGACATAAACAACTATTCAATCGGGGACTAGGAAAAGCCTCATCACGTACCAACATAGAGAAATGGAGACAAAATTTGCAGCTAACTTGATGGTAAAGAAAATATTAGTGAAACCAGAATAGTTTTACCTTTGACTTAGCCTCAGTCTGTCCCATGTTGCAGTCATTCTTTAGGCCACTCAAGATTTCTTTGAGTCGCTTTTTACCTTCGACTCTTGAAGCACGTCGTTCAGCGCGTTGGGCCGCAGTAACATCAAAATGGCAGGCTACACAAAGTGTCCTCATATTCTCTAGCCTGCATTCACCTGCACATATAATTGTACTTGTAAATTACATAAAACTATTCTGCTCCCAAATTTTATTTCCTAGAATAAAAGCCATGTTTCATTTTGGGTATCAAACCCAAAAAAAAAAAAAACTCAAAGGAACACACCATTGAGTTATTACAGATGTGAGTGCAGTGGACTCCTGTTGTCATCAGTCAAAGTCATCGACCAGTGATGGACATTAGCTGGTCAACATTGGCCTGCAATGTCGCCAATCCAACTCGGACACAAGATTGACATCGCCAGTCAATCTCCATCTTGCACCCCTTTAGCGCATTTCTTTGTTCCTTATTAGTTAACCTTTTTTTTATCATTCATTTTAGTGTAAAACACATACTTATCCTTTAAATCTAGCTTACTAATCACTAATCATAGTGATAATACCAATCTTGCAAATAGATTAGAGAACTATTAACTAATTTTATAAAGGAAATGATCAAAGAGCTCTTCAACCACAGCCACGCCAGCGATACTGAGCTCCAGAAAAGCTATGCTGTGTTACAAGAACTGATATCTTGACAAAGAAGTGCAAAATCAAAATACAAAATTTGGTCCTATCAATCACGTGACAAATTAAATCAACAGCCAGTTTGTATATGAAGTACTTAATCAGATAATACTTTTACCTCCGCCACGAAAGACTGGAACAATGTGATCTGCATGCCATGCATTACCCTCAGTGGGATCATTGACCAATTTGTCAACCCTGCCAGACATATGGAAATATACATTTAATCTCACATAAAAGCGTTTTCTGTAGAACAAAATAATCGACTTCAAGCATGCAAAACAAAAGGGAAAATGTCTCTGCATGACCTTAAGCACTTTGATTGCATCAACTAGAGACATTATTCCTTAAAGGTACTCACAACTTTTTCCTTGTAGCCAAATTTGGTGCTTTTCTCTTTACATAGTCCCTCCGGCTCTCCACTGATAATGGTTTCAAGCATTTCACAAGCTGATGGCAATCTAATTGGCAGTTCGTGCATACACCATGTTCTATTCGAAAAAGTTCCTGAAAATCATAATTTGTCAACTAAGAAGGTGGAAAAATGGAGGCTAAGAAAAGGCAATGTAGTTAAAAGTACAGGGTTTTCCAAGCAGAGCTAATAGTCCAGATGCAGGTGAATAAATAAAACAAGAATGTTTCTCAAGTATATACAAGTATATAGGTTAAGACCTGACGAAGAACACGAGCACTGGTTCTTATGCGATATTCTTCATAACAGCTAGAATTGCAGAAGAGATCCTCAAAATACTCAGGTCTCTTTGCATTTTCTCCCCTGAAAGAAGATTCCACAATTAGCTAGTCGTAGATGTAGCGACAAGGAAAGCACAATAGGACTTACACGCAAGGTGACTGACAAAGTTTACAGAGTGGTTCATCCATCATGGTCCACCCCTGAGTGTACTCTTTATCCTTCTTGCAATAACTGCCAACAAGATGAACCTTCTTCCACACAGCATTTTCTGGCAATGGATGGCTTATTTCAAACAACGGTGTGGTTCGTCTTCTGCTTTTACCCTTCAACAATCCCTGGCATGGAATCATTGAATTATGAGGAAACAGAAGAGGTCACCTGGTCGTTATGATTGATTAACAGTATACTCATTTTGATTACATTATATGGACATACCAAACCGTCATGGTTGATCCCCTCTGTCAAGTAGCAGAGCTCAACAGCTAAAGGAAGTTGCAAAGGCTTCCCTAGTAACTTCCTACGTTGAATAGGTCTTAGTGTATTCCACTGATTTATGAACGTTAGGAGACCATGGACATAAGCCCCGCTGTTCTCAAGAAACTTATTATCAAGGGAGAGAGCACTTTGCAAATTAACATCCTCCGGCCGGAAACTATGGAAAAGGGGTCTTGGTCTAGAATCTGTTCCCGGGGTGCAAGAATATAAATGAATCCTTTCAGTATATTGGCTAACCTACAAAACAATTAGTCAAAAAGACTTTCAGAAACAGAATATAGAAATTATGCTTTGGCTGGATACATACATTCAGTTTACCAGTTATCAAAACTCGTAAAGCTAACCATGTTTCAGTAGAGAAAGAAGATTTCCAGAACCTCAATTAAAGCAAAATATATATGCACCTTGACCACAAATAAATCACTTCTACCTAGAGTAGTTCTTATGGTATCAAAAGAAAACTCAAAAAGAAAAGTGTTTCACAATCTTCATAGGTGAAAGAGAACATTTAAGTCTCGCCAGTTTGGTAAATTACAGAGCAGGGTCACAGAATATGGCTATTAAAGCCCCAAATGTAGTTCAGACTGAAGGAGCCAAAAACACTTGATTTTCCCAGATCAAGAGCCTCTACTACTAGTGTAAAGGCAAAATCCATGAGCAGGAGTAGGACATAGGAAACCTAAAAGCTCAATCACATGTCTAGGAATCTTTAGAAAGCATTCTAGCTAACTTTCAATTTATATTGCATTCAATGCTCTACCATATTGGTTACCCAACCCAAAACAAAATAAACTTTGAAAGCCATTGACATGGTAAGGTATCCTTATGCTCAACATATACTATTCCTACTGAAAAGGGGAAGTCTGAAGAAACGATTGTAAAATCAGAGGATGATTTGGAGTAATTGGAACTTATGTAAGCCGGCAATAATAGTGATTAACAGTTACAGAGAAGTCTGCTCAGCATTAAGCACCTAAGTAGCGCCGACACCGACACCGACACACGACATGACACGCCAACACGTCATTTCTCAAAAAATAAAGAATTCCGACACATTGGGACAAATTGTATATGAAATGTATATTTTTATATATACATGATAAATTATCATTTTTATGATTATTTCAATCAAATTAATTTGATTCAAATCCACAAATAAATAATTAATTAAAAAAAGAGTGTCGGACGAGTGTCGGTGTCCGACACATCCAAAACGTGTCTGACACCAACACGGAGGCCCCCGGAGAGTGTCCATGCTTCCTAGCTAAGCACAAGGCCAAAACTTGAAAAGGATGTGATTTCCATAGTTCTGCTTAAATCTTAAATTTCACAATATAAACCAGTAGAATAACACATAAAAGTCACCATTTGAATTATACAGTAAACCAAATAAGTGACAACTACAAGCAATGAACATGATGGATATCAACATAAAAAATATCCTTCAAGCTTTACATGAGAAGAGACCTATTACCAATCTCCATGAAAATCAATGATTTTGATTGATGAAGTGCACAGGAAAATGAGAATTAGATTTCGTCCAAAAATACATGTTAAAGGAAGAAACCAGATAACATATTGAGGACACTTTGAACATGGAAATTCAAAGTATTCTACTTAGTTATTACATCATTTCTCTTCTTTCAGAAGACCAACTCTTCTGCCACATTACAAAGTCGACTAATGAAATCTCTCATACCTGTGAGATACAGTATGTATATGTAAAAGCAGGCAGAGTCCATCTCAATCTCAGGAAAAGGCACTAAACTAATTTCAAACATTGAATAATAGGAGTGGTCACCGCCATAATAAAAATGATCCGCAGATTAATCAAGATCCAATGAGGAACTGGCTAAGCATGCTTGATGCTCATGCAAATACAAACTTCTATTCATAATCTGGTTACTTGAGATGGTCGTAAACAGGCACTTTTTATATGGCAGCCATACCCAATAAAGTACAATTTTAATAGTAATTCGAAACAGCTAACTTTAGAATGTTGGCTCTATTCCCAGATGGAATGTCTAGCAGTTTGTTTCACAGGCACAAGATCAAAGAGAGCAAGCAAAATGTGATAAAGCAGTCACAACTATCATCAGGGAAGAAATGAATTCTATAATGAAAAACTGATAAATTACCTCAAACCGCAAAGAGTTTATGAAATCTACTATGTTCTGATCAGCTTCAACTACATCAGCACACTCGCCATTGCCAACCCTGGTTGTTAAAGCACTTTCCTGTAATACATTTTCAAAAATATGTCATTGCATAATTATGATAGCCCAAAAATCTTAATCAACCATCCACGCATCACAATTTGCTTTTCTATGCAGAGGCATGTGATGTATCATAAACAAATGCAGGTTATAAAATGCTTCACCCAGGGCAGTGTATTTATAACCGGACCAGACCCACCAGTCACACAATTCAGACTGGGAAATGAGTCAATTGTCTGGTCCTGTTTGACAACCAAACCTTCTATGGTTAAAACTGAATTGAACCCATGTTTACCTAGTTCAATGGGTCAAAGAAGGACCATTTAATCAGATCAGAACCAGTTCAAACTGGTTTATCCAAAAAAATTGGAAAGATGCTCACATTAGAGCTGAGTAGGACCTCTTAATCTCTGGGAAAGCTACTTAACATTCAAGCAAGCACTGTCTTTAGTACTAAATTTTATATAACGAAAAAACATATATCAATCAACGCTTCTAAAAAATCACAGATCAATAAGAATGATTCCTGCTCCATGTCTTAAACATTTGTTTTTTTTTTTTCTGACAATGAATATCATATATAATTCTACCTAGCGATTCAATCAGTCAAACCGCAAAAAGCTCCCCTGACCGGCTCTCTTACGAGTCGGCTTTGTAGTACACAGATCAGAAGACTTAAGACATAAAAAGAGTTCTGTTGCCAACAGAATGATTTACCTCAACCAGAGGAGATTTCTTTATGTTGGAACAATTCTTATCAGCTTTAACTGGATCAGCAGGAGTAGGCTCACTATCATCTTCTTTGGTTTTTGTAGGATCTTCCTGCATATTTTTAAAATCTCCATAAACATCCTCTCTACATTCTCAAAATTACAAGCTTTTTTCTCTTTTCGGGAGTGTCATTTTTTGATTGGGGAAGCGGCATCCAAATTTATCCTCATCCTATCCTGCTTGAGCTGGCCACAGGAGTCAATATGTCCTTAACAGCCATTTTTTAATTAACTCAACTTCTGTAACCTTTAGAATCCTTGCAATTTCAATCTAAGCTAGAGAATCAAGACTTATTTACCTTATGTGACAGTTGACTACATGCGATTTCCTCCAACATCTGAATGTAACTTCTATCAGTTTCATCAGAAGTTCCAAAACATGAAACATTGTCAACCTGACACCAATAAAAGGAAAAAAGGATTATTATAATAAAAGAAGCAAGCAATCATGAAATAGCATGGTCTGGAAATAAGAGATGTCAGACAAGACAAAGCCATAGTTTTCAAAATGCATGGACCAATGACCGTGTACAGTGACTGCAATAAAAACAAAACGACATGAGTAGCACGGACAAAGAAGCACCACACACATGCAAGCAAGTACATGCACATTCACACATGTTTATCGGTGTAAAGGGACAGAAGGAACAGGGGTTTTATTGACAATGTATTGCACTCCCCTATGGGAATAAAACCTAGGCTCATCTCACTGGGGAAGGTCCATTAAGTAACGATTTAAGCAACAATTCAAGGACGTGGTAATGCTTGATTGTCTGAAGCATCATTTTAATCAATAAAATCAACTTCAATCAACTTGTATAGTGGAACAATTACACCAGACATTCACAAAAACTTGCATCGTCAATTGCCATGTTGTCATCTTTTTGTAAAGAATGCATTGTCAAAGTACACTAGCGAGAGAATTCCGGTAAACCACACGATGAGATTTCGAAGTGACTATTAGTAAAAGAACCATTTCTCTGACATGTTATATTCTATAAAATTATCTCTATGTGAAACCCATCTTACCAGAAGAATAAATTCCTTTGTTAAACCCAAAGAGCTAGAGATTCTCGATGTTTGGATAGAGTAAATGTAAAGCCCACTCTAATCATCCCACATACATTTTTTAGATTTATGAGTCACTTGGCCAACTTAATCCAGCACATCTTTGATTTCAAAAAGATATTATCAATCATGCAGAAATCGAAAGAATAGAAAAAAGCCAGTGGCAATTCAAATATAGAAGCAATAGAAAGATACCGCAATATCTAGTATTGCATCGTGCTTTCCATTTGTAGTAGAGGAAACACGGTACAAGCTCTTCCTTAAATATTGCCAATGCAAATCATCCGTAGTATCCTGCCATAGTCAATATCAAAATAAGCACCACAAAATTGGGGATAACAATTAACAATTTCAAGTAACATGTCACAACTAAAGACACACCTTTGCACAAAAATAATATATATTGACTGCATTTGTTTGTCCCTGCCTGTGAGCTCTATCTTCTGCCTTAAGATACGATAGAAGAAATTCATTCATCCAAAATTCAGACAATAACCGATGAAACAGCAAAAAAGATATAAGTCCATAAGATCCTTAAAATCCAGTGGCAACTATGATGATGACATTACATATATTACTGGTTCAGGGGCTCTGTCCTACTGATATTATTGGTTCATGTTACGAATAAAGTCAAGATCTGTCGGCATTTAAGTTTTCAGATGGGTGGAAGCAACGCTTCTCATCCTTTTTGAGTCTGCATTGAGTTAGCTATTAATACATCTTTAAATTATGAAACACAGGCCTGGATCATGCCTTTACAAGATAGAAAAGAACAAGTGAACAAACTTTCAGCGAAATAGCAAGTCAATGTAGACCAATTAACAGTTTTTTTTTTTTTTTTGGTAAAGAACAGTTTTTTTTTTTCTTCTTCGCATAAGAGTACAACTACTAAGCAGGGGAATGATGAGGATAAGACCATGAGCTCAAGGAACTTAAGCTTGCAGGGAATGCACTAAACCAATTATTGCAATCTTGATCAAATAAAATCCATATGTAAATACAATAACTACTTCAATATTGTTTTCGAGAAAGTTTATGTAACTCCACCTGAAGCATCCATGATGGAGATGGAGGCAGCTCCAAGAACACCACAGTCTTTGCTGACGAAAGATTAAGCCCAACACCTCCAGCAGTAATACCAATTATCGCAATCTTAACCTAATGAGAAAAGCACCTAGTCATCAGTGTAAATAACTTCTAAATTCTCCCTTGCTGAAAGGATTCCAGATCAACAAGAAGAAGAAATATCCACTAACATAGAAAGAACAAAAGAGGATATATTACCTCAAGATTCTACATGCAAATTCCATACTTAACGCATTTAGTCTGAAAATAATCATTGATACTAAAAACAACACATCCATGCAACTAAAGAAAATTAGGAAAAGGCATCCAAGATACACACCTGATTTGATGATTGGAACAACATTACTGCAGACTGTCGATCTCTGGGAAGAGTATTTCCATCTATGCGAATAAAACCAATCCCTTTCTCACATATGATCTCCTGAGTCATTCCAACATAAAAAGCTTTCATATGAGGCCAAGAAACCAAACGGTTAAGTAGGACTTAATTCTACAACAAAGCAAAAGTAAATAAATAAAGAGAAAAGAAAACTCTACAACAAGATAGAATAATCTGACATAAATAGCAGTTCAAACTAGATGAAATCCACATCACAAACATCACGAAACTTAATTTTAGAATCAGAATTCCCCACAAGCAAGTAGTAGAGGTCACTTTGATGAAATATATTAAATGGTGCATTAGCAGTTGTAACAACCAAAGAAAAATAATTAACGAGAAATCAAAATGATAGTAACTCTAATTGTGAAGAAACAATAATCTATCTCAGGTATGTTTTAAGTTAATTATAGAAGACTTGCTAAGTTCTGTTCTTATAGGGGTGATATCTCTAAAAGATTCATAAAGTGTTTCCGCTTAACAGATTTACAAACTAATGAAACCTGCTAAAGGATGGTGCAAGATACGATTCATAATTAACATATTTCATTAGCAGATATGATAAAACAACTCATTGGTTTTGCATAGCACATCAAAAGAAAATTTGACTATACATCTTTCTCACCTTGTTTCATGAAACAGTTTGAGGAATGAGAAACCTCAATATTACATTGGTCACATTGTATTCAGGCCAATACAAACAATTAACTCGGAGTTCCTGTTCTTTATAGATTACATCAAGTTGCTAAAGCTCTTCAAATGACTCTGATCTTTCAAAAAAAAAGGGGGCAACTTTCCACAAATACATACCCAGTGCCAAGAATCACGGAGACCAAGCAATCTCTTTCTCATTGAAGCTTGACAGCTACTTAAGCAATTCACTAGTTCAATTTATCTTGTTTCAGATTCTACGTTTAACTAGCTTAAAACGGCAACAAAAGGTTCTGTTTCCAATAGAACATCAATTACTCATTAACACCAATTTTGGTATAAAAAAAAGATAGGCAGTCAAATCATTCAGCCATAATATCGCAGATTCATTTATACAAGTAAATACTTGGTGGAATTCAACAGAAACTTATCAAACTATATCTGTATAAATTATTCTTGCAAGAGATGCTCTCTCTCAAAGGTCTACCTGCACTCCATCAAGAACTCTATGATGGTGGGCGAAAACTATCATCTTTTGGCAATTTGGTGAGTCCACAACCTCATCAGATACTGCAGTGAGTGGATGAAGAGAAAGCCACTCACGGAATCCTGAGAGCTTGGCAATGCCAACTTCTTGGAACGATAGATTGCGCAATCCGTCACGACCATTGGAATCTGGCAGAAATAGAAACAAAGTAAAGAAAATTCAGTTGTACTCTCCGTGAGTCCACATTAATAAACATTAAGTTTTGTGCGTGAAATGGTCTTGGTCCCAAAACTTGACATGACTCTACCAAGGTACCAGCTACCTGTTGACGAGATAAAAGTACAAATATTTTTTGACACCCCCATGTTTTGGTAAAATTTTGAAAGGACACCCCCTGCCATCTGGAAATTACTCTGACACCCCTTATCAAAATCTATTGGATATGTACGCAGATTAATGCCTTCCAATTCATCTTTCAGTCTATTTAAATTTTACATATGCACACAGTGCCATTGTAATTTGTTAACTTTGTGAATCAAAAATAATTTTCAGGGATGCGGAGCAATTTCATAACACACACAGAATGTGCACCAAGTTCTGCAAAAACTAGAGGAATGATGGAGTATATTCACCATTTGCTTGCAGAATTATAATCCAATTATTTGCTGATAATGAGCATGAGATTGTCATAGCTCACTACTTGGCTAGAAACGACACCACAAAATGCAACACTGAAAGTTTCTTCCTTTTAGAAAGTTATGGCAATACGTTTTGGAATGACAGTAGAAGTTTGAAAGGAAGCTTATGCAAAGTCGTGGTAGTTACCATCAGACTGATCTGTATGGTCAAAAGTAATGTCATCAAGTGCATCTCCGTCAACTACTCTGACAGCAGCCTTTGCAGAAATAATAGCTGATTTTTTCAATAAAATTCTCAATATTTGCCGACGTTTGGGAGGTAAGTGCACCAGGACATGCTCCTTCAGGCGTCTTATCTGAAACAATAAATTGAAAAAACACCCTTCAGGAAAGCAACTGTTTGAGCAGTTGGATGGAAGAGTAAATTAATTGGCCTAGTACACTCTTGCTAAAAAAAGAAACAGTACAACCACCATGGACTTAGTATTAAGACAGCAATCAATTGAACTTCACCTAGATATTCAACAGAGAATCTTACCGTCGTCGTCTTGCCATGCAAACAATTGTTTTAATCATCTTTAGATGGTTCCAAAACTTACTTTTCATTTTCTTGTAAACCAAAGTTAAGCAAATAAGAACAAGTTACTGTTACTCATACTACACAGAGAGTGCATAAAAGATCTAAAAACAAAGAAAGCTACTCACTAAAACGAAGTGCTGGTTATCAGCAAATCCTAAACTTTAAATGAGACGTAAAATATATCCAAGAGACCTTTGTTGTGATAGATACAGCATTACCAGGAAATCATCTGCATTTTTTGCAATTCAATCAACATTTGAATGTTATACATATCACCACCGGATTGTTTTCCAACAGCTAATATGAGAGCCCATCACATAAAGCAATAAAATGATGAGATCATGTTACAATTTCAGAAGCAAGGTCGCACCATAACTGTTTGTTTGAGCAAAATGTTCAGCTCCTCCAATCGAATGCCCTTTGAGTAGTCCTGATACAAAATTCCTCATCAGACAAATCAATTTTTTCAGTTCAAGAAGCTGATATTGTACAAGCAACAAGTTATTACAGGGTCTTCTCCAGTTAAAGCTATGACATGCACTATGTCAGGCCCTCTTAGCCATATGAATGTCTTCCCGAAGGGAATGAGTTAATGGTTGGCAGATCTGCCAAGAAGCAGAAACCACTCATATATTCGGCCTGATGCACTAGAAAAAAAATTTCACTTTTCTATTATGACTTAACTATATGAAAGTACAAAATTGCTCACACGTCATTTAAATTGTAGCTTGTTGGAGAGTGCTACCTTGGAGAGTGCCACAATTACCTTAAAAACCTTTCCTTGATAACCCTGGTCAAATTTCACGTCACAGTAAGTTTTTGCAAAGTCAAACTTGTCTTTTCCCAATAAACCAGGCCTAGAGAGCAGAATAAGAACTTTAGATTCTCGATGAGAAGTAAAATAATCCAGTGAAAATAGAACCATATAAAAGCAATTACCAGAGCATGTTTATCTGATGGAAAATGTCATATGGCCTACAATCACCTAAAAGGCATCCACAATAAGGTATCAGATAGCCAAAGTAGAACAAAGCAGCAGAAAAAGGGGGCAGGTAGGGTAAAAAGAAACAACAAATTTTAAACGCAATAGTGTCATCTGTTTCAAAGGGCAAAAACCTAGACAAAGAAGGGGTTCCTGACAGTAGAATGATACGCCTGACCTTTGCTGCCACGTCAAGAACTGCTCTTATCTGTTAATAAATAAGGACAGATAATGAGTCATGGTAAGCACTCTCCACAAACAAGGTAAGGGAAGTAGGAGGAAAGATAGTGGCAGATCACAAGCAGACCGAAACAGCAAAAAGCTATTGTTCGTGGTAAAAATTTTATGCAGCAATAGATAAATTTCGTTTGAAAGAATGACTGGCGTCAACGATGGAATAAGTGAATGTGATCGCGTCTTCTAATTTCTCCTCATCAGTACCTTTTAACATTATCTCAAGATTCATGATATTCTTAGTAATGCAATGATCATTATATCAGTTTTTCTTATAAATTGTCAAATTAATGATTATTAGAAGAAGCAAATATTGGCTTACAGCTAAATATCATAAATCAGAAAAACAAAATGTCACAACTATTGCAATGCATTCTTATGCCAGTTACCTGGTTTGATACTCAATTTGTGACCCTATCCAAACTTAATTTCAAATAGTGATAATAGCACCACCAACTGAAAAACATCTGGAACTATGACTATTAGTGGATTAGATACATCAGCATCAGTCAGAAAATTATTGAGCTCAAACAAAATGCACCTGATCAGAGAGGATCAATTCCACACCTCCCAAAAAACACAGATGAGAAGCAATAAGGTATACAAAAAAAGAAGTACCATAACAAAATTAAAGAAATGAACTAGAAAGAATCATCACACATTCTTGAGTTGATCCAAAATTTAAAGAATATCAATCTGACAGACAAAAGATGCACCATTTTTACCAGCTAATATAACTCCATACCTCCTCAGGTTCTGCAGATTTCTTTGAAGCTCTTATATGGTGAGACTCATCAACTATCAAAAGAGACCATTCCTGATCAAGCATACTCCTTCGCAAGTGATGAAGCATCTTGTAAGAAATAACTACAATCTTTGGCCATTTTTGCAAGTGTGAAGGATTATTCTGGTGACCAAACACTGAAAAGATAGTAAGTTCATATTTATCATTAGTGCTTCAGTATATTCTATGGTGCATAGAGTCCAAAGAGAGAAGAGAAAAGTCACATATCTCTTCAAATCCGTAAATTCCAGTCTGCCATCTTGATAAACATATTTTAAGTCCAGAAACTAGCAGTCCACAGTTTCAAAGAAGCATGTAATACAACAGTTGCACAAGTGTACTTTCTTCCTTCATGTAAAATTTTGTGGGAATGCAGCTAACTGCTCTAAAGACTTAAGCTATTAGATAAGGGTGTGTTTTAATATTTAAATACTTTAATACTCACCCTCACATGTAAGTTAGACTTTCGCCCAAGATTAAAGCGTGGAAATATACAATAGAGAAGATGGGAGCCTAGCAAGATTTGAACTCAGGACTGTCCACTCTAATACCATGTGAAATTTTGTGGAACCATAGCCAATTGTTTTAAAAGCTTAAGCTATTACAATACATTAACAATTTGAAACCATTGCTCTCTTTTCCTTTTCAACTTCTCTCTTGCACACAATTACAAAGGAAGACCCATCATCTATGAATTTCATCCCAAACAACCAAAAGAGGGATGATCTCTGACCAAAATTCAAGAAATCTCATACACCATTTTAAGTAAAATCTCAACCAAAGGGATGAGCAAAGCATTTAAACCAAATTGTAAAGAGAGCTCCATATGTGAAGGGATTGAAAATTACGTTACCAAGATGGATATCGGTGGGCAAACAAGGAAACCACCGCTCAAGTTCTTCTGCCCAAGAAAAGCGCAAAATAGCAGGGCAAACTATAAGAATAGAACCTTCATTCATGAAACAGCTTGCAATAGCAATGGCCTGTGAACATGGAAAGATAAACACTGTAAGAGGTGGGCAATTGGACCGATTGACTTATATGAGACAGCTTAATCGATTCATTGTGTTTTTTTCAATTGCTTTCCTTCCGATCTAAAGGGTGGCCACAGGCCAACACCAACCACACCTTTTCTAATTTCCAGATTGATATGGGAGAGTTATGAAATGATAGCAAAGCAATTGAGCTAAAGCAAATTACCTGAAGTGTTTTCCCAAGACCCATTTCATCTGCAATAAGACAACGTCCACCCCTTCGTAAACCAAATTTTACTCCATCGACTTGAAATGGCAAAAGTGTGTCCAAGATTTTCCTGGGTAACTTCCCAAATAATTCATCAACCTTATCATCAGGAAAATGCTCAGGTCTGCAAGGTATCCATTGCCCCATGATGAAAGAATGTGAAAGTTTCTCGATGACATTAAATGTTCCCCAAGGAATCTCCTCGTATACTACACTCTTGAAGCTCTTTAAACATCTTATCACTGCATCATAATCCCTCAGCTTATACACACAAGCTTTTCCACCAGCAAGGTTTTGGGTATAGTGTGATGGCATCACCTACACCAATGCCCAATTAGGAAGATACAGACCACACAGTTTCAATGAATACTAAGTTTTCCTCATGCAGGATCATCCATTCTAAAAGCTAACTTCAAACATACATCCATCAGACATGGAAAGCTGTTTTACTGTTTAGTAAGTATCCAAAGAAATGAAATCATGCAACATTTTATAGATTGTCTTAAATGGAAAACCCATCCCTCCATGCAGTAAAATATAAATAACTGCGACTTGCAAACTAAAATTTAGTTGACTCTTTCACAAAGCCAAATAACCAACAGCTCCTCTAGATCACACTTGTAAAACAATTCTCAGACACACTTGTTCATATTTCAACATGTGCTATCACACAATGACATCTCAATTATTCGCTTCCAATTATTCAACCGCCTCACCGAACAATGTCACCCACTTTGACGATCCACATCTCAAAAACGGAAGAAGCATGAAATTATCTTATCCATTTCTAACAAAGACCCAGAACGACGAATGCACCGGAGAATCAGCTCCATTCCCATCTCCCACCAATTACAACCAGGTAACTTACACCAGCTAAGCAATCCACCAATCTCCGCATGGACTCCTCCTCCCCCGGATACGCAAACCCTAGCAGCGGCAGCGGGGTCGCCGAGAACGAATCCGGGGAGCATATCTCGAGCCGGACCGCGAACTTCTCGGCAACGACCGCGACCGACGGCGCCCTCGCCCCGGCCGCGTTACCGAACGGCTTCGCCGGCCCCGCGGCGGCGGCGGGGTCCAGCTTCCGGCACTTGAAGAGCGCCCAGCGGCCGTGCGGGTACTGCTGCGGCGGGTTGACGGAGGAGGCCGCGGCCGTCTTCCGCTTCGCTAGGGCGGCTAATCGGTTCGCTTCGGCTCGCAGTCGCTGCTCTTCCGTGATCTCTTCTTCCTCCGTCTCCATGGCGGACGAACGAGAGAGAGAAAGAGAGAGAGAGAGAGAGATTCGAAGTTATTGGCGGGTAAAGTCGAGAAGCTCGTCGTCGTTCACTGGACGGGCCGTGGGCCGACCCACAACGGGCCTCGGGCCGACCCAAAACGGGCCGTGGGCCGGCCCAGGACGGCCCGTTTGTCACCCCCTTCGGTTTTAAGCGGTCATATCGGGAAATCGAATTTGCTTGCATGCTTGTGCAACGTATGTTCCCTTCGGATTTAACTGAATTTACCATTTTATCCTCCCGAATAATAGGTCACGGATGCTGTATTTTACACTTTACAAAGGGTATTTCTGGACTTTTGAAGAGGTTAGACCAAAATTTGGAATGTTGTCTTTATAATAATATAGATTTTAGGGTTGTTGGGGAAAGAAAGGGAAAACGAATCAAGGAGAGGTAAATTTTTTAAAATCAAAAAGGGTTCCGTTTGTTTCGCCGAAAATGAATGATGTTGAAAAATATTTTCTTGAAAAGGGTCGCATGTATCGCTTGCAAAAATGAATGTGCGAAAAATATTTTCATCATCCACGAAAATATTTAGACATAAATTGATATCGATAATGAAAATATTTTTCATTTACATATTATTTCAAGTGATGCAATTAGGGGTGAGCGGTTCCCGGTCTAGTTCGGTCTAACCCAAGAACTGGGAACCGAACTAAGAGGACCAGTTCTTAGTTTCTAGGACTGGGGACCAAACCGTCTAATCTTGGGACTGTGGTCTAGACAGGACCGTCGGTCCGGTCCAATTCCAATAGGACCAATTGGTAAAGGCAAGAGGGAACCGAGAAGCATTTTCAGGACCAATTTATGAAAGTATTTTTGGGTTGGTCCCATTGGAACCAAATAAAAATGAACTATCAAATGCTTCTTTTGTTGTTTAAATATATATATTTAAAAAGTAAATAAATATATAAATATGAAAAAACTAAAAATATATATTTGTCGGTCCGGTCCGATCCAATTCTCACCCTAGAACTGGGAACTGGACCGCCCAAAAAGCGGTTCCACTTTTAGGAACCGGGAACCGGACCGATATTCTCAAGAACCGGACCAAACTAGTCAGTCAGGTTTAGTCCCGATTTGGGCGGTCCATCTTACTTACCTCTAATTAAAACTATTTTAAGATATGCCTTAAGTTTCTTAGAATTTTTTAAGCAACTTCGTGTTAGTAAATGTATAAAAGTTTATGACAATCTAGTTTACAGTTTTACTATCGATCTACAACAAACATTGTAATCACCAAAGTTCGTAAGCAATATGGATTCAGCTAGGCTTCTTATTTTCTAATTCTTTGGTTAAACATATCTTCTTTATGCTTCTTGATTTGCATGCCATAAATCAACCACGAGTGACGATTTTGTCCATAATCCAACATTTTTGGAAGGTGATGAATTAGTTGATATAGGAAAATCAAAGAATTAAGAAAATATAGAAAACAAAAATCAATCATTCCTTTCGGTCAATGGCTTCAATCTAACAGAGATATAAAAGGTATCACACTATATACGCTTAGAATAGGCAAAAAGCCTGCATATGCTGATGAAAAACACTCTTAACTTTCAGGACAAAATCCATTTGAGGATCGAAGAAGCAACAAAACAATCAATATTAACAATTGGGCAATGGACGGTGGCTCAAAAAATAACGATGATTAGGTGATTAACGATAGTAGCGCCGTCATACGACAATGGAGCCTACAATTATAGAACAACAAACTTAAGAGGATTTCATGAAATGATTAGAAGAGAAAAGGGGGTGATTACTAGAAATTAACACAAAATTCTCGTTATGATCAACCCTCGCTTATATGATGGTTCAACCTTTTTAATGCACATGATTGACACTCTAATATGTGCTTTGCCTCCTTGATGAGCCTAACACGCCAAAGTAATTCCTTGAAAGGTGATTATTAAATTATCGTCAACGGCTAACTATTTCCATTAGAGCAATGGATCAAATAACCTGCAATTTCAAGATAATCCTGGGCGTTAAAGTTATTTCAGTTCATTTATGCATGAGATCACGTAATGTTGAGAGGTCGAATTAGTGTCATGCAAGACGTACGTGCACACGGCCGGCTATTGGAGTGATTATAAGAAAGAGGTTGTAAATGTTATGACATACATCCATATTATAATCTCCATTAAGTCCATTTTTACCGAAGAACGCTCGTAAGATATCCATTCGGTGAAAGCATAACATCAAACAAAATTCGAACAATATAATCAGGCTAGGACAAATTGATTTTGACTCCTGTTTTCTTAGTTGATTCAAGCAAATGATGTGACTTTGGAAGAGTCGAGGAGAGTACAGATTTATGAATGTGCAGTATACATACGTTTTACTTCTTCCATTGGCTAGATAGACTCTCCACAGCCAACATGTACAAGGTTATTCCCACAAATGATACAATATGAATGAAGAACATCTATTAAGCGTGTGCATATTAATCATAAATCATCCTTAGATTTGAGATAAACAATTCTATAAGATCGCGAGGCACGCAAAAGTTTAGCAAATGGTTCATTTGGTATAAACATATAAATGAAGCCATGGAGTTTTAAAGCTCCAAATTGTCTTTATTAATCTCACATAGATAGAACAACCACACTCATACTGAAAACTGGATCAAGCATAAAATGTAAAGACTTAAGGATTTTGGGTCTCTTAACAAGAACTTAATTAACTCAAAGCATCTTAATCTCTTGGCCTACATATAATTGTAGGTTGGAAGTCCCGATTGGTTCACGAGCTCTTCATACTTTTTGCTGTTGTTCCACATACACCTCTGCTAGCTCGTCCTTCTCTTTCTTCAGTTGCACATATTCAGCTGCATCAAATATCGGTCAATTACAAATTTTTAATTTCTCCCTCGATACGCATGCGCACAAAAAGAGAGAGAAAGAGAGAGTACCTTGCTTGGATTCGAATTTATGAGAAAAGAAACCGATTTTTCGCTTTAATTTGTCATTTTCAACTTGGAATAAATAGTACTGCCGTTCCCAATAGTACATCGTCACAAAGTCCTTTCCTATGTTGGCCTGTATACATCAAACAATAGAAATTCAAAATCATTAGATACTTGTCATCTGCATCACTTCGAATATCAAATCTTGAGAGCACACTAAATGAACATAAATTGGTGGAGTAATCATATCGATAACTAACTTCAAGATATTTCACTATCTGTTTCATTTGCATTATTTGAGAAATCTCTTCGGGATGAAAGATTTCATTGTACTGCTTGCTTGCCAATGTCCTGAAAAACACAAAAACAAAAGAAAATTGAAAAAGAGTCACCACTTTTTTTTAAAATGCACCACGTTATATACTAAGAATTGAAATATTAAGAGAACCGAAAATTGAATATCTCTCCACTGTTTTTGGCACTTCTGTGTTTTTTTTTTTTTGCCCGTTTCTTTTCCGACCAGCACTTTCGAATGATATGTCTAGGTCAAGAAAATGGGCATGGTTATCCATGCTAACATTTTGAAACACGTTTAAAGGTTTTACATTTACAAGCACCTCTTACGCTTCTTAGGGTTGATATTAGGGTTTTGTGAGCTTTGTCCTTCCATTCTCTGGCTTGTTGAAGATAATGGAGGCATCCCTGGGGAAATGATTCTCTCCTTCTTGTTGTTGGAGTCGTTGACGCTCTCCATTAACCACTTCAACAAAAAGATTGCCCTATAACAATGAACAATAAGTTAGCACGAAAGAAATAAGTCTCACAATCATTCTCAAAAAAGAGCAAACTAGTTAGCCAGAGACACTGGGATTTGTTTGTTTACTCACACTAGTTACGAAAAATTAAAGAGAGAAATATGAAAGTAGTGAGCATCTAAGTGGGTTCGGCCTCTTATTTATAGGAGAAAGTAATGAGTCTTAAGCTACCTGGAATCTATGTGATTGGTCGGCGGGCCCATCTCCTGTGCATTTTCCAGTACTGCATGATATATTGATGGTTTAGTTTCATTTTCAAAAAAGGAAGAACTTTCCATTTCTTTCGAAAATCCCTCGTGTACCCCCGCATCACAACATGAGTTCTTGGTCATTTCTGTCACTATAGCATGGCCAAAATTGGCATGCCTGCTGTGAAAACTCAATTTTTGGAGTTACCAAATTTGCCTTGAATATGTCTATAAGAGAAATTGTTAACAATGGGAATTAAAAGGCTGAGCCAAGAAGGGAATTTTAGGAAATATCATTTTGGGAAATATCTATGAGGAGGCTTCCTCTTTTTTGGTTTGAGCTTGAATTTGGATGCTTATAAATTGGCCATCCTTGTTACTTGCCTCAATTGACGTTGCAGAAAATGAAAAGAATATGCAGTTTAATAGTTAATGTCGGATTCAGGGGATAATACTTTCAGCTCTCTCTCCTCAAAATCATGCTCGTGAATGAATTCGTCAAAATTGGAAAATCGTTTATCCTTTCACCAATAAGATGTTTTTGAAAAAATTACTAAAAAAATCCTAAACTTATTATACTTTTGCCAATTAAATCCTAAGCCCTTTAATTGTGCCAATTGAGTTTTAAACATTTTCACATTTTGTTAATTGAGTCTATCCATCCAATTTTGCTGGAAACCGCTAACAGATATGCTAGCCATCCTAAGTAGTATAGACCGGCGCTGATACGGACAATTTTAATATTTTCTTTTCGATTTTTTTTGGTTATCTTCTTTTTTTCCTTCTTTTTCTTTTAATTGTAGCTAGCGAGTGTCATGGCCATTGCTCGAATCTGGGCAAGGCCATCATGGCCGCGAGAGAGGCCAGCCTCACCTAACTCTAGGCAAGGGGGCCTCGCCCGAGGCTGCGATGTTATGGGCGAGGGCCTGCGACCCTCCCTTGCTGCTGGCAAGGGCTTCACATGGTAGGACCCTCACCTACCAAAAAACAAAAAAGAAGGAAAAGAGAAGAAAAAAAGAAATTTTTTTTTGAAAGAATATTGAAAGAATATTAAAATTGTTTACATCAGCACCAACTATACCACGTAGAGCAACTGGTGTCTACATCAGCGATTTCCAGCAAAATTGGCTTGATGAACTTAATAGTCAAAAAGTGAAAAAATTTAGGACTCAATTGGCACAATTAAAAGTTTATGAGTGAATTGGCAAAAGTATAATAAGTTTATGATTTTTTTGGTAATTTTTCCAATGTTTTACTATGCAAAGTTTGCTATTCTTTCTATTTTTATATAGCCACAAGTTGATATTTACGCGTACACTTTCTATTAAGTAAGTAGTTGATCTAGCACCATAGCCATGCACAGGCCCGATCATGCCTTACAGGTCTCAATTGACGATAAAACCATCATGGCCATCGAGCCGAGAGAGAGAGAGGGGATAAATTCTAAGGGTGATCAGTTCCCGATCCAGTCCAGTTCCAAGGTGAAACCAAGAACCGGATGGAGAGAATCGGTTCCCAAATTTGGGAACTACGGACCGGACCGGTTGGTTCTAGGATTGGGAACCGGACTGGACTGCTGGTTCGATCCGGTTTCGGTCCGGTCCAATGGAACTAGTCACTTAAAGTTTAGTTTTTTTTTTTGGTTAAACACTTAAGATTTAGTTTACATTTTACTAATTTTTGTCAATGAATTTATGTCAATGAAGTTCACTTAGGGTTTAATTCACATTTTACTAATTTTTATCAATGAATTTATGATAATCAAGTTCACTTAGAGTTTAGTTCATATTTTATTAATTTTTTTAAAGAAAAAATAAATATATATATAAAATAATCGGTCCGGTCCGGTTTTCCCTTGGAACTGGGAACTGGACCGCCTAGAAACCGGTTCTACTTTTAGAAACTGGGAATTGGACCAATAGTCCCGAAAACCGGACCAAACCCATCGGTCCGGTCCGGTCTCGATTTGGGCGGTTCAAGTTGCTCACCTCTAGATGCAATCAATTACTTTTAAAAAAATATTTCCTAAATCATTATGTTTCTGTGAAACAAATAGAGCATAAACCTTAAATTTTATTGAATCATACTCAGTCCTAGATCAATTTTGATGAAGTAAACTTTAGCTGCGTTTGGTTCGGCTTTGCAAATGAGCATTGGAAAAATGCAAATTGTGTTTGGTAAAAAATCATTTGTAAAGCTACTTTGGACTAAGTAGTGTTTAGCAATTTTTTTTTTTGCAAATGGCTTTTGGGCTTAATTTTTATTTTTTATTAAAAAATAAAAAAAATCAAACGTTTTGCCAACTCCAGTAAAGGACTAAGGCCGCCGGCAAGCTAGATTTGGCGTCGATGGCCGTTGCCCGAGGTCGTGCCACCGATGTGGGTTGCGCGACCCAAGCAACAACCGGCCCAATCTAGCCTCATCGGCCCTCACCTCCCGCCCTCATGCAAAGTAAATGAACAATAACAACGAGGGATAAATTTGGAAAATTAAAGAATTGGCAAGGATAGTTTGTGAAGAAAAAAAGTAATTTCAGCATTCGATCAAATGCTAAAAGCTCAATACTGGTCCAAGTTAGCATTTAGCCGAAAGCCCCTCAGGAGAGCTTGCCAAATGCCCAACATTTCCCGAAAGGGCTCTGGAGGCCGAAAGCTTTTCGGAAAAGTTGAACCAAACGCACCTTTAATCCTATTCATGGTCTATGTGCATTGTTAATATATGTAGAAGAGTTCTAGACTTTGACAGTAGTTGTCATATATAAGAAAAAATAGAATAAATGGAAATTAACTTCACCAAATATTATTTTACAGCTCAATCATCAGCTGAATTAAAATTCATTTTCTATGCAAAAATGGCAAAATCAAGTATGACCTGTATAACCGCACAAAGAAGACTGCAAAAGGACCCAATGACAAGAGAGGATGGCATTGCTTCAGATTGATTGTTGAACAAGAGAAACAAAGCATCCCAAATGAAGGAAACAACTTTCTCTGACCTTATTGTCCCATGTCACAGTTCAAAAAAGCTGCACCACCACTCTGGTAGATTCTGGGCTTCAAGCGCAAGACAATGTCTCTCAATCTGCTCCCACAAAACAAAGAATCTATGCATCTGCCAACTTCTTGGGTCACTGAAAATTTTGACGTTATTCTTTCAATCCATTCGAGTGGAAAAAGAGAATGTCATGGGAATCCACTTCAAAGGATCCAGTTGCACACTTCGCATTGTCCGATCCTTCCTCTTGGTCGCTGCCTGGAGATGCTGAAAAGGACCACTTTATCTTCATCAAATACATGAAAGTAGGAAGAAATGTCTATCAGAGAGAGAGAGAGAGATACTTTGCTTGCATCTGCACAAAAAGCGCACAAGACTTTGCTTCATTGGCTTCTGTTCACATGCTACAAGAACAAATAAGCATCGCAAAGTCTTCCCTTCCAATACAGAATTCCTTGTATTGAGTCAGGAAAGCTATTTGAAAAGAAACGAAAAGGTAAAGCGGGCGAACAGTCACTGCCGGGGATTTCAGAGAATGGAGAATCTAATCAAGCAGGGAAGGTACCCCATATACCAGACCTTGTATCTCAACGTTTGGCGCTAGACCTTTATGATCATACCCGCTTTTATCATTTCCTCTGTTGAACTGAAGTTTCTTCCCCTTCTTACGGTTA
The DNA here is from genome assembly GCA_031216285.1 of Syzygium syzygioides. Taxonomy (NCBI): domain Eukaryota; kingdom Viridiplantae; phylum Streptophyta; class Magnoliopsida; order Myrtales; family Myrtaceae; genus Syzygium; species Syzygium syzygioides. The sequence goes on along the minus strand of CM062243.1, from coordinate 3,222,662 downwards.
AAAGGCAAGAGAACTATCGCACGAGATCCATATAAATTCATAGCAGAGATTGATTATAGTACATCTAGCTCCATCGAAGATGGAAAGGTGAAAATAATAAAGAGTCGCTTATGTCAAGTGTCTGCATCGAACATAGTTTTGTGCTGCCATTGTTCTTGTCCATTAGCAGACTAAACTGCCTTGCAGAGTAAGGTTTTTGGACCCTAAGGAGGAAGAGGTCAGCGGGAGCAGACAAATCAGAACGGTACAGCAACAAACGGATTCTTCGAAAGCAGGTATTCATGTCTTTTACGTGAGCAATCCTTATTTACATGCACATCGTTCAGACCAGAAAAAAACTATTGAGTACGCTAATGAGGTTCGATACTCGAATGGTTCTCATATTAATTGGCATCTAACACAGGAAACTACAATAATCAAAAGAAAGGTTGAGACCCACATAAAACCTACAGTCTATATTACTGCCGGCAACATTTTGAGCAATGAATTAGTCATCACATCATGGGATTTTTTGCAGATCAGAAGACACAGAACTGGTTCACACGGCAGTTTTCTGGCCAAATGAGTAGGGATTATGACTATGGGGACGGCGAGTATGCAAGTGCGGTCGCAGCCGCTGCATTTGCTATATGTTCCCTTGAAGAAAATGAGGTAGGAAAGAGAACAAAGATGAGAGAGGACTTTGCATCCTCCCAGAATAAGATTAAGAGCAAAATGGTCGATATGAAGACGGGACCAACAACTGCCAAAAAAGTAGCCATGGGATCCTCAAACTTGGAAGCGGAAGGTAAGGTTAATTCTCCCCAAATCATTACCACATTCTCTTCACTGTTGATATTAATCTTTCAAGGGACTAAAACTAACGTACCATGGAAAGCTTCCGCGAAAAAGTCACCATCTACTTCCATTACCCCAAAATTGAACGAGAACCGATCAAGACATAGTAGAAAGGAAGACAAAGCAGATGCCTGGGAGAGAGCTCAGATTGAAAAGATTAGAAAGAGGTGAGGTTCCATTATCAATTGTCAATATAATTTGGTATCAAGTAATGATGAAAATTCGACCCTGTACGAACGTAAAACTTCCAGCTGCTCAGCGAACACACCACTACGCTAGTTTCATAACCATCTCAAATTTCAGGCATGAGATTATGAAGTCCAGCATTTTTGCATGGGAGAAGGAGAAGAAAACAAGAGCCAAACGTTCTTTTGAAAGGAAAAGGGTACGGCGACATCTTAAGCTGTGATATTCTCAAACTAACGAAGGCTGATAATGTCAAAGCCCTAATGATGCTATCCCAATTGTAGAATGAGCTTGAGCAGAGAAGGTCAAGAAATCAACAGCATTACCAATATAAGGTAGCAAGATATGATCAGGTCGCACGTGAAGCAAGGGCACAAGCAGAGGAGAAAAGAAGAACTGAAGAATCTCAAGTTAAGGAGAAGGCAAAGAAGATCAGATCAGGAGAAGCTCCTGTCATATGTTTCTGCTTCTAAGTCTACTTAATATGCACAACAAGATTCACCTGTGGATTGATTATAAGCAAATACTTCACATATTAGTGGGTCGTTTCAATTGTATTCTATAAAGTTTGAACTCTGTTGCAGAATAGTAGTTAATCCGCAAAAGAGCGAATTATGTGCCTATGAGGCCACTACTCGTACCGCTGCTTCTTCTATGGCAAACAGCCATCAACTATGTTAATCACAAGATAATCTCAGCAGACATTCAACAACAATGAGATGAAAAATGGAGAAAATATCAGATCTTTAAGCTGGCAGTAGTATTTCTGCTAAACAGGCCGAGCAAGTTAGCAACTTCTCATGAATAAGTGATGCGGCCATATTATAAGGTGTTTGAGTATCCTGGATTCAATCAGAGAAGCAGAACAAATGAAGTTTGGTTAACAGCAAAATTTTGGTTAAACTCAGCTAGAAATTGTTAGCTAGCACACGAAACCTGCCAGTACGTGCACAAAAGACGCTAAAGATGGATCATCTAGAGAAGGACCATGGTGACATAAAGTTTCCTCCTGTAGCACTCACAAAAGATTGGAACAAGCAGAGATAAGTAGGTCACCGCCCCACAAATAATCTTGACATAGTGAATATCCTTGAATATCTGGTCATCACCATGATGGCTGCTATGTCACTGCAGAGTGCAGACAGAGAGTCCTTCATAACTCAAAAAAGCCAACTAGCAGCATCATGATCTGTGAAAAAGTTGTGCGACAAGCACAGCAGTACACAGAATACCAGGATATGCCAGTTGAGATTGATCAAGCACAGTCAAAATCACATTAGGATTGCCGAAGATGGATCCTTTATTCTGCAGCTCCCAAACAAGACCACAGTCATCATGTCAGCAAATGCTTTGAGCATTATTATATGTCCGCCATTGCAAACCAAACAACAGACCAATAGGGTTACATGAATATACAAACAAGAGGTACATAGAGTGCAAAAACAACCATGTTTAAAATTCCAAGAATTCAGAAGGGAGATTTAAATCCACAATCCAATCAAGTTGCATTCTTTCTATACACACAACAACCTGATCAACAATAGGTGTCAAAACTATAGAATTAACACCAGACACTTTCTCAGCCCAATTAGCCAGTCTTGAGATATAGTTCGCATGCCACAAGAACAACAGAAGTTATCTTTAGATCCTTATGTACAATAAAGCCATGGAACTAAAACCTAAACAGAACCAGAACAGTTCAACAGGCAGTGACCGTGGCCTTTGGTTTGGTATCTTGAAGGGAGATCACAGTTTCAAAAGCACCAACCAACGCTTTGACCTTACTCTTCCTTGTCTCAACAAGCTTACTAGCTGTTTCTTCAATCACATTATTAAACAAACTTTGCGCGTTTTCTCTCTTCTCCACATGTCGGTGCTTCAAGACAATTTTCTCCGATTTAATACTCTTCAACTCCAGAGAATCAATGTCTTTTCTCCTAAAGATTCTTCTTCCTGCATCACCCTTACCAATTTGGCACTCGCCAAGTAGTCTTGGTCGTCGAAACCTGAGTTTCCTTGGAGGAACGACGTTCTCAAGTCGAGGTTCTACCACCTTCCCTCTCCTGAAGGGTAGATTTTGAGGCTGGCAATTTTTGACTTCAGAGCTACCTGTGCTGACCCTCTTGGGCCTATTTGTGTTTGAACGAGCCTCTGGGTTCCCCTTTTCTGCGGCCTCATGCTCAGATGGAGTATCACCATTGGTAGACTTTGATGTCGATGGAGATGGTGTTAAGCGCAAGGATGAAGATGAAGGCGATTGATTAACCTGTCTTCCAATTCTTCTCGTGTTTTTCATATCAGAGGACGGAGGTAATTTGGCCAAACCACATGCATTTACTGAACGTCTTAATTTATTCTTCCCTGATGATGGTCGAAGTTGAGGGGCAATCTTTTCATTTGATCTTCTTTCTTTCTCTCCATTAGGACTCTCATCCAAAGTATGGAGGCTATTCTCAGTGGTTCCTGACATTTTATTTCCAACATCTGCCACTGCAAAATCAGAAGTCTTTTCAGTCTTATCCTCGCAATTGGAAACCTTAGGCTTAGCATTACTGATACTACAGTCTTTCTGATTGGATGCTAATTTGCTGTGCTTATAGTTTCTCGTTTCCCTGTTTGAGCCTCTTCTGCTAGAACGCTCGGGAGCAATGGATGCCGTACTTGGCAAGATCTTTTCCTTCTCATTCACAGAGACCCTTGTTGCTTTAGTGCTTCTGATTTTCTGGTTTTTTCTGCTGCTTGAACTCTTGGGAGCGGCCAATGAAAGTGCCCCTCCAGTGTCATTGGGTACTTTATCACCTGTTCCCTCTTTAGCATGAGTAGAAGGACTTGCATGGACAGAGTTTTCCTTCAGGCCGGCAGCAAAATCTCTGGTGACATCTGGATCCTCTGGCTGTTGAAAGGAGACATCTCTGTCTAGAGTTGACAAAGAATCATCTCTCTTCACAATGACGGACCTAGAAGATTCATCAACAGTGACTAATGATTTCTCCTTTCCTTCCAACAGAGCACTGGTCTTATCCTGGTCATAGAGATCAGCAGAAATCGCAGTCTTCTTCACAATCACATATCCGTCTTGAGTTGACAAGGAATCATCGCTCTTCACAATGACGGACTTAGGAGATTCGTCAACATTGACTAATGATTTCTCCTTTTCCTCCAGAAAAGCACTGGTCTTATCCTGGTCATAGCGATCCCCAGAAATGGCAGCCTTCTTCACAATGACATCTCTATCTGGAGTTGACCAGGAATCATCTTTCTTCGCAATGACAGAGTCAGGAGATTTGTCAACATTGGCTAATGATTTCTCATTCCCCTCCAACTGAGCACTGGTCTTATCCCGGTAATGGAGATCCCGAGAAATGGCGGCTTTTCTTCTTGACCTCAGGTAATTTGTCGTTGCTTCAGAATTATGTTTCCTCCCATATTTGCACATATCATGGCAGGATCCCATCGAGGCTCTTAGATAACGTGAAAGAATCGGTGGTTGAAGATTTGGTGCAGCCATTATTCCCGTAGAGTTTCTTCTCAGCTGAGCACATAGAGATTCGACTTTCTGCGGGATCATTACCTCAGCGTGCGTTTCCCTGTCCATCCTCAGAAGACAGTATATCCAACTGCCGATCTATTGAGAAAGGCAGCAAACAGCAGGTGATAGTAAAAACACTGCACAAAAAAATGAAAAATTCAGTAAGTAAAGGTCATTGCTATAGTACGATAAAGTTCGAGTTCAAGATAGTTCAGACAGATTTGTCAACAACAGTTGCTGCCTGTAAGGTCCAACTTAGAGTTGTCAAAGTGCCATAGAAATGAATCCCAAGTCTTCTTTGACAATCCAGATGCTAGTAGTTTAAAAGGCAATATCAACGGTTTTAAGTACAATACAGAAACGATAAGTACACAACCAAACATAATGTTACCGAGTGGCAAGATGCTAAAAAAAAAGATGTGCTAAAGTTGAAATACCTTCACCATCCAAAGCCTATAGGCAACAGACAGATGGCAAGGGAAAAAACGAAAAGAGGACTCAAATGAAGCCTGCCACTTATTCTCTAGAAATGCTTGGTCTCTTTCAATCTTTCAGTAGGACAAGGATCACTTGCTAGGAACCTAGAGAGAGAAAATAGCAGAGCAGTTCCATTCTCCTCTATCGCCCTTACTTAGTTACTTGGAATGTGTTTCCAAGAAATCACGAGATTCTTGATTTTATGAGGAAATAGAATGCATGCATCTATGTAATTGCTTTCATGACAAATGAAAAGAAACCATGTAAGTCTGATCATAAAACACGTCCCAAAAAATTCATGTGACAAAACTCATTCAACAGAGTGCAGATGGGAAAAAGAAAAGTTAGCATCTTTGGAAAAGAGAAATTAATGGAGGAGGGTAAGTTGCTATGTCACTATCACGGTTTGTCAATAGCTTTAAGACCCGCAAAACCCCCCATTATTTGCAAAGTGCAATATGCATGTCATTACATTGTACACTTAAAATATGCATGTATTCATAGCTCATGAGTTTGGGAAGATCACCTTGATACACTTGGTGTGGTGACCACAAACTCTGACCAGGAGCTTTCGGCAGCACTCCGCTCAAAAAAACTTAGGCAGATTTAGCTTGATTGAGGCTATTGTCGCGACTCGCTAGAGACATTAAGCATAATTCAGATTTTGAGCACAAGCTTCAAAGCTGGCAATAAGATTATATCATACACAGACAACCACGACAGAATAAAAGAAAAAGAGCAAAGAATTCCTTGATCCAAAGTCAATAACATTTTCCATAAACCAAAACAGAACTACAGACTCGTCATAGAATAACCCGACGAGTTCGGATCACAAAGAACCTGATCTCTTGAATCGACCGCATTTCTCCAACCCGAAGAACAGAGGAACAATCATAAAAACAGCGAATTTCCTCACAGTCCAATCGCACCATCATCAGCCAATTAAAATTCACACGCAAGAAGCAACACTCATCTCACAGGATTGTTCAACCAACGGAAGAAAAAGAAGGCAAAGAATTCAGCTTATACAATCACAAGCCGTCGATCTGCACGTCAATATCGGTACCCCAGATTCAAACCAAGCAATCACGACTGACTCATTACGAACCAAGCAATTCTCAGGCCAAAGTCACCTACATGCATCCAAGAAAACAACATCCGCACGTACCAACAACGAGATCAATCCGGTGAACCGGAGACGAAGACCAAGAAACGTCTAAAAAGGGTCGCAGGCTCAATCCCAGGATCGGGTTCCAAACAGGAAAAAGAAGAACAGACCGAAAGTTCAAAAGGGTACCTTCAGGCGCAGAATTCAGAGACGGGGCAGGGGAGCAAGAAAAGAGAAGAAGAAAGAAACGGCTAAAAAGGGTCGCAGGTTCAACCCAAGAATCGGGTTCCAAACAGGAAAAAGAAGAACAGAGTGAACGTTCAAAAGGGTACCTTCAGGGGCAGAATTCAGAGACGATGCAGGGGAGCAAGCAAGGAGAAGGAAGGAAGGAAGGGAATCTTGTGGCGGTGGGTTGGTGAAAAGCCGTTTTTTCTAGGTGTGTGAGGGTGGTTGTGCCTTTGGTGAGAATGCGCGTTCGTTAATGATAGCACTCCAGAAAAAGATGGGGACTCATCGCCATTCTTTCGCTAAAAAAAGGGCTAGAGAGAAGGAGAGAGAAAGAGAGAGAGAGAGAGAGAGGAAGAATAGGCACATTCTCTGATTCCAAAGGTAGTAGTTGCAGAAGCGTGGGAATGGATGACCCCGCACGGGGAGAAAAGTATTTGGTACAGTTCGATCCTCTTCCTTCATTAGAAAGAGAGAGAGAGAGAGAGAGAGGTGTTCTCCTGAAGGACAAGTCCCTGCCAAATCGACGTTGACTTCTCGAAGTCCAGCAAACGTGCACACATTTCATGGCATGTGTATAAAAAAAAGAGGGGCTATTTTTTTAAAGAAAAACTAACTTCACCTTAAATTACAATTATGACCCAAATTTTTTTTTTGTTTCGATAAAATGCACAAACTTTTACTCGAGTCCCAAATTTGACTCCCGTGATGTGAAAATTTCAAATTATTCGGATCAGAATTAGGATTTAAGCTAAAGTTTATGATATTTTACGAAACAAAAATGATTTGCGCTAGAATTGTTACTCAGGGTAAAGTTTGTGCCTTTTTTTTTAATTAGACCACCAAAAAAATATGCTTAATTTCCTTTAAAAAACCCAAATTTTTAGTACAGTCCCAAAATTTCTTTTTATCAAAAAGAAATCATCAACTTTAAGTTAATTCCAAACATATTTGATTTGACTATATTGTCTCATGTGGGTCTCTTTATTGATTTAAGATTATTTCTTCCCCTCTTTTTTGTTCTTTTTTCTTTTGTTTTGATTTTATTAGGGGAAGAAATTACCCATGCTCTTCTCAAACAACATCCGTTAAGGTTTAATGTGGGGCCACTCTTGATTTAAGATTATCTCTTACCTTCTTTTCTTCTTCTTTTTTTTTTGTTTTTTTTTTCTTTTCTTTCTCCATTCGGAACAAAATTGGTGTTCACCTTTTCCCAAAGAATACTATCTATGAAAAAAACATGCTAACAAACTATTGTGTTAATGAGTTGATACTTTTCCTTCTTTTTACTAGGAAACTATTATCAACAAAAAAAAATGCTAGGAAACTATTATTCGAAGAAAACCTAAGCATATGTTAGAGTGAAAAGCACCATCCATCAGCTTTTGTACGGATTTCATTTGATTATAATTTTAATATGTGTTATTACATTGTATTCTATGTATTTTAACTACTCAACTTTCAATAGATTCGGTTAATCTATTAGTCCAAATTCCATTTACTTTTTATGCCATCATAGCATGATGTTTTAAAAGATACTTTCAAAAAAATTTTAAAATATGAAAAAGTTAAGCACCGTAAAAAATTATAAGCATCCATTATTATCATGCAAATGAAAAAGAAAATGCTCCTTTTTTGGAGGAAAAGGAGAAATCATTAGTCAATGTTGACAAATCTCCTAAGTCCATCATTGTAGATAGTATTCTAATGCATACATTAACCACAATATTAATTCTATGAGTAAATTATTGCAACTTTGTATTGAAAATCGAAGTAAATAATGTTGATCGTGTGGTTGTAATTGATGATCATGTGGTTAATTAGTTTAATCATGGCTGATTAAGTGATTAATGTTGATCGTGTGGTGGTGATGACAATCATGTAGCTGAGATGGATGATCAATGGTGGATCTTATGCTTGAACATCGATCTTGTGGCTTGATAATGGATCGTGTGATTAATCATGACTAATTTTGGTGTATCATGGCGATTTGTGACTAGATAATGACGTTTGATGTGGTTATGAGTGCAATTCATAACATGTTCGTTCATAGGAAAATTGCACGTCATAAACACTATGCATTGATTAATTAAGAAAGATGAAAATTGGCAATGAGTGATTGTTTGCGTGCATGGCTATGACAAGTTCCATCTAGGTGGGAGTTCTAGACGATACCTGGTAGGAGTTCAAATGCCATCTAGGCGGGGATTCTAGACATTACCGATCGCGGTGGAGGTCGGATTGATGCTCCTTATTGGAATATCATTGGGTATCCGGCTTGCCGAGGGTTGTTCAATCCCCAATGTTGCCGTGCCCAAAGTAGCAGGGCTATGCCCGGCGAGATCGGAAGATCGGTGGGGGTTCAGTGTGGACCGAGAAATCGTTAATAATCTGGACAACTGCGAGTGTTATTTGCATTGGGGAATACTTTGTGTTCAAAAGTGATATTTGAGCATGTCTTGATTATTAACTGTCAATATGCATATTTATGCAATGCCATGATTTGTTTATGTTTAGTGAGCATGTATGGTATGGTGATACCGTTGGGTGTTTGTTAGAACATATATTATGAATTGCAAGTTGGTTGTGCCAAGGAAAAGTTTTGCTATTGAGTTACCGAGTTACCATGATAGATAGGATTGATAAGGGGGTAGTTTTGAAAAAAAAGTTGTTCGAAATGTAACGAGTGAGGAAGAAGTGGCTAGGATAATTTTTTTTTTTGGTATTAAAAGGGGCAAAACCCAAAAATTACAATATAACTCGTCTAACGAAACTTGAACCAACCTAATCTTCTTTCAATAGAGGAAGTAGCCAAAAATTTATTTAAAAGGGATGTGGGTAGTTTCGTATTTTAGTAAATTGAAACAAAAGAAAACAAAGAAAAAAGGTACGAAATAATCTTAAATCAAGAGTAGGACTCACAAGAGATAACGTAATTAAATCAATATGAAAGGGGGTCAAGAGCCAATAATGGGGTAATATAATGCGAGAAAAAAAAATTAACTTTAACTCTAGTACCTAATCTGCACCAAAAGAAATTGCTAACTTTAAATTTAGTCTCAAATCTATCCCCATTAACTTCTTGTCCAAAAATTGCCATCGGCTGTTTGACATGGCTTTTTCGTGTCAATAATAAATCCAAATCAGCAAGGCGATGTTGAAAATTATATCCAAAACGAAACCATTCTTTATAATGAAAATTTGGTTAAGGAAACTTTTTTTTTGTCTAAAAAAAATCATGAACTTTCAATCCCTTCTCCAATCATTCCTCGTTGACCCTCCGTCCAAAAATCGTCATTAGTTGTTGGATAACAAATCCATGGTGATGTTGAATACTATTTCTAAAATGAAATTGTTCATTGATATGAAAATTAGGGAAATTAGAAATGACTGTGATGATTTTTGGACGGAAGGCTAACAAAGGCATATTTGCAACTAAAGTTAAAATTGGTAATTTTTTTAAACAAAAAAAGTTTGGGGTAGATTTAGGACTGAACCGAAAGTTTAGGGTTTTTTTAGACAAAAAAAAGGTCAGGGTGAGATTTGGCACCGGACCTAAACTTTGGGGTGTTTTTAAGGGAATTAGGCCCAAAAATTAATATTTTAAAAATATACAATTATTTATTTTGAAACATTTGAATTGGTAAATAATAAAATGAAATTAGTGGTAATTACACAATTCAAAGAGATTGTATACGTGAATAGATAAAGATATTTCAAAAATTTTGATTTTTTTCAAAAATATAGTTGTACTATAGAAAAGATGCAAACTTTAATATGTAAAAATGCAAGAGATAAAAAAAAATAATTGTTAACTTCAAATACGTCATTTGTAAACTAAACGATCACATTTATTTAGGGAAGAGAAAAAATTGGAAGCTCTTAAAAGCAGGTGATCATTTTTGTTTTATATGACATAACAATATAAATTGCTCACATATAAGTTACGGCCGTAAACATGATTTATGACGACGTAAATGAATTAAATTAGAATTTATGGTGTATTTTCACCCGTTGTAATGGTTTTTGCCGATTCACTATATCATGATCACTCGGCTTCCATGCCCGATATTCACAATTTTGTTTCAAAGCATATTTATGCCATTGACTTACTGCTCCACTTTAGACGATTCATGCTGTTTTAGGGTCCTTTGCAAAGCGATCATTGTAACTTTTTTGAGACTTCTTCAAAAGTCAAAATGACTTTTCTAAAGAGTCATGCACGAAAAAGTTTAAGATGCATCAATGATCAAGAACTAGGTTTGATGGGCTTCGAATTGACTGGCCCACGTTCCTTCATTTTCGAGAAGCGTAGACTGGGCCTGACTGTGCTTGAGCCCATAGCTTTGTGTTAATTTTGGTACGACATAAACACTCAGCAGTGACCTTGGATTTAAGGCTCATCTAGAGAGAGATTCATCTTCAGAAGTAGCCATAGTTTTCTAGCAGGACTTGATCAATGGACAGGCTTGAGCCTATTTGGCACCAAAAAGATAGGGTTGGATCATCGGGCAGAACTCGATCTCCAGCCTAAAGATGTCCTTTTTGTCCATGAATCATTAAAACGTTCCTAAATAGATCGAGACCGAACGAGGGAGGTCCAAGAAGGCAATGGTGAGTTAGAACTCTCCCACTTCAGAAGTAATCCCAAATCCTGACAACGTAAACACATGGACCATATTTTTCTCCGAATTTTGCTAATGCCCATACCTCTAAAAGAGTTGTTATGGGATTCCCTAACAACCCAATTTTAGTTTGTGGCTGTAAACGAGCATGTACGCAACTTTATTTCAGTTCGATCCGGGTTTCATGCCCATCCAACGCGTCTTCTAATCTCTCCTAAAGGATGGCTAGGCCTCTGGCTGACCCCTCTCTTCTAGATGCTCCGAAAGACACTTGGGATCGATGACCTCTTCGGTGAAGTCCACTCATCTCATTGATTCTCAAAGTCAGATCGGACAAGGTCGAAAAATCTAGTTGACGAACGAGTTGCGAAAAAGATAATCAAAGCGACTTTACAAATCAAACAAGTTTGAATAGACATGATGAATTGCTATGGGCGAAAGCAAGAATCCCCACGGGAGAAGGTGCTCTAACTTCTAATGCCACATGCAATTGCATAGGTATGTAATCAAACGTTAAACTCGAAGCAATTTCAAGGACGGTGTCGGAATCGTCATCTCACCTTTCTTTTTCTTTTCTTTTCTTTTTTTTTTGATAACTTAATAATTAAGAAGACATTTCTAATTGTTTTTTCTAATTTTATTTTTGGTCGAGGAATCTTTTAGCATGTTGAGCTTGCGGTAAAATGACTGTGGCCATTAATGAACAAAGCAAAAGAAAAGGACTGGAAAAATCAATGGTCAAGTCGGTCCGAACGCTTCAGTGATTTTGTTGGTTGACTCGGGGCTTATTTGCTAATCGATCAAATAGTGTCCAATTTTATTTTTTTTATTCTCAAGAATAAAAAAGAACATAAATCCGTTTTGTGAATTTTTTATTCCCGAAAATAAATTTATTCCCGAAAATAGTTTTGAAGCAGTTTTGATTTTTGATTCTGGGAACAAGAATCAGAAACATAAAAGAATTTTTTTTTCTTCTTTTTTCCTGGTGACCGGCCACAAACCAGAACCGGTAAAGGCGAGGGTTGGACCCTTGTGGCCTGGGCAAGGGCCGCCCTTGCCGCGAGGGTAATCCTCACCCAAGCTGCCCTCGCCGAACCCTTGCCCTGGCTGCGAGTCGCCATTGCCGAATCTAGCGAGGGCGATGGTGAGGGCGGCCCTCGCCCTCGCCGGCCAAGTAAGGAGAAAAAGAAAAAAAAAAGGAAAAAAAGAAAGAAATATTAAAAATCTTAAAATATTATTAATAAAGAGAAATTTTGTGCAGTTACTAAATGCATTTTTATTCTTTTTCTATTTTAGGAATAAAAATTTTTAGCAGTTATCAAATGCTTTCAAATACTCAGAAATTGTTTTCAGGAATGGAATAAGAAAAAACCATTTCTGAGCAGAAATTATTTCTGGGAATCAAATAGTTACCAAACGCATTCTTATAAACCACCATAGTCCGCACGCATAGAAGAGCATATAAACCCTGTAGCTATGCACGCAACCATCTCTGTAGATTGTTGCGGCAATGTTATCTGCGATTCGACGATGTGAGATGAGCGAGATTTTATTACTTTGCTTGCGGAGAAATGGAACCGATTAGAGAGGAGAGACACAGATTGCAGCCGCGACCCGTGGCCACATTAGAAAACGAAGATGAACAGTGATGTCTTCTTGGCAATGAAGTGGAAGAAGGAGACGAGACATAAAGGAAGGAGATGAATAGTGGTGTGGGAAAGAAAAGAAACGGAAAAGAAAAGGGTAAGAAGATTTCAAAAGAAGAATTGCAAAATCACGTCAAATCAGTTCATTTATTCTACGTCTGGAGTAACGAAGAAAACAAAGAGGCGGTGAGAGGAGAGAGAGAGAGAGAGTAACGAAGGAAGGAGAGAGAAAAAAATCTGAAAAAATGAGTGGAGTGGGCAGCGCGGGCCATTACTTCAATCGTTTTCCTTTTCTTTTCTTCTCCTTTTTTTTCTTTCAAGTCCAGAGACTAGTCGTCGTGGAAGCGCGTGTGGACTATGGTGGTTGAAAGGATTTGCAATTTCTTCAACCAAAGAAAAGTCATTGAAACACGCTACGGACACCAAAAAGCTGTTAATTACTTCCGCACGCGTGGAAGTAATTAAGATAGAACGGGACTCTGATATCATGTTAGAATAGGTGATGAAAAGAGATCACATGCATAGAAGAGCATATAAACCCTGTAAATAGGTGATGTGGGTTAGTTTTTGTGATATTCTTGGATTATCTCATCGGAAGTATTTTCTATTTTCATCCATCTCATATCGAGTTTCACAGTTTTATCCTTTGGCATAAAGATAAACACTTTCTTAACATGTTGTCCATTTTGGTAATACTCTAACTCAAGCACCTTTACATTAAAATGCGCATCTTACGAGTCGATTTTAGTTTCATATATATAGTTCGAGAATGCTTTACCCCCGCTCAATGTTCATTTCGGTTCACTCCTACCACTTTTGCCATCCTAAAAGCTTATCATAAGCCACTCCTCGTCCGAACCCTCTCTCCCCAACGATCAGTCCCGTCCTCTTCCGACCTAGTCGGTACACTTATAAATCGGACTATTTTAGAGAAATTGATGATACTATGGAAACATTTTGGTAGCTCAAGGGCTTTTAGATGGGCATGCTAATGAAAGCCAACGTCCCTGCATAACTAAGACTTTATAATTTGTAATAGATCTCTCTATACATTAGCCTATAGGATCTTAGTACACATGACAGTATATGGATATACACATAGGTTAGAGTTGCGCAAGTTATGCATGAATCCATCGACCCATGTTATTGTGGGTTCATTACCAATAGTATAAAAGTAAATTAGAAATTGAGGCTTCGTTTTTTGTTTTGTTGGAAATGAATTATCTAAAAAATAATTTCCTAAAAATGATCGCTTATATCGCTTAAATTAATTAGTCAATGAAAAATATTTTTTAATATTGATAACAATTTATATCCGAATGTTTTCGTGAACAATATTTTGCATCTATTGATTTTTTTTAAATGATATAATCAAACTTGTTTTAAAAAAATGATTTTCGAATCATTTGAATTCTTTGAAATAAACCCATCCAAAAGTACAATAAATTCACTCGAACCTTGAAAAACTCTATCCTCAACTCGGTGAAAGTAAAAAAAAAAAAAACTCGGTGAAAGGACCACCCATCTCAGTCAAAACTCGGAGCCCGGTGACTTATGATGGAAGACTCCGAAAGGGGGACAAAAAGCATGACGAATCATGGCGATTAGGGCTTGATGGTATCTACGTACCAGTTAGTGCATGATTCGATGTTTTTTTTTTTTTTATGTTTTAAGTTAACAGGTTATGGGTCGTTGTAGGGTGCTGATTATAAACACGTCCGGAGCATGATCCTGTAGCAGTGATCATGAAGGAGACAAACGAACGCGGGAAAGGAGCCTTCTTTTCGCACGAGAAAAGGGAGGGAGGTGGTGAAATCAGGGGGCTCAGCAGATTTCATTAGTCAAAAGGATACTGAGCTTTGACCACTTTTTTAGCAGAGAGAGAGGGAGAGGGAGAGAGAGAGAGAGAGAGAGAGAGCCAGGCGATTACCTTGGCGAGTCTAATGCGCATAGACAGTTAGGTTTGATGAGATTCTTGCGAGATCTATATGATCCAACAAGAACTTGCAAAAGTCAGTACGTGCAAAAATGGTGATAAATGTGGAGATGTTAGAGAAATCCCACGTTGAAGAATTAGTATGACATAGAGATTAATATATCTAAGTTGGTCCATAACTTATTGACTTAAACTTTCAAGTGAAGTAGGTCTAACTAAATATGTTGACGGACTCGGATTTGGGCTTATCTCGGTGATCTCTATAAATGAACGTGTCGGACTTTTTCTGCATGTTCCTAACAAATTATGTTAGAGCCAATAGTAGATCGATGGGCTCCTTGGTGGATACTCAAGGAAGGAATCTTGTGATCCATAGGTTTTCGGGCGATGGGCATTGTGATGTATCAGCGTTGTGACCCACCCAATTTTCGGGCGATACGTAGTTCAATGACAAACTTCGCAGTTTGATTTGGAGAAAGCGATCATGGATGAAGTCAGGCGTTCATGGAGATTCAAGTCGAGATATCTTAAGATATCTTGATGCCTCACACATCAAATGAAGATTATTGAGATGCACGTGTGAATTGTAATAGAAAAATTAAGTTTTTGAGCAGAGGTGGATCCAACTAGATACGTTGACAGACTCGGATTTGGACTCTTTCTTGACGATCTCCCGGGATGAAAGTATCGTCGAACTTCTACTGCGCGCTCCCAACAGTAGACGCACATATGCGGCTTTATTTCACATTATAGGAATTATTTTTAGGTATGCCGAGCCCTTTATAGGTACGGCTATACATGAGCATCGTGATTCATGAGTGAGGTTTGCCGTGCAAGTTTTGCATCCGATGGAGCAAATAAATTCATATTGCAATCATTACCATCTATAGAGAGCACTCTACCCATTAATTATTCCTTTCATACCACCTAGACGTAAACATAGGCTAGCTCATAAACTTTAGAGCAACATATGGTTTTCTGATTTCCGCCCATTCAAAAAAATTAAAAAAAAAGCAAAAAGACAAAAACATAAAGCAAGACGAGGGTACATGTTTTTTTCTTATTGTTCTTGGAAATCAACAATACATGCCCCACAAGAGGTGAGCATGAAACATGCACCTATCCCATCTTTCACTTGTGATTTTGGTTTTGTTGGAGAAAGGGATGGATACTTGTTTGGTTTAGCACTCTTTTGCATTCAACGGAAATCATGTCGTTCATGGCACTGTTCATGATGGCTCTTGTTCCCTTGGCTTGAAGAAGGGGCAATACTTTGGCACAAAATCATAATGGCCTCTCCCTTTTCCCCCTACTTCTCGTCTCTCTCTCTCATTTTCTCTTCTCGATGAGCAAAAAGTTCATATACGTAGAAAGATTGCAGGTGGACCATTTCTTTCTGCAAGCCCAAACTATACATAGACAAATCTAGTGCCTAATGTTCTCAAAGAATCAGTAACCCATTTCTTTCTAATGTTTACAAATAACAAAAATAATTTAGTATCTCTTACAATGGAATAAAGGGTGCCACAAATCATGCCACTTGAAAGCACAGAACAAGATGGCTAAAGGTTACTACCAATCGTGCCACAAGAAAGTCTATCGTCCATCGCCAATATTACATTGTATGTAAGGGTTTCAATCAGATCACGAGACTTTACTTCCAAGCATAAGAAAATCTAGTGAAATTTTTTAGCTCCATAGTAGCAGTGAATCCACGCCATCCAACTAGAGCCAAACTGACTAAGAAGAAGCCAATTATGTCTCATGATGCATGCTTGGTTCCAAGCAAGGAATCTCCTCAAACCAAAACTTCCTCCTTTTTAGGACCGCACGCAACAACCCCAGAAAACTTAGCTTCTTTAGCATGGGATGGAGTACCTTTCCAAAGAATGCTAGCATATCTTTGCTCAATGAGCTTCACCGCTTTCTAAGGTAGAATGAAAACTTAGACTCCAGTAATTAGTTATACTCCCTGCGTTAGATAACTTCTTGGATGTCCAACTCTTGAACCTACCAACAATATTATTTTTTAGGGCTTTACAATCATGAGCAGATAATCTTCCAGATATCAGAGAAAGTCCTAGATATCAGCTGGAAGAGCACCCTCCTTAAAGCCACAGATTTCAAGAGCTTGCTGCACAAAATCATCGCATCCTGCAAAAAGTATCTCAGTCTTGGCACGATTTAACTTCAATCCAGACATGGCATAAATACCAGATAAAACCTGGAGAAGACCCTGAAGAGAAGCAACATCACCCTTACGAAATATTAGCACATCATCAGAAAAACGTAATATGTGTCAGTTTAAATCCGTAGCAGAAAAGGGTGATAAGAGAGTGATTTCTTCTCCAGCTCCCAGCTTGTTGATCAACATGGTTAATAATTTGATCTTTTGTTTCTTTTACCACATTGCTTGAGTGCAGATTCATCTGAGCAGTGTATTGAACTTATTTACCACTTTTAGTGCTGAAACTAGCATTTAAGGCCTCAAATCGTTGTTCTATATCCTGGCAATTTGGCAAGACATTCTATTCTCCAACTATGGTCATCAAAAGATGTGTTACGTGGATATTTGCAAGGCGATGGTTGTCGGGAACTCAACAGTATCAATTAGTGATTAAAGTTCAATTGAGAATGACGAATAACCAATTAAATTAGTAAATATGAGTTCAAATGTAAAATGGGTGGATTCTAATATGCCTTGAAATCTCTCGGATTTTGCAAAAATCAAATTACTAGATAATGCACAAACAAAAGATTGAAAACCACACCACCCGCCTGGGTGGCGCTGCTGGAACGCGCACTCTTCCTCTCGCAAAAGGTTGAGTGTTCGAATCCCGAGCGCCGCAGGGTGACTTAACCGGTGGCACGTGTGTGGTGGCTAGCACGTGTCGCTCCCAGGGTTTACTCCCCGGCTGTCGGCCGTGCGGGGGTTCCCTGGGTTATCAAAAAAAAAAAAAGATTGAAAACCACAAGGAAATAGTATGAAACTTACAAAATGCAAGTGGAATGCTTTTATAAACAAAAAAGAATATTAGATTCAAGAAACCTAATCTAATTCGATAATCTATTCCAATCGATCTATTTTGAATGATTTTCCCGTCTTCATAATCAAAATTCGATGTGTTGTTGTAACTTTTGGGATGTCTTCTTCTTTTTTGTTGAAGATGTCTTCTTCATTGCCTATGATTGTTCTCTTTTTTAACTCTTCCTGAAATGGGCCATTTTGTTATGCATTCTACTCTTGATCGATGGATCCTTTTGGACTCAATCTTTAACTTGTATGCATGCTTCGAGTTGATCAATTGTCACCACATGTCATA
Organism: Syzygium syzygioides; assembly: GCA_031216285.1. Taxonomy (NCBI): domain Eukaryota; kingdom Viridiplantae; phylum Streptophyta; class Magnoliopsida; order Myrtales; family Myrtaceae; genus Syzygium; species Syzygium syzygioides. Next base: position 3,204,770 of record CM062243.1, on the reverse strand, counting down.
TACATCACTTAACTTTCCGCATCGGAAATTCATGATGGATGAACTTATCAAGCATTTCATCGATGGGTCTCGTGGGTCAACTGCATTATCATGAACTTCGAGGCAGCCAGGCTCCTTGGGGTACAACCACATACGACCAGGTCGCCGAGGAAGAGATGGAGTTGGCCTAAGTGTACAGGATGGACAAGCCGTGGCTGACCCAGGAGGAGGTGGCGGTGGAGATCTGGTGGGGCTGGGTCCTGTGGGTGGTCGGCCAGGGGGACGAGACGGTTAAAGTGAAGTTACCAAGGAGCAACGGGGTGAAAGTGAGCTCTGCGATGGCCTCCATGAGCGAGGATGGCGTGCACTCTGTCGTAGTTCCCAAGCATGACCAGCCTCGGAAGTGGTACAAGTACATGGACTTGGGACTTATTAGGTTCAAGATGGTTCACGTTCCGATTTCCGGTTAAATTCATTCCAACAAAATCAGTTTCACACGATCATTAAATTAAAGATGCTGTAGAGAAATCACCACTCGGTAATTGGCCCGGCCTCCTTTTCCGCTTGCAATTTTCTCCTACTCTTTTAGTTTCATTCACTGTTTCAAATTTTTGAAAAAATTTCACTTCGTATTAGACATATCGAATTTTCAGGAACAGCTGATCAAGCAAATCCAATCCATACGAGGGGTCAGGGACATGTCCGATGAATAAGGACGAGCCTGATCTCTTTCTTTTCCAAAAATCTTTGGTCAACGTTTGACTCTCTTTCTAACCCCTCTGTCAAGTAAACAACCAATCTTGACGTCAAGAAACCACGCAAGGTCCTGGAAATTCCATGGACGACGACCCAAACTGTAAGCAACGAACCCGCCATGCATCAAAGAAGCAGGGAAATCTCCACCCACTTTCCGCCGCTAACCATTTTCTATGCATGCCACCGTGTAGTTTCTTCGCCATTTACACGAAGAACAGGTCTTGGCTCGTCGTCATCTTTCTTCATCTCCTTTGACAAAAAAAAAAATCTTCCTTACCACCGCCCGCAGCGGCTGCGTTGGCTTGCGCTCTGATCCCCCCACGAAGGGACCAGAGTTCAAATCCCAGCGTAGTCGTTAGGGATTCTTAAGTGTAGCGCCGTGGTGGTGGGTCCTGCGCTAGCGTCACTCCAGGTTTACCTCTCCGGCTGTCGGCCGTGCGGGGGGTTCCTGGGTTATCAAAAAAAAAAAAAAATCTTCCTTCATCTTCTCTACTATATATTGCTGCGACCCTCCCGACGTGGGGGTCAAGAAAAGACAGGTTTAGAGATAATGGCCGAAGGCAGGCTTGTGACATCTAAAATTTTGTATGATCAATTGTAATATATATATATATATATATATATATATATATGTATGTATGTATGTATGTATGTATGTATGTATGTATGTATGTATGTATGTATGTATGTATGTATGTATGTATGTAGCTATATAAGGTATAAAGTTATGTATTATTTATTTTGGAGCCTCGGATGGCATGTAGATCATTAATTTTGTGAGCTGCGAAAGGTAAGATGGATGATATTTCGCAATCATAATCGCTCGGAATTCAATGCGTCAGAATTAAATTGACAAGTGTCGACGTGTAAGTTGATAGTGTAGAATGATGGTCATTAATTCACTCCCATATTAGTTGTAGAAGGGGGCTGATATGCTCGCAACCATAATTGCCCGGAATTCAATGCTTTAGAATTAAATTGAAAAATGTTGACATGCAAGTTGATAGTGTAGAATTGTCACATCCCACACCCTACAAACTTGCAACATCCCACTTGGTCGTTAAGTATGCGATTTCCTAGGACTAGTCGCCAACCCGATACAAACGAACTAAGAGTAACATATGCGGAAGCTAGGGGTGTCAGAACCGAACCGGAAAACCGAACCGAGATACGAACCGAACCGAAAGTTTCGTGTATTTCGGTTCGGTTTCGGTTTCGGTTCGGATCATCAAAATTAACCATTTTTTTTTTGGTTCGATTTATTTCAGTTCGGTTCGGATCAGTTCGGATCGAACCGAACTGAAATAAAGACTCTTCCTGCTGCTCAGCGGCGACGCCGATGAGCCGACGCAGAAGCCTCGAAACTCCACATCCTCCTCTCGCTGCTGTTGCTGATCATCTTCGTTGCTCTCGTCCGATTCGGGAATTGGATTGAATCGAGAGACGGAGCTCGGGGACAGCAGCGACTTGTCGTCGTCGTAGACTCGCAGCGGTTTGGGCTTGGCATTCTCGACCTTCGACCCGGCGTCATCGATCTTGTGCGCGTCGAGCAAGGGAATCTCCTTCCAGCAGGCGCTGCAGACGGGACAGGCGAGGACCCGGTGCTTCTTGACATGCGCCACGACGCAAGGGAAGTGGAAGGTGCGCGCGCACTCCGCCGTGAGAATGGCGGTCCCTTGCCCTGTTTTCACGCTCTGCAAGCAGATTCCGCATCTCATCTGCAGCGACAGCCACGAGCGAGCCTCACCAAAAGAGGAAAAAGCCAAAGCAATTCGCGCTTCGCATTGATTAGAGCAATGATGAGAGCCAGAGGGTGGCTTACCCTGGAGAGGCGGAGGCTCGCCTTGAGGAGAGAGAACCCGGACGGCGATCTCGGGGACGAAGATTCGAGAGACCGAACAGCGCCGGGCTGTGGCTCTGCTGCTCCCCGTCGCCGCCGCCGCCCTTCCTCCTCGTCGGAGCCGGGGACGGCGCCGTCTTGCACTGGAACCTCGGGCTGCTCGGCACGGATGAGGAGTGGCGATCTTCAGACTCTCTTGTTTTTCTTAATGCCATGCCTGGGAAGAATGCATTTGCTTGAAACCAAAAATCAAACCGAACCAAACCGAACCAAATAGGCTTATCGGTTCGGTTCTAATTCGGTTCGGTTCCTATTTGGTTCGGTTCAAGGAGGAACCCTTCACGGTTCGGTTCGGTTCGATTTTTCAAGAAAACCGAACCGAACCGAACCGTTTACACCCCTAGCGGAAGCAACTCGAACACTCCATTCAATATTCAATTAAACGGGATAGTAAAGAGACAAATGAAATAAAACAACAAGCTGCTTTATAAACATAATGTTACTTACAAAGGTAACAAATACAAGCCTTACTAGAGGCCTCTACCACGAACCACACACACTCAAAAAGGATCGGATGGTCGATCTAACTAACTTCTCTACTCAAAAGAGATCATCCAAAAGACAAGATCACCAAACTCGTCAATCATCCCAATCTTCATCTACCGGAAACTCCATCAACATATGCTCCATATTCATTGGTACCTCAAAATGTTGCGGAGGGACGTTCATATTCATGATTGAGAGTCTGAAAGGTGTGAATTATAACAATAAGAATAAATCTTAATAAGTAAACTCCATAAGCTTCGCTTAGGATACCATGTACCTCCAGATCACCCTAATCATGCAATCCTACTAACATAGTAACTTAATAGCAAAAACCTTTTCTTGGCACAACCAACTTGCAATTCATAAAAAAAAAATATTCTAAAGAACACCCAACAGTATCACCATACCACACGTACTCACCAAACACAAACAAATTATGCCATTGCATAAACATGCATATCGATAGTTAATAATCCAGACATGCTCAAATATCACTCTTGAACACAAAGCATTCTCCAATGCAAACAACACTCATTGTTGTCTAGATTATTAACAACCCTTTGGGCCACACCGAACCCTTGCCGGTCTTCTGGTCTAATCGGGCATCGCCCTGCTACTTCAGGTGCGGCAACATTGGGGATCGAATCCCTCCGGTAAGCCGGATACCCAATGACATTCCAATAAAAAGTATTGATCCGGCCTCCACTACGATTGGCAACATCAAGAATCCCCGCTTAGACGGCATCCGAACTCCTGCAGGGCATCATCTAGAACTCCCGCCTAGATGGAACTTGTCATGGCCATGCACGCAAACAATCACTTATTGCCAATTTTTATCTATCTTAAGTAGCCAATGCAGAGTGTTTATGACGTGCAATTTCCTACGAATGAACATGTCTGAAATTGTACTCATAACCATATCAAACATCATTATCTAGTCACAAATTGCCATGATACACCAAGATTAGCCATGATTAACCACACGATCCATTATCAATCCACAAGATCAATGTTTAAGTATAAGATCCACCATTGATCATCCATTTCGGCCACATGATTGTCATCACAACCACACAATCAATATTAATCACTTAATCAGCCATGATTAAACTAATTAACCACATGATCATCAATCACAACCACATGATCCACATTAATTACACAATCAGCCACATGATTAGCATGTGCACCACATGATCAAATAATTAGGACATGATCAATCATTCTAAGCCACACAATTAACTATGATCACATGATCGGCCAAACTAAACCACATGATCAACAATCCAACACATGATCAGCCATGATCAAACCATTTTAGCCACATGATTATTTATTCGCACAAGATCAATCAATCTAAGTCACACAATTGCCCTAAACACATGATCAGCCACATAAGCCATATGATCAACATTAAACCACATGATTAACCACTAATTAGCCACACACTAATCAACCCCTACTAATCAGCCCACAATTAACCACTAATTAGCCGCTAATCATCTTCAAGAAGTGTCGGAATCCCATTGGCTCTTCTTTTTTGGGGTAGACATAGGACAGATTGGTGTTTGGGTTGCTCTACTAAATGCGAGTAGTTGGGGAGTCATCGGTCCATCTGCCCTTTGGATTGTCATGTCTAGTTATGAAGACGAATTATCTATTGGAGAACATCGACTCCACATAATGGCAAAGACGACAACATCATGGTAGTTTCGTGGACCCGTTTGGTTCCATTCATCAATGAAACTTACCCTTCTCATCAAAACCCCACCCCAATTAGGGATGTTTCGCTGTCCCTTGACAAAACATTAATCCGAAAGACGGTGATCGTTGAATCTCTTTAAACAAATTGATGTTGTCCATTTTACGATAGTGCATTTGGATATCGGAATTTTAAGGTGAATTGATATTTTGAGGGACCTTAGATGCCCATCCAACCACTTTCAAAGAGCACTGTGGCCTTGAGGTTTTCTATTTCATTTTGTGAAGAGGCCTAATGAATTGGGATGTCTCTTGGCCAAATCATTATGGGGAAGTGGACCATTCCTGATAAAAAGGAGGAGTTTCGATAGAATGATATTGCACAAAGATATGAAGCTTCCTTAGTGTGTCTTAGGGCGAGCGATGTTGGATATAATCCGTTTTCATAATATGAGGTGAAAAACGAATCACAAAGAGCAAACATGAATAAGACACCACTATGACATGCCTAAAGTAATATATAGGTATGAATCAGCACGAATTAACATTCTATCATCGTAATTCCATTATTAGGTATGTAAATCAAAATATTTTTTTCTTGGGGCTAACAATATAACCTAGAAGGAGGCTTAAATAGGTTGTATGTGAATTATGAAATTCTTTTGTAGAATATAAGTCAAATGCACCAAGTGAAGACTATGAGAAATATGTATTGGAGCTATTGACAACGGATTGTGAGTGTGTGTGATGCTTGTGGACAGTCATTGATAATAATGAACTGAGGAAATGAAGTACACATCAATTTATAAGGGTTTAATTTTGTTACCAAGCCCACGTCCACTTTCCAAGTAATAGCCCCAATGTGGGTTGGATTCCACTTGTAATTTGTCATACACTCTTTCCCCCCTTAGAACAATCCTCAAGTTCTCCATTAATCATCACAGAGATAAAGTTATATACTAGGGAAGTCGATAAAGAAATTTTCACTTGAAGTTAGCCAAACTACATAAGCCTTTTTAAACAACAACCCTATGGTACATTGTGTCGAGAAGTTGTCTTCGATTGGATATTAGCTTTAATTGTTCTCTAGACCATTGTGAAATAGAACTTTCTTGCCTCTCAATCAACCTCATCATATTACATGACTCCCAAAGCAAGAAATCAAGCTTTGTGTAAACAAGTATTGTAATAAAGAACTAAGTATTGAGACGAGTCTCATGATCTTCTTGATGATAACTCAAAAACAATATGATTGACTCGACTATTCTCCCAACAGGGGACGTGATGATAACGGAGTGAGGATCTGGAAAACAATCCTCCGCTTGTCTTTCAGTTGTCCATATTTGTTGAAAGCCATTAGCGGACTTTGATTTCGATATATGTGATACATGGGTTGTGTGATCCTTCTTTTCTATGTAGATTGCTTCTATGACTATTCATTTGGACAATTAGTTGATTTCAAAAGATTGAAAACACTAATTGGCTAAATAAAGTCACGCTAGCTTGACATATGATATACAACCCTTATATTTATGTGATGCAATTTTAAGATGATTTGACAGACAACCCACGTTGAGAAACTAATGTAACTATCCCAACTATAGAAGTAGAAGGATTTAATATTAGATCCATTTTTATTAGATCGGGGGAAAAACCCTTCAACCATAACTTTGGGTTACAAGTATAGACATTGCTTGACTTTAATTTAATTATGTTTGTCATGCATGAAATGTACCACCATTTGTAACTTTCACGTCCCTTCAATATTAGGACCGTGCATTTTTCCTACTACCCTAATTGGAGTTAACTCCTTCCAACCACAATTCTAGATTACAAGTATAGACATCATCTGCATTTAATTTTGATTAAGTTTGCCATGCACGAAATGTGGTCCCATATGTAATTTTTCCTATACCTTTCATATTATTTCAAAAGGATAAATCAATACTTACTTGCCAATATTCACTGTCACATCAACATGGGAAATTACCAAAATAGTCCTAAAATTATTGTAATTAGTCAATATAGTCTTAAACCTTTTTTTTGTGCCAATTTAATCCGAAACTTTTTGCATTTATGCCAATTCAGTCCATCCAGCCAATTTTGACCGGCCAATGCTTACGTGACAATTTTTAAATATTTTTTTGCATGATTTATTTATATAAATTTTCTTTTCTTTTCTTTTTCCCTTTTTTTCCCTCCTTCATTTCAACCTCTAGCTAGTCAACACACATTCTATAATCAGCCAAAATTAATAATGTATTTATTTACACGCACATATATGCACAATATTTTTGCCAACGATATGTCTACTAATTTTATTTAACGTTGAAAAGTAAAAAGTTTAAAGTTTGAAAATTTACAAGAGAGCAGAATATATGCGATTCTGCATCAATCCCAATATTTGATACATTTCGAGAAGGCTTTCTTAAAATTAGCCAAACTATATAAGCCATTTTGAACAATAACTTTATGGTATATATTATGCAGAAAAGTAGCATTTGATTGATAATCAGCCTTTATTGCTCTCGAGACCATTGCAAAAGAGAACTTTCTTGCTACTCAGTCAACCTCATCATATCATATGATCCACAAAGCAAGAAATCAAGCATTGTATAAAACAAATATTAAAAGAAGTAATTGGGTATTGAGACGATTCTAAATGGTCCACTTGATGGTCATCCCAAAAACCAATTTGATTGACTTGACTGTGCTCCGAACGTGGCACGTTATATGAACGTGAGGATCTGGAAAACAATCCTCTACTTGTCCTTCAGATCTCAATACTTGTTTAAAGCTATCAATGGACTTTTATATGGTACGTGGAATACATGTAGATCGTTTTTATAGCAATTCATTTGGAAAAAAGATAAAAGAAGACTAATCGAATAAATAAAGTCGCTCCAGCTTGACATTTGAGATATATATTACGCAATTCCTCCACGATTTGACAAAGAGACCAAATTAAGAGATAATGCATATTTTAGGAGGAGAAGGCTTTAATATTAGGACCATGCACGTTTTCCTACAACCCTAATAGGAGGAAACTCTCTTCAACCATAACTCTGAGATACCTATATAGACATCGACTGCATTTAATTTTAGTTAAGTTTGCAAGCACGAAATGTAACCCCATTTGTATTTTTTCCGTCCCTTCGATATTGTTTTAGAAGGACAAACCCGTATTTGCTTGCCATTAAGAGTTCACCTATCACATCTACTTGTGATGCACACACGCAACACTCATTCACTGCCACATCTACTTGTTATTTAAGTTTTATAAACGTTCAGTATCTATATGATTCTACGTCTCAGTATTTTATGCATTTCGTAGAGGCTTTCTTGTAAGTCATGTCAATAAAATCTTAAATTGCGTGAATTGTGACATTTATGATTAAAAAAAAGAGTCAAACGTGAAATTTGCCCAATTGCGAGGATGGAGTGCGAGACATAAGGTACAGTACCAAAGAATGATTAAATCTTCTTTGTGTCCCTAGCAAGTCATCTATCTTTCCCACCGACATAACTGTTGTCACAACCCTCTTGTATCAATACCAACCTCAACTATAAAACCCCATCATCTCCTACTTCATATATTACCCCAATACTACACCAAAGCACTACTTCCTTCAACCCTACATTGATATACTCCTCGTCAACCCCTCACCCATCGCTTGACCATGGTCTCCGAGAAGCCTGCATTTCAATCAAAGCATGTGTGCGTGATCGGGGCCGGCCCGTCGGGGCTCGTGGCGGCCCGGGAGTTGCGAAAGGAAGGCCACACCGTGGTGGTCTTGGAGCAAAACCAAGACATAGGTGGCCAATGGCTCTACCAGCCAAACGTGGAAGGCGAGGACCCCTTGGGAACAGACCCATTTCTCAAGGTCCACAGTAGCATGTACGACTCGCTGCGGCTCTTGTCGCCGAGAGAGATCATGGGCTTCAGCGACTTCCCGTTCTTGGTGAAGAAAGATAGGGACATGAGGAGGTTCCCTGGACATAGGGAGCTTCTGTTGTATCTTCAAGATTTTGTAGAGTGGTTTGGGTTGAGAGAGTTGATCAGGTTCAACACTAGGGTTGAGCATGTAGGGATGCTGGATTATGGTGAGTTCGGGAAAGATTTGAGGTGGGTTGTGAAGAGCAAAGAGATCATCGCGAAGAGTGACGATGATAATGATGAGAAAATGGCGGAGGAGGTCTTTGATGCTGTGGTGGTGGCGACTGGTCATTATTCTCATCCAAGAATGCCGTCCATTAAAGGTAACTCAATGTTTTCATTCAATCTCTAAAGATTTACAAAAGAATAATCTCTCTCCTTCCTTGACTAGTCTCTTTTTGTTCTTTTGTGCTACCTTGAGAGAGAACATGCTCATTATTGATCTTCTTTCACGCTCATGTCATGTGAGGAATCATGAAAGAAAGTTCTTGACTTTGCACCACGAGTCACTGTCAAGAAAATAACAACGATCCACGTTCTCCACATTTTGACTGAACATAAACATGATCATGCCATTAATTTACATAGTTTTACCACTGTTTTCTTCCGGTTTCAATCTTTGTTTTTCTGTGGAAATGAAAGGAATGGGTACATGGAAAAGAAATCAATTTCACAGTCACATTTACAGAGTCCCCGAGCCATTCCGCAATGAGGTAAGACGGGAGTTGGCAATGAGAAAGTTGTTCTTAAGGAGGCAAAGATAATGCAATAATAATTCTTTTTCATTATGGCTTATTATTATTTACAGGTTGTGGTGGTGGTTGGTAATTCATATAGCGGTCAAGACATATCGATGGAGCTTGCGGAAGTGGCAAGAGAAGTCCATCTCAGTGCCAAATCTCTCGACATTACTGAAGGATTGTCCAAAGTCCTTGATAAGCATCGCAATCTCTATCTTCGCCCTCAAGTATGGCTTGTTTTATCACATCCGCATGGTTCCTTTTCCTTTCTTCTCTCTTTTACGTTAAGAGCATGCTGTAATATATTCAACATTGAACTTTTTCAACGTTTCATTAACAATAATTGCAGATAGATTCGCTTGAAGAAGATGGAACAGTATCGTTCGTTGACGGTTCGTCCGTAATCGCCAACACTATTTTGTACTGCACCGGGTAATGTGTTTGGGCAATGCAAAAGGAACATTTTTACATGTTTGATTTTCTCATGACACGCAAGTATTACTAAACTATACTCATTTTCAATTACCATTGTATGGACCACCAAAAGCAGAAGCGCAGCCAAAGAGTTTTCTTCTCTTTTTCCCCTTTGGTTTGCAGTACTAATGGTACAATATATTGCTTTACGTAGAGGCATGAAATATAATAATTGTGGAGACGTGCCAAATTAATAATGTGTGGTGTAGGTACTCATATGCGTTCCCCTTTCTTGACACCAAAGGGATTGTGGTGGTGGATGATGATAGAGTGGGACCTCTCTACGAGCACACCTTCCCTCCTTCCCTTGCTCCTTCTCTGTCCTTCATTGGCATCCCTAGAAAGGTACGTGGGGTTTTTGCTGCGATTCACATCCATATTGCACACTCCAATGAATATCAGGCTTCTATAATTGATTGGGTGTTCTTATTTTCCGCTTCTATATTTCGAAACTTGCAATTTCAACAAGTTCATGTCCTTTGGATAAGCACATTCGAGACAAAGAAACGAGAAGAATTAAGGAAACGAGGGGTTTTTTAGTGGAACTTGTTGAGAAATGAAGGGTCAATTTGTTCCGATCCGAGACATGAACAAAGACATAGGATGAGTTTCCCTAAAGGTTCTCCTTGTCGCAAGAGGACTTGTAGTTTGGAAAGCTAGGCTGCCGATTGGGATCTGCCAATGTGCGCAAACGTAACTTCAAGTGTTCTATCTCATGGCTGCGCGCCACATCATCTTTCGGGTCTTCTAAAACTCGGTTGTCGCTGCAGATCATAGGCTTTCCTTTCTTTGAGTCGCAAGCCAAGTGGATAGCTCAACTTCTGTCTGGAAAAAGAACGTTGCCCACATGGAACGAGATGATGTGGTCGATCAAGGACTTCTACAACTCCGTTGATGCCGCTGGTTTGCCAAAGCACAACACTCACGACATAGCAAATTTCGAGGTACCAAAAAAATGTCCTTTGCTGCCATCTTATCCTCTTCTTCATCATAACGGTTTGTGTTTGGTGCAGTATTGTGAGAAATATGGGGACAATGTGGAGTTCCCACATTTGGAAGAATGGAGGAAAGAGCTTTGCGTGTCGACGATAAAGAATCTCTTGGTGAACTTGGAGACGTTTCGCGATTCATGGGACGAAGGTGACGATAAGCTGCTCCAAGAAGCATTTCAGAGCCCTCACTTCACTCAACTTGGATCACAAGTCCTGATATTTCAATCCCAATCCGATCGTTGTTGATAATTAAGGCCAATGTGATCATGCTTTCTTCCCCTCTCATTACAAGATTATCATTTATCAGGGAAAAAATTTTTGGAGTATCGACGGTTGTTTGTTGCAAGCAGAATTATCTGCAAAGATGCCCTGATCGAATAGAAACTACAAATCTCTGAGGCATTTGACAATTTTCGAATATGTTCAATTGTAATTGATCAATAATTAGTATCATAAACAAAATCAAACATATAATGAGATCCTCTTATTTCCCTTTTCTCAAGAGAATGCTGCTTCTTCTTAAAGACAATAACTTGGTGCTATTTCTCTACCAGAGATAGCTGTAGTAACGAAATAAAAAAAACCAAGTGTTTTGTTGAGATGCGGCTTTGCAATTTCAAACCAGAGAAGACAACAGCACTTACTTTGCTTCGACTGAGATGACTCATGTGAACTGGTTTACGGTATGGTCACTTTGCCAGCCATTTCTTCTATCCCATCTTTTCCCGGTGCCTGAATTCACGAGCTCCACTTTGGATGAGGCATGCCAAATGCAGCCAATCCCCCTCAGTCATGCGTAGTCTTGCCTGGACTCAAGTCTGACCGACCTGGTGCAATTACAGCAGCCGGATTTCATGAGACCCCAAGTCGCCCTGCGATGCATGATAGTCGTCGTGATCGATCCGGCACATCATGGATCAAGTCCTGACAAGTATTTGCCGTTGGAAAGAGACACGGGTTCCCCTGCTTGAAAAATCATTAGGCTAATGAGTGTGTCCCAACCTAACCTCCCACGGTGCACCACCTAGATTCGGTTATTGAATTACTAAGCCTAAACCTAGCTCGGACTCTCCCAAGCCCTTATTAATTTGCGACTTAAGGTTTAAGTTCTTAACATGCAAATCATTTCAATAAGAAGTCACCACTAATCTATTTTTTTGTGGGTCGATTAGAAATCCAAGTATCGAGAGAATTACTTTACTATTACGAACAAGAGATTATATATTCGGAGACTTGGTTACACTAGATTACTCCAATGCCCTTTTGGTACATTTTCTCTTTTATTTCAAAAAACATTTATAGGCAGCTTAGATTGATTTAAAACTTATCCACCAACATGCGAGGTGATTATGTGAATGCGCACCCAATAATATAACACTCAATGATGCAAAGCAATAAATAAATTGCAAGATATGGACTTACCTCAAAGTAACGAAAGCATCTACAATATTAGTTACAAAATCACATCAACAACTCTAATGTGATTTCTAATTAACACGCAATTCACACGATATTTTTTTTTGGAGTTTTTGCTTATTTAATGAAAAAACTAAACTATATGCAATGCATGATGTTAATCTAACACGACATACAATTACCTAAATGATTTAATTCTAGCAACGATTAAATGGACTATTCTAATATGGCACATAAATGAACCTAGACGTGCAATTTCTAATGACACGTGAGCAATGACACATGGCAAGGTGTGAATGACGTGGCAAGATGACATGCAAGCATGATGCACTTAATCTATATGACATGCACATGTTTACTTTTATTATTTTTTTCATATTTTTTATGAAATTCGAAATTAATTAAATTCCCTAATATTAACATGCAATCTATCCTAAGAATAATCTACTTCAATTGTATCTATTTTTTGGATTTTTTTTTTGAGAAAAACAAGATCAATTCAAATCAAACAACTTTACCAAAAAAAAAAATTCAAATCAAACAAAGATAGAAATCAAATCGACACGACACCATCTCACACAAGAAATATTACCGATATCCGTTTAAATTTAGGAAAGATAAATTAACAAATCATATCACGGGCATGAGATCGGATTGGCCAATTTTTCCACACAATCGCAAATCGTATCTCGGGCGAGATATCAGATTGACGATTTTCCATGCGATCGCGAATCATATCTTGGGCGGGAGATCGAATTAGCGTTATAAAATCAGGAAATAATTTCTAATTTAAAGGCTATCCTGGAACTTTCATGGATATGGTAATATTATTCAAAGGTCCAAAAAAGATTGGGACTTCACTCATTATGCAACAAAATATATGAAAATCGAATTAATGAAAAATTTTACCTAATTTGTGATATCACCTGGATAGCGTTTCCAAATTCCAACTTGACGGGACGGCCCAGATTGCTATAGCCAACAGTGGTGTTCGCGGTGGACTTCGCTATGTGTTGTCTCGGCCAAAACTTGCGGCGACGCGGTGGCATAGCAGTGCTTTGGAGTTCTTGTAAAACTTGAGAAACAGAGTCCAAATTTGGTGAAGAAATGAAGTAACGCAACACCGATCGGGAATTTCATTGGGACTGATAAGTTTGTTGGGGCTGCTTGCGGAAGTTGCTGGTCTTGACGTTGTCACGGTGGCTTGGGCTCTCCGTCGCTATTGGACACTCGTGCTCGAAGAGGATTCACGGCAATGATTGTCGATCTTGGACCACGACGGACGCCAAAAAAAACTTTCAATCCCAAGGATTGCACCTGCACTCACTGAACACTCTTTCACATAATCACTACTTCACAATTTTTTACCCTCGCGTTCTCCTTGTTTGTGAATGATCCAAAGTGCACCATTTCAGGATTCTTTCACCACTTGACTCACGAATTACACCTTCTTCGCATGCGCGAGCGTTATACATGTAGAAAAGTTTGGATGATGAGGTCTTGGGACTCGCCCTATGGAGCGTCGCCAATATTGGTATGAGGACTAGATACGTAGAAAGTGGTCTAAGAACAGCGGGGACCGCCAATTACTTGTTAATCACCCACTGGGAAACTTGACGTGCTGGTCTGCAAGGACTCGGCTGGTTGGTGCAGGGAAGGCTCAAATCAGAAGCTTCTCGTCGGGATCACAGGTCAGCAGCCTCATCGTCGTCGTTGTCGGATAGGGACTTGTGGTGTAGCAATTTCACGGGATGAAGTAACAAAGCTGTGCGAGTCTCTAAGATGAAGAACCGACGTGGAAGAGAGTTCGTTGATGCTGGATTCACCGTGGAGAATTGCTTTGACTTTGCAGAAGGTTTGTACGGTGAGACAGCAGCTCGGTGGTGCACCTACACGGAAGGAAACCCCCTCTCTCTTTTCATGTATGAGTGTTGCACTCTCTCCTCCCTGACCTCTTCCCTCTCGTCTTTTGAATAATGGCCGGGTGTTCCAACGTGTGGCCTCCTTTTATTGTGAGCCCTAATACCTCTATTTATAAGAGTTAGTCAGGGTTATTTTATAAGAGCTAAGATATATTATTTTCTAATTATGATACTTAACTTAGGCAATTTTCTGAATATTTTCTCTAGCTGAATATTCATAGAATAATATGAATTATCTTCCAAATATATTATTTAATAATTTGATAATTCAGTTATTCCAACTTGTCCTATAATGCAAATTTCGGCCATATATGTATTCAATGGGCTTGGACAAACATTTAATCTTTTGGACTGAGTTCAATCAATTAAGCTCAAAACCATTCACTTAAGTCCATCCGTCAGTCCAATACAAATGTAACTATATGAGCCTAATTACTTATGCAAATGCTCCTAATCTATATGTAATTTAATTAATATTTTTTTTTCTAAGGGCTGAGATCGATCCTTAATTTTTATGCAATGAACGACTAACTGAGTCACCAAACTTTAGGTGTCAACAGAGTACAAAATGTTACAAGGGAAAAGGTGGGCTAAACTGTACATTAAGATTGGAACATACAATGTAGTACAATTTGAGGGCGTGTTTTGACAAAAAGATTTGAAGTGCGAGATAATGAATACGTGCAAAATGCAGCCATCCATACAATGCTATATATTTTTCTATACCACTTTTAGTCTACATGGTGTTTCTCAATACAAATAAAATGCATTTATTAGTATGCATGAAAACATATAGTGTACACTCATCTTGTAAACGATGTGATTGAAAAACTAATCACGAATGGTAACATGTGAGGTGAATATGTATTTTTATGGACCTTAGCATAATAGGTTACGTTGTTTTCAGGTATGCGATCGACTTATTCACCAGATTGGGTCATGACACTAGATCTATCACCTCTTAGCATCTATGTGACCTATTTTAGCTTCTGATAATCTTTCCCATTTTGGCTCCATATTCAGCATATATGTACTTATCAATCCAATAACTACAAAACCAGAAACACCTATACTTTTATGATAATAATTCATTTACTCGAGGTAAAATAAAGGATGAAGATACAATGATTATTAACTTAATACAGTAGCAACAATCATCATAATACTGCAGAATTTGTCTAATCTGGACTTAACAACGATACCTTCTATATCGTTTTAACCAAATAAAATTAAAATAAAAAAGAAAGGGGGGGGGGGGGTAACCTACACAAGATTGACACGAATAGGGGAATGAGAGGACATGCATATACAATTTGTCTCTCTTAGTCCTTCAGTTCAGAAGTTCACAAACACAGTTCTCTCCACCACCTTGAAACTTCTCATCTCCTCACAATCCCCTTCACCCAAAACCTTGCAAGTGAAACACTCTTCAACAATGGCTTCTTCCTCTGCTCCTGTGAATGTGAACCCCTTAACCAAGAACCTATGGGCAATCAACAATCGGAAGATGCTCGAGCCATGACAAAATATGAAGAGATCCTAGCGACTCTCCCTAAAGGAAAGGGTGGGAAATCAACTATCTCTACCAGTACCAGGGATTTTGGCAAGTCCCGATTTTTGTCACCTGAATCATGTGAACTCGAGAACACTTCATCGCACAAACCACAGACAATTTCTTGGCCACCTTCCCCTTCCCAAATGTGGTACAACATGGCTTAATTAAGGCTTTAATCTACGGCATTGTAAGAAGACACCAACTAGATCCCTCATCACACCCTTTGCTCAAAAGCAGTCCTCATATTTGCATGCCTTTCTTGGAATTGCCAGGATACAAGAATGACCCATTTACTAGTTTGAATTCCATTCCCTCTCCAAGACTACTTGCAACTCATATCTCTTACACTGCACTGCCGGATTTCATCACTAGAAGTGATTCTGAGATAGTTTATGTAGCTAGAAATGCTGGTGATGTTCTTGTCTCCCTTTGGATTTTCCTGGCAGAGAAGGTACAGGTGGGAGAGAGAGACTCGATTTCTTTTAGAAGAGGCACTTGAGAAATTCTGCTGAGGGGTTTCTCTTTCAGGAACCTTTTGGGATCACGTGTTGGGATACTATAGAGCAAGTCTAGAGGAACCAAGGAAAGTGCTTTTCTTCAAGTGTGAAGATGTAAAGAGAGACACTTCAGGCCACGTGAAGTTATTGGCTGAGTTCTTGGGTTGTCCATCTTCAAAAGAAGAAGAAAGTAAGGGAGTGGTTCGGGAGATAATATAAATCTGCAGTCTCCAGAATCTGAGCAGCGTAGAAGCCAATGCGTGTGAACTCCACTTATGAAGAGGCGATTATTGGTTTTGATGCATTCTCCAGAAGAGGCAAGGTGGGAGATAGCAAAACTACTTGACAGCTGAGATGATTTGCCTGTACCTTTCCTGGATCATTTTAAACAACTTTCAACTGCCATTATGGCATGTATCTCCCTCTATCAATCTGGCTGGTTGGGTCTGTTATTTGCTTTGACTGGCTGATCATCATAGCACTCCTAAAATTTCTCAATCTACATAGATGATATATCACGTTGCTTATATATTAAGGATTTTTATTAGGTCCACTACTACCGGCGTAAGAAATTACTGTTATTAATCCAACGGTGAATGTTCTGTGATAGTTTCACACTGGCAGCGGACCTAAGAATAATTCATATATGAAACATAGCAATAGTTACAACTAAAGTTCTGAAAATATTTAGGGCGCTTACAATTTGGACAAGAAGAGCAATCCTCCCGGAGGGCTGAGAAATGGACATTTGTTAAGGAAGCAATAAGTTCTCGATCTTCATCTTCATCTCCACAGAGCAAAAGGAGAAGACAAAATCATAAAGCAAGGCGAGGGTCTATGTTTTTCTTTTTCTTGGAAATGAACAATACATGTCCCACAAGAAGTAAACATGAACATGCATCTACTGACATTTTTCACTTGTGGTTTGGGTTTTGTTGAAGAAGGGAGATGGATGTGTTGGTGCGTTTCGCAACACTTTGTGGAAAACCTTTGGGAAAATGTAAAAGACTCTAGGTGAAAGGGTTTTTCTAAAATGTAAATAGTGTTTGGTAAAATGTAATTTAAAAATACATTGGAAAGCAACTTTGAATTTAATTTCTTTTGGAAAAAATTACACTTTGTAAAAGTCTTTTGCTAGTTTTTTTTTTAAATTCAAACCTTTGTTGACGAAACTCATGCCGCCGGCCAGTCTTGCCCGAAGTCATGCGACCAAGGAGTCACTTGAAGCCGCAAGGCCCCAGGAGGCGTCACCTAGGTCACCCAACCTCAGCTAGGTTGGCAGCAGCTTGCTGACCGCTTGCTGATGGCTGAGGCTTTTGCTAGTAACGTTAGGGTTTTCGAGAACATTTTCATAATTATGAAAGTATTTTTTTTTTGATAACCCAGGGAACCCCTGCACAGCCGACAGCCGGGGAGTAAACCCTGGGGGTGACACGTGCTAGCCGCCACACACGTGCCACCGGTTAAGTCACCCTGCGGCGCCCGGGATTCAAACATTCAACCTTTTGCGAAAGAAAGAGTGCGCGCTCCAGCAGCGCCACCCAGGTGGGTGGTATAATTATAAAAGTATAGTGAGGGCAAAATTTCAAAAAAAAAAAGTCTATTTGCATTTCAGAATTGCTCAAAGCTCAAAGCACCTCTAGATCTACCATGAACTAAAGGCCTTCAGAGGCTTTTGGAAATGCAATTGCATCTCTCCAAAGGTCTCCAAAAAATTTGTTAAACACTATTTGTATTTGCCCAAGAGATTTGGAGCTCCAGAGGGCTTTGGCAAGGTATTGCCAAATGTACCCTCTGATTGGTCTAGCACTCATATGTTGAATGGAAATCATGCTGTTCATGGGCACTGTTCATGATGGTTTATGTTCCCTTGGCTTGAAGAAGGGGCAATACTTAGGGCATAAAATCATTATGGCTCCTCCTTTTCCTCCTCCTTCTCTTCTATCTCTCCTTTGCTGTTTTAGATGAATAAAAAGTTGATATACGCAGAAAGATTGCAAGTGGACCCTGTCTTACTGCAACCCCAAACTATACATAGAAAAACTAAGCGGATATGCCAAACCCAAGACCCAATCTAGTGCATAATAACGTTCTCAAAGGATCAGTGGCCCACTTCTTTCTAATGCTTATGGATAACAAAAATAATTTTGTATCTCTTACAATGGACTAAAGGGTGCCACAAATCATGTAACGTGAAAACACAGGACAAGATAGCTAAAGGTTACTGCCGATTGTGCCACAAGAAAGTTTATCGTCCATTACCAATATTACATTAAATGCAAGGGTTTAATGAGATCACGAGACTTCAAGATTTACTTCCAAGAACAAGAAGAATCTAGTAAAATTTTTAATCTCCATAGACTCTTCCCCTCAAGTGGATAGCAGTGAATACACGCCATCCAACTAGAGCCAAACTGACTAAGAAGAAGCCAGTTATATCTCATGATGCATGCTTGGTTCCAAGTAAGGAATCTCCTTAAACCAAAACCTCCTTCTTTTTGGGTCCGCACACAACATCCCCAGAAAACTTAGCTCCTTAGCATTAGATGGAGTACCTTTCCAAAGAATGCTAGCGCATCTTTGCTCAATGAACTTCAGCACTTTCTAAGGTAGAATGAAAACTTAGACTCCAGTAATTTGTAATGCTCCCTGCATTAGATAACTTCTTAGATGTCCAACTCTGGAGTCTACAATCTTCCAGAAATCAGAGAAAGTCCTAGATATCAACTGGAAGAGCACCCCTCCTTAAAGCCACAGATTTCAAGAGCTTACCGTACCAAATCATCATCACATCGTGCAAAAAGCATCTCAGTCTTGGCACGATTTAACTTCAATCCAGACATGTCATAAATCCCGGAAAAAACCTGAAGAAGATCCTGAAGAGAAGCAATTCACCCTTACAAGATACCAGCACATCATCAGCAAAACATATGTGTGTCAGTTTAAATCTATAGCACAGAAGGGTGATAAGAGAATGATTTCTTCTCACCAAGCATTATCCAGCAACTTGGACAGAATATTAATCACCAAATCCAAATGATAAGGACATTATCATCACAAAGATTAAGTTATAGTAGGAAAGTCGGAATAAGGACATTAAGAGTACCATAACTTTCATACAGCACTCACTTGAGTGCCATAACTTTTTTTTAACTCACTTAAGTGCCACTTTCGGCAAAAAGTGATTACTTGAGTGCCATCGACCATTTGGCAGCCGGAAAATCCGATGTGGACAACGGTCATCTTACGTGGCTTCACCGGTGCTGACATGGACAATATGCTAATATTTTTTTTGAATTTTTGAATTTTTATTTTTTATTTTTCCTTTTATTTTGCAAATTTTTTTTCAATGCCGGCAAGGCTTCACCAGAGCTGACGCGGCCTCACCCGGGGCCTTCGCAGCCGTCGCCCAATCTGGGCAAGGCCTTTGCAGCCGACGAGGGTCGCTGGTGATCCTCACCAGCATTGAAAAAAAAGGAAAAGAAAATTCAAAAAAATAAAATAAAATATATTTAAAAAATCCACATCGGATGGAAAATTAATAAAAAAAATCCACGTAGGATGGTTTGCCAGAAATGACAGTCAAATGATCTATTTTTGCCGGAAGTGACACTCAAGTGATCTATTTTTGTCGAAAGTGACACTTAAGTGAGCGAAAAAAAAGTTATGACACTCAAATGAGCGCCATACGAAAGTTATGGCATTCCTTGTGTCCTTATCCCTAGGAAAGTCTGATAAAGAATTTTTCACTTAGAGTTAGCCAAACTACATAAACCCTTTAAAACAACAATCCTATTGAAATATTGTCCAACATCACTTAACAACAAATCTTATATGCTCTTTATATATATATATAGTCTCCTTCCATCTATTAGCTTAATTTTTTTACTTGGAATTGTTAACATGGCATCATAGCCAGTATTATTCCTTTCGCGTATGTGTATTCACCCTCATCATTCAAATTTCACCTACCGCTCTTAGTCCGACTTGCACATAATAGCTTAAGATTTTGGCTTGTCAAGCTTCATTATGCTGAAAAATAGTATTTGATTGGTAATCAGCTCTCGAGACCATTGCGGAAGAGAAATTTCTTGCCTCCCAATCGACCTCATCATATCATATGCCTCCCAAAGCAAGAAATCAAGCCTTGTGTAAACAAATACTGAAAGAATCAACTGAGTATTGAGATGAGTCTCGTGATCCACTTGATGATCATTCAGAAATAATATGATTGACATGACTTCTCGCCCGACAGGGCCCGTGATAATATTAGAGTGAGGATCTGGAAAACAATCCTTTGCTTGTCTATCTTTTCTTTCTATTTTTGTTTGTTTTTGCTTGTCTTTCACCTGTCCCTATTTGTTGAAAGCGATAAGCGGACTTTCGCTTCGATGCATGTGATTCATGTGTTGTGTGATCCTTCTTTTCTATATAGATTGCTTCAATGACTATTCATTTGGACAATTAGTTGATTTCAAAAAATTAAGGGTTAATATAACGAAAAACTCTAAGCTAATATATTTATAAAAAATTTACTCCATATTAATTTCACCAAAAACTTAAAACTGGTATACTAGTAACAAACTTACTTCGAATTAATGTTTGTATCACCAAAAATCCCAAACTGATACACTTATAATATATTTACCCTCCATTAGTTTTTATCAAATTTATTCTGAAATTGCTGAGTTAGGTAACACATGGCAATAACTCAAATGACATATTAAGTCCACATGGAAATCCATATCAATTTGGAGTAATTTTGTCACTGGTGTACCAGTTTGAAGTTTTTTGTGACCCAAAAATTAATTTAGAGTAAATTTATCATAGATATACCAGTTTAAGGGTCTTTCGTGGTATTAACCCAAAGAATGAAAACACTAATAGGATAGATAAAGTTGTGTCAAATTCACATGTGATATGTAACACATACATACATACATACATACATACATACATACATACATACATAATGAAGTTTCTAGATGATTTGAACGTTGAGAAACTAATGTGACTATCCCAACTACAAAAGTAGAAGGCTCTAATATTAAGGCGATAATTTAGATTGGAAGAAACTCCCTCAACCATAACTTTGGGTCACGAGTATAGACATCACCCGTATTTAATTTTAATTAAGTTTGTCACGCATGAAATGTACCACAATTTGTAACTTTCTTTTCCCTTTGATATTAGGACCATGCATGTTTCCTACTACCCTAATTGGAGGTAACTCCTTCCAAGCATAATTTTGGAGAACAAGTATAGACATCACCCGCATTTAATTTTGATTAAGTTTTCCATGCACGAAATGTGCCCCCGTATGTATATTTTCCTATCCCTTTGATATTATTTTAGAAGGATAAATCAATACTTACTTGCCAATAAGAGTTCACTATTGCACCAACACTCATGAGAAATACAAAAGGCTGTTCACATCAATGATTTCTAGCTAAAATTGACCGGAAAAACTAAATTTGCAAACCAGTAAAAAGGTTAGTACTAAATTGACCATATTAAAATGTTTTGGACTAAATTGACATCGTACAATAGATTTATGATTTTTTTTCCCTCTATATATATGCAGGTTATTTTTGCCAGCAATATTTATACTAATTATTAGGCTTTTTCTTGAAAAAAAATTAATGGTGAAAGGAAAAAAAGAGTTTAATATTTGATAATTTATAAACGATCAGCCAAACTAAACAAGCCATTTTAAACAACAACCTTGTGGTCTATTATGCGGAAAAGTAGTATTTGATTGACAATCAGCCTTTACTGTTCTCGAGACCATTGCGGAAGAGAACTTTCTTGCCTCTCAGTCAACCTCATCATACCAGAGATAGCTCCAAACATGGCACTTTGTATGAGCGTGAGGATCTGCAAAACTATTGATCATCCCCAGAATCAATTCGATTGATTTGGCTGCGCTCCAAACATGGCACGTTATATATGATGACCCACTCGATGATCATCCCCAAAAACAGTTCGATTGACTTGAAGATGCACCAAACATTGAAGGTGCACCAAACATGGCACGTTATGTATGATGATCCACTCGATGATTATCCTCAAAAACAGTTCGATTGACTTGAAGGTGCACCAAACATGGCACGTTGGATGATTGTAAGGATCTGGAAAACTACTGATGGACTTCTACCTGGTACACGGGATACATGTGTTTGTGTAATCCTTCTCTTCTATACAAATTGATCGTATGACAATTCATTTGAAAAAAAATGATTAATAATACGAAAAACTCCAAACTTGTACACATGTGATAAATTTATTCAAAACTAACTTTTTGATCATCAAAAATTTTAAATCAATACACCTATGATAAATTTACTTAAACTATAGAAGGAGAAGGCTTGACATGTAAAATGTAATCTTTACGTATAAATAAAGTCATGCCAGCTTGACACGTGAAATGTAGCATTTACTCTATGAGTCGACGAAGAGGCCGCATTGAGAGACTACCCCAGCTATAGGAGGAGAAGGCTTTAATTTAAGGGCCGTGCATGCTTTACTAAAAACCTAATTGGAGGAAAACTCCCTTCAACCAAGACTCCGAGGCACATTTATAGATGTCGGTCGCATTTAGTTTTAGTTAAGTTTACCACTCATGAGATGTGACCCCCTCAAAAGGGACAAATCTTTATTTGCTTGCCAATAAGAGTTCACTGCTCCATTGATTTATGATGCAAGGATGAAACACATATTCACTGTAACGTCTACTTATTATTTAAATTATGAAAATTTACAAAAGATCAATGTATATATAATTCTGCATGTCAATATTTTATGCATTCCGAAAAGATTTCTTATAAGTCATGTCAAACAAAATCTTAAATTGTGAGAGTTGTGCCATTTATGAAAGGGAAAAAGCCATTAAAAATCTCAAACTTTGCTAACTGTGACACATATACCCCGAACTTTTTTTGTGACACCAAAAGTCCCAAATTTTGCTATTTATGATACATTTACCCTAATGCATTTAGTCCATGAGTATTTTCGTCTTTTTTGCCTTTTTTTTTTTCCTTTCTTTTTCCTTTCCGGCGAGGAGGGCCCTCGCGGGCATCGGGCGAGGGGGGCCCTCGCCGGCGTCGAGCGAGGGTGGCCCTCGCCCGATCTGGCGAGGGGGCCCTCGCTGAATCTGGCGAGGGCAACCCTCGCCGGCGGCGAGCGAGGGTCACCCTCACCGGGTCTGACGAGGGCCCCCCTTGCTTGATGCTGGCGAGGGTCGACCTCGCCTGAGTCGGGCG
Source organism: Syzygium syzygioides (assembly GCA_031216285.1). Taxonomy (NCBI): domain Eukaryota; kingdom Viridiplantae; phylum Streptophyta; class Magnoliopsida; order Myrtales; family Myrtaceae; genus Syzygium; species Syzygium syzygioides. Next base: position 3,181,153 of record CM062243.1, on the reverse strand, counting down.
AGGGCCGCCCTCGCTCGCCCAGGCGAGGGCAACCCTCGCCCAACGCCAGCGGTGGCCCCCCTCACAAGAAAGGAAAAAAAAAAGAAAAAAGCAAAAAAGACGAAAATGCCCATGGACTAAATACATTGGGGTAAATGTGTCACAAATAGTAAAATTTAGGGTTTTTAGTGTCACAAAAAAAAGTTCGTAATAAATGTATTATAAGGCTCCGTTCGTTTGGAGAAAAATATTCTCCTTTTGGAAAATATTTTTTCGGAAGTCATTTTCTTGGAAAATGTTTTCCCGGAACATAATTTTCCGGTGTTCGGCGATCAATATGAAAAAGTTTCAGAAAATATATTTCGCCGGTGATCGGCGGCGGCGGCGGCGGGCGGCGGCGGCGGCGGAGGGCGGCCGGCGACCGGCGGCGGCGGCGGCGGGCGACCAGCGGCGGCGGCGGCGGTCGACGACCGGCGACGGCGGCGGCGGCGGGCGACCGGTGGCGGGCGACCGGCGGCAGCGGCGGGCGACCGGCGGCGGCGGCAGCCGGCGACCGGCGGTGGCGGGCGACCGGCGGCGGCGGCGGCCGGCGACCGGCGGCGGCGGCGGCCGGCGACCGGCGGCGGCGGCGGGCGGCCGGCGGCGGCGGAGGTGGCCGGCGGCCGGCGGCAGAGGCGGTGGCCGGCCACCTTAGTGAAGAAGAAGAAGAAGAAGTTTCGGAAAATGATTTCCACTTTTGAAGAAGTGGAAATCATTTTCCAGAAACTTAGGCTATTTTGTAAGGGGGAAGGAAAATATTTTCCTACGGAAAACATTTTCCGCCCCCGAACACCGGAAAACCCGGAAAATATTTTCCGGGAGAATATTTTTCCCCAAACGAATGGAGCCTAAGTGATAAAATTTGAGGTTTTTGGTGGTTCTTTTTCTTTATGAAAAGATAAAGAGTTAAAAAGTGACCACCCGCTTGGGTAGCGCTGCTAGAGCGCGCACTCTTCCTCTCGCAAAAAGTTGAGTGTTCGAATCTGGGGCGCCGCAGGGTAACTTAACCGGTGGCATGTGTGTGGTGGCTAGCACGTGTCGCCCCCAGGGTTTACTTCCCTACTGTCGGCCGTGCGGAAATTTTCTAGATTATCAAAAAAAAAAAATTAAAAAGTGAAAATTACCCCATTGCAACGATGGAGTACGAAACAGAGGTACAGTACCAAAGAATAATTAATGTCCTTTGTGTCCCACAGCAAGCCATCCCATCCTTCCGTCCGACATAATTGCCATTAGAACTCTCCTGTATCAGTACGGACCTCAACTATAAAACCTTATCCTGTCCGACATAATTGCCATCGGAACTCTCTTGTATCAATACGGACCTCAACTATAAAACCTTATCATCTGCTGCTGCGCCCAATACTACACCAAAGCACTAATAAAAACTTCGTTCAACCCCGTATTAATATACTCCTCGTCAACCCCTCACCCATCACTCGACCATGGTCTCCGAGAAGCTGGCTGTCCAATCGAAGCACGTATGCGTGATCGGGGCCGGCCCGTCAGGGTTCGTGGCAGCCCGGGAGTTGCGAAAGGAAGGCCATGCGGTGGTGGTCTTGGAGCAAAACCCCGACATTGGTGGCCAATGGCTCTACCAGCCAAACGTGGAAGGCGAGGACCCCTTGGGAACAGACTCATTTCTCAAGGTCCACAGTAGCATGTACGAGTCGCAGCGGCTCGTGTGGCCGAGAGAGATCATGGGCTTCACCGACTTTCCGTTCTTGGTGGAGAATGATAGGGACATGAGGAGGTACCCTGGGCATAGGGAGCTTCTGTCGTATCTTCAAGATTTTGTAGAGTGGTTTGGGTTGAGAGAGTTGATCAGGTTCAACACTAGGGTTGAGCATGTAGGGATGGCGGATCGTCACGATTTGAGGTGGGTTGTGAAGAGCAAAGAGATCATCACGAAGAGTGACGATGATAATGATAAGCAAATGGTGGAGGAGGTTTTTGATGCTGTGGTGGTGGCGACTGGTCATTACTCTCATCCAAGAATGCCTTCCATTAAAGGTAAGGTGTACCAAAGAATAATCTCTCTCCTTCCTTTCCTTGACTAGTCTCTTTTTGTTCTTTTGTGTTACCTTCAGAGAGAAGATGCTTATCATGGATCTTCTTTCACGCTCCTGTCATGTCAAGGATCATGAAAGAAAGTTCTTGACTTTGCACCACGAGTCCCTGTCAAGAAAATCACAATGATACACGTTCGCCACATTTTGACTGAACATAAACATGGTTATGCCATTAATTTACATAGTTTTGCCCCTCTTTTCTTCCTGTTTCAATCTTTGTTTTTTCTGTGGAAATGAAAGGAATGGGTACATGGAAAAGGAAGCAACTTCACAGTCACATTTACAGAGTCCCCGAGCCATTCCGCAACGAGGTAAGAAGGAAGTTGGCAATGGAAAAAGTAGTTCTTTGAGAGGTAAAAACAATGCAATAATAATTCTTTATGATTTTGATTTATTATGATTTACAGGTTGTGGTGGTGGTTGGTAATTCAAATAGCGGTCAAGACATATCGATGGAGCTTGCGGAAGTGGCAAGAGAAGTCCATCTCAGTGCCAAATCTCTCGACATCACTGAAGGATTGTCCAAAGTCCTTGATAAGCATCGCAATCTCTATCTTCGCCCTCAAGGAGGGCTTGTCTTATCACATCTGCGTGCTTTTTTTTTTTTTGGTTTTCTTCTCTTTTTTACCTTAAAAGCGTGCTGTAATATATTCGACTTCAAACTATTTCAATGTTACATTAAAAATAACTGCAGATAGATTCACTTGAAGACAATGGTACAGTATCGTTCGTCGACGGTTCATCAATAATCGCTGACATTATTTTGTACTGCACCGGGTAATGTGATTTGACAATGCAAAAGGAACATTTTTGCATGTTTGATTTTCCGATGACACTTCAAGATTTACTACACTTTACGCATTTTCAATTACCATGGATATGGTGACCAAAAAAAATTTCCATGGATATATAAATATTGATTTTCTGAGATAATGATATTACAAGTGACATAATTTTCGTATGACGCTTGCTTAAGGGCTATAACTTTTTTTGGACTACTTAAATGCCGTAATTTCTAAAAAAAACGTTTATTTGAGTGTTACAACTTTTAATCGATCACTTAAGTGTCAAATTTTTTTAAAAATGTTCGCCCAGGTGCTGGAAATTCGACATACCATGGCACTTGTGGTGAACGTTTTTAAAAAATTATGTCACTCAAGTGATCGATTAAAAAGTTACATAGCACTCAATTGATTGGATAAATAGTTATGATACTTAAGTGAGCGCCGTACATTAATTATGGCATTCAGGTGATAAAAAAAAAGTTATGGCACTCATATGAGTATCGCACGAAAGTTATGACGCTTGTAGTATTCTTATCCCTGGTTTTCCCTTTTATTATGCAATACTAATGGTAACACATGGAATAAATAATTGTGGAGACGTGCCAAATTAATAATGTGTGGTGTAGGTACTCATATGCGTTCCCATTTCTTGACACCAAAGGAATTGTGGTGGTGGATGATGATAGAGTGGGACCTCTCTACGAGCACACCTTCCCTCCGTCCCTTGCTCCTTCTCTGTCCTTCATTGGCATCCCTAGAAAGGTACGTGGGGTTTTTGCTGTGATTCACATCGCGTATTGCACTCTCCAATGAATATCAGGCATCTATAGTTGATTGGGTGTTCTTATTTTCAGCTTCTATATTTCGAAACTCACAATTTCAACAAGTATATGCCCTTTGGATAAACACTCGAGACAAAGAAACGAGAAGAATTAAGGAAACGAGGGTTTTCTTTAGTAGAACTTATTGAGAAATGTGGGGTCAATTTGTTCCGATCCAAGACAGAAGCAAAGACATAGGAAGAGTTCTCCGAAAGGGTCTCTTTGTCGCAAGAGGACTTGTAGTTTGGGAAATCTAAGCGGTCGATCTTGAAAATGTAATCGCTGATTGGGTCTTCTAAAACTTGGTTTTCGACGCAGATCATAAGCTTTCCTTTCTTCGAGTCGCAAGCCAAATGGATAGCTCAACTTCTGTCTGGGAAAAGAACGTTGCCAGCACGGAAGGAGATGATGCAGTCGGTCAACGACTTCTACAAGTCCATTGATGCCGCTGGTTTGCCGAAGCACCACACTCATGACATAGACAGTTTCGAGGTAACCCGAAAAAATGTCATTTGTTTGTCATCTTATCCTCTTCTATGTTGAAATGAAATTTGTTCCCTCGAGACTCATACCGGTTTGTGTTTGGTGCAGTATTGTGACAAATATGGTGACAATGTGGAGTTCCCACATTTGGAAGAATGGAGGAAAGGGATTTGCATGTCGACAATAAAGAATATCATTGTGAACTTGGAGATGTTTCGCGATTCATGGGACGAAGGCGACGAGAAGCTGCTCCAAGAAGCATTTCAGAGCCCTCACTTCATTCAACTCCGATCGCAAGTCCGAACATTTGAATCCCAATCCAATCGTTGTTGATGATTAAGGCCACGGGATTATGCTTTTTTCCCCTCTCGTTACAAGATTTTCATTCATCAAGGCAAAAAGTTTAGGAGAATCGGCGGTTGTTTTGTTGCAAGCAGAAATATCTGCAAAGATGCCCTCATCAAATAGGAACTACAAATCTCTAGGCCGTTTTCTAATTTTTCCGTTTCCATCTGGGAATTTTCGAATATGTTCATTTTGTAATTTAATCAATAATTAGTCTCATAAATGGTGACATCCGGAAAATTCCTACATTTATTAATGCGTAGAAATTTGGTTGCGAGCAATGTCATGCGTGAGAAATTTTGTGCGATTGATTAATGTGACTGTTTTGTTTGAGCGACGGGTTAGAAATTTACGAAGTTAATTATTTACTTATGTTCGGAAAGTTTAGCTAAACATTTTGACACATTAATCTTAGCCTCTGTTGTTGTCATGCTTGTTTCCTCTATATTAACTTTTAGTTCATTAATGCAAGGGGTGACTCACTTCTTTACTTGGCCAAACGAGACGAATCCCTCCTAAATATATCTTCTCTTAGCTTATGAGAATGCGCCGCATGCCTAAGCTATTCACCTAGGGCCACATGAAGAAATTCTATTGAAACACTTACCATCTCTACTCTTAATTCAATAATTTCACCGTCTGAGCATTAAATTCTCTAACCATGGTTAACCCATCTCCTCTTTCATTCTTTGTTATGGCCGTGTATTAAATCGGAGAGAAAGAATTCCCAAGGCAAGGCTCCACTCCATTACTTCACCAATCACTCTCTCAACTTTCACTTTCAAATCCAAGAGTAAAAGCAAAATGTCCCACGTTCGTATTTTATTAAAGTCTCGAGTTCGTTTCCGGGTTTGGACGAGGTAAACTCATTAATTTCCTAGACTCTTCATAAATGGGTTTGTCGTTTTTAAAAGATAAATCATTGATTCCGGTTTGGTTTTACTTTGAAGGAAAACTAAAGCTTTGATTTTACGCAAGTTATTTTCAAGGTAAGTGAAAACTCTAGGCACAAAATTAGGTTGTTCTAATGAGTACTTGACTTAATTTTTTGATAGGTGTTTACTTTAAATGAGTTGTATGATCATGTGTGAGTAATTTTGGTAATGGCATGTTGGGTTCCTCACTTGTGCGAATTTTCATAATAGTATGTTAAGGTGTGTATTGATGATTTTAATTGTCATGTTAAGAAGTATGAGTAATTCTTTGATGATTGGTCGTATTTTAGTGAAAAGCATGTAAACTGGGCAAAAAATGAGAAAGTTGCCTAGTTTAGGGAAAACATTCGATTCTAGCATGTGTTACTAAATCTGAGGAGAGTTACCGAAATTTGCCGAATGAAATAAGTTACCGAATTTGGAGAGTTACCGAATATGGAAGTTACCAAATTTAGACGTTACCGAATTTCAAAAATAAAAATAAACATAAAAAATTATATTAATAATAAATTATTTACATGCTTTTCTGTACTCTGGATATCTTAGTCCTTCATGTATTATTAAGCATCATCATTTAATAAATGCATATCCGTTATATTTGAGGAAAGTATGCATAGAATGTTGATTTTGAACACGTTCAATCGGTGATGGTTAAGTGAAATGGAGTGGTGCATTGAATGTTGATGTTGAACATGTTCGTGTGCATTAATGTTGTGTGATAACATTGAATCTTGAAAAAGAATAGTACCGTCATCCACGTGAGGTGGCGACGTTGTCTAGTGTGCCAGGATGGCTCAGGAGTGTTTCGAGGCCTCAAGAGTTGAGATGCCCCGTGTTTAAGATTATGTATGAGTATGGCGATGTGACATTCCCAAATTTGGACCTCAGTGACCAATAGTAAATGGTAATAGGCTGGGCAAACAGTCTATGTAGAGGGCTGGTAATGGAACGGATAATATGGTCGGAATGAGTATACTGAGGGTTGGTCATGATTCGATTGAAAAATTGTTAATGAATTGGCCTAGAGATCGATAATAATTTGACTCCCTGATCACGCAAATCGATTAGAGTGAGACAATTGTGGATTGACCCTTCGACCATAAGGGCTGTTAATAGAAAGGTCCAGGATGATTATGGATAAGTACCGTGTCAGCATGTGTTGGTCGCGGGTGATTCTACACGAACATGCATCGGTCTCCAAATGACCATGAATTAATCTCGCGGTACTGAGTTTCACGCGACTATATGACAACCGAAGGTTGATTATGAGTTGTTAATACTCAATCGTGGACCAATCGCGAATCAGCCATGGATCGTTGCGTCAAGTCAGGTATGCTATGGACGAGCCATGTGCCGGGCCAGGAGCCTAGTGGCTTGGTTGCGAACCAGGCATTATGGCAGCCGTGCCGACCAGGCCTTATGCCCATCAGTTAGGCCACGAACAGGTTACGTGCCTGACCGTGTGCCAGTCATTGTGCCAACCCTTGTGCTAGGCAATATGCTCATTGGATCTGGCTTCGCCCTAGTTCCGTGCCCAAGAGACTTGGTCATAAGCCATGCATGATTCATGTGCCAATGCATGTGTTTAGTCCATGGACCGGTCCCCTTACACTTGTTGCTTGGCATTGTGCTCAGTGCACCGCTCGTGCAACATGGCACCGCGTCCAGGCGCCTGACCACACAACCGGCCATATGCCTGGCTATGTGCCCGTGTGGCCCGGTTGTGTGCTCGGCCCTGCACCCGGCTAGGCTCGATTGCACAGGCCATGCGCCTAGGCAATCCTACAAGCCGGAACTTGCATAGTTGGACTCGGAATTTTGTTTGATTGTGTTTGGTCATATTTGGGAGTTTTCCTACACCAAATCTCGAATCAAACAGGATTAATGAATGTTGTTTATTGTGGAAAATCCTCGAAAAACAAGTGGAATGATTACGATGTGGGGCTACAAGTTAGGTGTCGATTAGCCGGTTTTGTGTGGCCCAATTGATCCGAGTTATTTGTGAAAGGAATCCGCAAATTCAAAGGGCCTAGATAAGGTCTCATACTTCAGACAATGGGGAGGACTAGAATTGACCAAGTCAAATCCTTCTCTTTAAGCCACCATTATTAGTGCCTAGCTTAGGTGTCTCCCTTCATAATTGGGGACCAGCTGAGTTGTCCATCCCCATAATAGAGACATGGTGACTCATTGTCACCAATAATAACTAGGGACAAGAGAAGGAGTCAGCCAAGGGGGGAAGCCGAGAGAAACCAAATGAGAGAGAGGAGAAAGCCATATTAAGAGCCATTAATGGCTTGGATTTGCAAGATCATGTCATCTTAGCTTTTGGCCCTTCTCTATTTATTACCAAGATTTACAAGATCAAGTTAATAATAACACTTGACTTTAGAAACCCTTTCATCATGACTTTGTCTCTCTTCATTATGGCTTAAGTGTGGACCACTATATAACGAGGAGGCCTCCACTTGATTGAGAACCTCACGCCAATCACCATTTCTCTCCTTCTTTCATGCCCAAAGAAATCCCACCAACTTTTCCCTTTTTCCTTTTGTTGTTCGACCACTAAAAAGCCACGCTTGAGGCCCGTCCAAGACTCCTGTGTTCACCACACGCCTCTCACTTTCTTATTCTAGTTTTATTTCGTTGAGTAAGTAAATTCCCTAATATCAGGAAAGGAAGATGAGATACGTTGTGACGTGGTTTGCTTGAACCGTATTTGATCAATTGGTTGATTGTAGTTGGTTCTTTTTAGAGCATGCTTATGTTTCATGTTAGATGTTCACATCTCAAGATAGAAACCGGAACTTGGCTAGTGATGTTTGTGTATGATAGCTATGCTTGACGTTTATGAACTTTGCTAATGATTTGCCATTGACGCTGATGCAGTAAGAGTTGATTCATGTTAACGGCAATTGATTCATCATCGCTTGACATTAGTGAGTTCACTTATTAAGTCCCCCAACTCATCCCTTGTTGTTTTTCTCTTTTCAGATCCGCGGGTTCAGCTGCCCCTTTGACAGTATGGGTAGGCTAGCTCCGAGGCATGCCACGGGTGGGGCATTAGATGGCTAGGCGGACGGATCGTGGGGAGAAGTAGCGCATGTGAACGGGAACGCAAGGAGATCGAGTAGTGTGAGTAGGATTACCCCAAGCCGAAATTTTGTTGTCCATAGTCGGCCTTTGCACGGAAAAGCCTTTAGAATAGGCGTGTGAAATATGTATGATGTTTGCAATGGCCCAAGAGACAGGCTTGTTAAAATAAGCACGATCATGTAAATATGACGTGCAATGGTTTGCTCATGTTGTTCTTGTGATGATTCATTTAGATTTGCTTCCGCTTGCACATTTGAATAAAATAAACGGGTCATACTAACTTATTTCGGCAAGTCACGGGCTCGTCCAGGTCATGATCGATCATTAAGCACCAATCTTGATTCTGTGTCAGAGCGTGACAGGCGAGATGCCCCCTAGGCGGATGTTGCGGGATGCCTCGAAGTTGAGATGCCCGTGTGTCATAATACGAGTGCTCGGGAGGAGAAGTGAAAAAGATTATGCATGCTCATACATTTACATATATCATGTTGACAAGGCACCAAATGATACTAACGCATCAAAAAATTATATGACATAAGTGTGCATTGAGTAGATAATACAATGCATTCTTGTGAGGCACTCGCAAAGAAGGTAAAGTGTGTGCTCATACATTGATTATGTTGCCAAGGTAGGTGCAAAGGTTTACTTCTACTTTAAACTTAGAGATTTCACTTACTGGGTTTTGACTCATTCTTTTATTTTTCCACACATGTGGGATGGCCCTTCCACCACCACCGTTTTTTGAAGCTCGGGCACACACTTTGAGTGTGAGTATGAGGATGTTATGTAGCCCAATTTAATTTTTTTGTATAATAAGTGTAATACCGCGATATGAGCCGACATAGGATTTGCCGAGTGGGTTTCCCATCGGTATGTAGCTTGGTACGCAATCTTCGATGGTGATCGGATGGAACCGCTTAAAGGCGTTGATAATCCTCCTAGTTATGTTGCCGATGAGCTAACATTAGGGGAGGTTATCGATCCTTCGATGTTGGATCGGTGTTGTAAAGGCGGGCTTTTGAGAACAGGGGTGTGGTAGTAGAGACAAGAGTTACCGAACCCTTCCCAGGTGTTTTGTATTATGATGTTTTAATGTAAGTGATGCATATGTACATTATTAAGTAGGTGAAATAATGATATGACATGTTTAATTATTTTGTTGTGCTTCTGCTGGCGAATAAATTAATAACAAAGAAATTATATACTACATGTGTAGTGCTTGATGTATTTTTTTTTTTGGTCAAATAGTGCTTGATGTACCTGAGGCGTGACATAAATAATGAGATCTTCTTATTTCCCTTTTCCCTAAAGAATGCTGCTTCCTCTTAGAGAAAATAACTTAATGCTATTTCTCTACCAGAGATGCCTGCATTAACGAAATACCAAAAGGCCTCTGTTTGAGATGCAGCTACGCAATTTCAAACCAGAGAAGACCATAGCATTTGATTTGCCTGGACTGAGATGACTCGTGTGAACTGGTCTATGGTGTGGTCACTTTGTCAGCCATCTCTTCTGTCCCATCTTTTCCCGGTGCCAGAATTCACGAGCTCCACTTTACATGAGGAGTGCAAAATGCAGTCCATCCCTCTCAATCGTGCAGTGATTAGCGCAAACAGCCAGGGGGGGTGGGAGCCGCAAAGAAGAAAAAGTCTTTGCCTGGACCCAAGTTGACCGACCAGATGCAATTACAGCAGCGGGATTTCATGAGACCCCAAGTCGCTCCGCGATGGATAATTGCTGTGGTGATTGATCCAGTACATCATGGATCGAGCCCTGACAGGCACTTGCCATTGGAAAAGAGACACGGGTTCCACTGCTTGAAAATCATTAGGCTTATAAGTGCAAAATGTTACAAGGGAAAAGGCGGGCTAAATTGTATATGAAGATTGGAACATACAATGTAGTACAATTTGAGGGCTTGTTTTGACAAATATGTTTATATTGAAACATAAAATTTAGTGCAATTTCAAGGCGTGTTTTGACAAACGGATTAGAAATGCAAAAAAATGAATATGTCCAAAATGTCCATTCATGCCACGCTATATAATTGTCTATACTGATCTTAGTATACATAGTGTTTCTCAATACAAATAAAATGCATTAAATAGGACGCACAAAAACATATAGTGTACACTCGTCTTGTAAACAACATGATTGAAAAACTAACCACAAATGGAAACATGTGAGGTGAAAATGTCTTTTCAAGGACCTTAGCATAACAGATTATGTTGTTCTCAGATATGAGATCGACTTAATCACCAGATTGGGTATTGACACTGAGTTAATACCCCATCTTAGCATCTATGTTTCCTTTTTTAATTTTTAATCAATTTTCCCTTTTTGGCTCCATATTCAGCATATATATACTTATCAATCCAATAACTACACAAGCAGAATGATTCCATTTCTTTCAGCTGAGATAAAATAAAGCATGAAGATACAAGGATTATTAACAAAATTTGCCTCATCTGGACTTAACAAAGATGCCTTCTATAACGTTTTAACTAAAATGAAAAAAAAAAAAGAAAGAAAGAAAGGAGGGGGGGTGTCAAACCTGCACAAGATTGACACGAATTGGGGAATGAGAGGACATGCAGATGCAATTTGCCTTTCTTAGTCCTGCAGTTCAGAAGTTCACATGTTCCTGTGTCTCTTGTTTCAGATGCAATTGGGGAATGAGAGGACATGCAGATGCAATTTGCATGCGTTGTAAGAAGTTCAAACACAATTTCTCAACCACCTTGACACTTCCCATCTCCTCACAATTCCCTTAACCCAGAACCTTGCAAATGAAATACTCTTCAACAATGCTTCTTCCTCTGCCCCAGTCAATAAACCCCTCAACCAAGAATCTATGGGAAATTGACTATCGGAAGATGCCAAAGCCACCACTTTAATAAAATATGAAGAGATCCTAGCAACTCTCCCTAAAGAAAAAGGTTGGAAAACCGACTTTCTCTTCCAATACCAGGGATTGTGTTATGACCCAATTTTTGCTACAGGAATCATGTGGACTTAAAGAACACTTTGTCGCACAACCCAGAGACATTTTCTAGGCCACCTTCCCATAATGTGGCACAATGTGGCTTAAGGTTCTAATCTATGCCATAGTTAGACCAAACCAATTCAATCCCTCATCACTCGCTTTGCTCAGAATGAGTCCTCATATTTACATGCTTGTCTTGGAATTCCAAGCATATGAGAATAACCCTGTTGCTAGTTTGAATGCCATTCCCTCTCCAAAACTACTTTCAACTCAGATCTCTTACACTGCACTGCCGGATTCCATCATTAAGAGCGGTTCGAAGATAGTTTATGTAGCTGGAAATGCTGGTGATGTGCTCGTCTCTTCTTGGATTTTCCTAGCAAAGAAGGTAAAGATAGGAGAGAAAGAATCGATTTCTTTAGAAGAGGTGTTTGAGAAATTCTGCAGAGGGGTTTCTCTTGCAGGACCCCTTTGAGATCATGTGATGGGATATTACAGAGCAAGTCTAGAGGAACCAAAGAAGTGCTTTTCTTCAATTATGAAGATGTAAAGAGAGACACTTCAGGCCATGTGAAGTTATTGGCTGGGTTCTTGGGTTTTCCATTTCAAAGGAGGAACAAAGAAAGAGAGTAGTTCGGGAGATGATACAACTCTGCAGTCTCTAGAATCTGAGCAGCTTATAAGCCAAAAAGAGGGAACCTTTAGCATGAACTCCACTTATGAAGAGCAAAGCGTTGGATGTGATGCATTCATCAGAAGAGGCAAGGTGGGTGACAGCAAGAACTGCTTGACAGCTGAGATGATTCAGCATCTCAACCAAATCACAGTGCAGAAATTGGGTCGTTGAGATTTGAAATTATATAGATCAGCAACCCAGAGAAGAGGAGAAGAGATGTTGCAGCAACCGCAAGCATCTCAAAAATTCCATACAAGCCTCTAGTGATAAGGCCTTCTCTTCGCTTTGCTCAGGATGTAATTCCAATAACGTGCTGTGGAGGATTTGCCTGTACCTTTCCAAGTTAATTTTATTCTAATTTTTTTATGGATAATTTTAATCTAATTGTCTACGTTTATCAATCTGGCTAGCTGTCTCTTTTTTGGCTCTGACCGGCCAATCATCATGCAACTCCTAAATTTTCTCAACCTTCATAGAGGATTAATTCACGGGACATATATATTAAGGTTTCTTATTAGGTCCACTAGCAGAGTAAGAAATTGTTTACACATTAACCATGGGATAGTTGACATTTGGAAAGATTTGGTCACACAGCTAGCTCCAAACACACCCACTATTAATCCAAGGGTGAATGTGCAAGGGTATTTTTACATTAGCAGTGGACCAAGGGATAATTCATTTATTAAACATAGCAACAGTAATATCCAGAGTTATTTAGCGTGCTTACCTGTACGACAAGAAGAACAAGTCCTCTGAGAGGGTTTAGAAATAGACATTTGTAAAGGGAGCAATGAGTTCTCAATCTTCATCTTCTTCTCCACAAAGAGCAAAAGATCTTCACTTCAAGTCCTCCAGCCTGCTATGAACCCACAAGCGCGAACCAGCTTCGGTGCAAATGGAAGGAGTTCTTGATAGTTCAAGAAGGTCCAATGGCTTTATATTGTAGACAAGGACCAGACTTGGCTAATAACCCCTCACGGAAGCCTTTATGCATTCCACTTCATTTAAACAATTCATCTGGTGCACATTTACATGACAATAGATTAAGCTCCATTTACAAATTCCCACCAAATGCATCCTGGGAGTAAAGAGGTGGATGCAAGAGTTAGCACTTTCTGCTGTCAGCTGTAACGGAGGTATCACCAGTGATCCCTGCAGGAACATGAGCCTCCAGCAAAATGATGGAACTGATTTCTATCTCGAAGGCTGATCTCCCTCTTATAGACCAATGAAACTAGCTTAAAGAAGACATGGCAGTCTTGACAAACTCTAAGATTCTTGACTATTCTTAGAGTTGATCCAGGAGGAGATTTCATAAGGCCAAATGCCAAAGCAATTTTCTCACTGTGAAATGCAACAGAACTTTCCTTTTCCTCTTCCTCAATATCATACAAGGCCAAGCCAGTGTTTGCAACATAACCAACCTGCTTCAGTTCCTTCCTTATGTCATCTAACAAGTCACGTACCTCTCGTTTTAGACAATCTGATGCGATGAACTCATAAACTGCATTTCCAATTTCAATTGAGCTGCATCCAGCCACTTTGGCAATTGCTTTTTGGTTCATCATTGCCCTCAATTGTGCTATTTCATCCCACATAGAATCCTGAGCATATATATTCGAAAGCAAAACATAATTGTCCGCATTAGTAGGCTCCAACTCAAGAAGCTTCCTTGCTGCATACCTGCCCAACGGAACATTCCGATGAGTTCGGCAAGCACCTAGCAGAGTCCTCCAAATGATTGGATCTGGTTTCAAGTCCATATTCTGGATTAGATGTAGAGCCTCACTAAACAATCCAGCTTGACCAAGCAATTCTACCATACATCCATAATGCTCAAGTCCCGGCCGCAATCCACACTCCTCCTTCATGATCCTGAAGTACCTCTTCCCCTCATCAACAAGACCCTCGTGACAACAAGCGCACAGTATGCCCAAAAATGTGACACCATCAGGCTTCAGGTTCTCCATTACCATCCTAGAGAAAGCCTGTAAAGCAGCTTCACCACGTCCAATCATGGCGAAGCCTGAAATCAAGGCATTCCATGTGTAGACGTTTTTTACTCTCATTGCCATAAAAACCTTCTCCATCTCCGTTACAGCTCCACATTTGGCATACATGTCCACGAGTGCAGTACCCAGAAACTCATTCAACTTTAATCCGTGGCAGTCGATATACTCATGAACCCACTTTCCGAGGCCCAAAGCCCCCAAGTGAGCGCAAGCAGATAAAACCCCCACCATGGTGACCTCAGTCGGTTCGACCCCATCAGCCTGCATCTCCCTAAACAAATCGAGAGATTCCGCGAATTTCCTATTATGGGCGTAACCAGTTATCAGCGCATTCCAAGAAACAGAATTCCTCTCACCCATCTCATCAAACACCTTATGGGCATCCCCAATCAACGAACAACCACTGTAGAAATTGACGAGCGAAGTACCCACGTAAACATCACCATCCAAGTTCGCCTTGGCCGCATAAGCGTGCACGGATCTCCCCATCTCTCGGAGGCACAACCGCGCGACGGACTTGAGGACCGGGGCGAAGGTGAAAGAATCGGGACGCGCGCCGACTCTCTGCATCTGGATGAACACGAACACCGAATGGAGGTGCTTGCCCTGGCCCGTGCAGCGTCTGATCAAGTGCCTGCACAGCTCGCTGTCGACCGACTCGCCGAACTGGAGGAACAGAGGAGAAGACGAGCCCCACCAGTCCGAACGGACGCGGCTCTCGACGAGGCTTATCAGAGAGGCCTGGACGACGTGCCAAGACGGCGCCGGGCTCGCCCTGGCCCGAGCCGCGAGCGGCTCCGCCTGGAGGGCGCTCTCGCATCCGGGCGCTCGCGGCCGTGTCTCCGGCGGAGCCGACGCGGAGCCGTAAGCGCGAACCGGCGAGCCGCGGGTTCGCGCGACGGCGGTCGCCGCCGCCGCCGGTCGGTGGAGCGGAAGAGCTCGGGAGGCTCTTGGGATTAGGCTGAGGGGCCTCTTCATGCTCGCGGCGGCGGTTCAAGGTTTCGACAGCAGTATTGCGGTTGCACGCTTTGTGTTTGTATATATTACCGTTGCTAACTTCTGCAGTTCTGCGTTACAGGAGATACCAAGAAAAGAAAAGAAAACCAAAACTCATTTCCCTTCCAAAAAAAAAGGGAAAAATTCATGCTCATGACAGTAGACGTTTATGAGAATTGAAATAGCTTCTTGAAATGTAGACACCCAATGATCCTCGGCGCGCTAATGAGTCGCGACTCGGGAGGAACGGAGCTCGTTATTGCAACTCGAATCGAGGTCTCTCGAGACGGAAGACGGGGCGACGGATAGCCGGCTCTTGATCCGAATTTAGAATTGCTGAAACACTGGGACACCGCTACACATTCGATGCTCGGTGTTGACCCTTTTACCGGCTGGTTTCGGTTCGATTAGGGTCGGGTCGGGTTCGGTTAGTCTTTGTTTCGGCTTCGGTGATCATCTTTTCATTGGTTTGGTTCACTGTATGATCATCTTTGTATTGATATCAAAGCCGATGTTTCCTGTGTACAAGAAGAATGTGATCAGACCAAAACCAAGAAAGACAGAAAGACATTTTCCTAACCGCTATGGACGTTTGTCTCCGACTACAACACACTCGGAAAAGATTTTGAATCAGGTGGTGAAGAGGAATGAGAACGGTTGGCCTGACGACTTGATGCCCTGATCAGCATGCCCAGCACCTCCTTCATGTTCGGCCTGGCCTGCGGAGACTCGGCCGTGCACCGCGTACCGACCGTCAGCAGCTCGCACATCTCCTCGGCGCCCTCCGCCAGCCCGGACCCCATGAGCAAGACGGGGATGGAGGACCGGCGCCCGCTCCCCATGACCCTGTTCGCCCACTCCACCAGGCACTCCTCCCCGCCGTCCACGGCCCGCCTCCCCGTGGCCAGCTCCATTATGAGTACCCCAAAGCTGTACACGTCGCCCTTGGTCGTGGCCTTCCACGTCTGCCCGTACTCAGGCGCCACGTAGCCGATCGTGCCGGCCACCATCGTGCTGACGTGGCTGTCCCCAACGTCCACGACCCGAGCCAGGCCAAAGTCCGTCACGTGGGCCCTCCCGCCCTTGTCGAGCAGCACATTGCTCGCCTTTACGTCGCGGTGCACTATCGGAGGGTAGCATTCGTGGTGCAGGAACACCAGGGCGCAGGCCACGTCGACCGCCACGCTCAGCCGCCTCTGCCATGTCATGTGCACTCGATCCGGGATGAGATCCTCCAAGCTCCCTCCCTCCATGTACTGGTAGACTAGTATCTTCTCCGACCGGTGGAGGCACCAGCCATAGAGCGGCACGAGATTCGGGTGCGGCCAATCGAAGCAGTCCCCGCACAAGACCTCCATCTCGGCTTGGAACCCTTTCTCTCCCTCGATGCCTTCACTTTGGAGCTTCTTCACGGCCACCTCTCTCCCGTCCGGCAGCACACCTCGGTAGACCATCCCGAAACCGCCCTTCCCGATTACTTTCTCGTCCGAAAAATTGCTGGTCGCCTTCAAGATGTCGCCGTAAGTAAATGCTCTCTTAACTAATTGGATCACCGGAACTGACTCGGACAACCATGGGGACGAACTGCTCGAGCTCGACCCGAATTCGCGGCGGTACTTTTTTTCTTCCAGCAGGTATTCAGGTAAGTCGAGCGGGCTCTTGACCGACGAGAAGAGTATGAATGATAAGATCCCAAATGCCAAGAAAGCAAGAACCAGACCAAAGAGTACCAGAAAGACAGTGAACTTCGGAGGCTTCTTCGTGCCTGGTCTAGTGTTATTTATGGACGATTGGGGAGATTGATTAGGGAAAGACGAAAGGACCAAGAGAGGGTCGCCGAGGAAGGACTCTTTCTCAAACGTGCCAAACTGCCCGGTCGCGGGGATCACGCCGGATATCATTGGATTGTAGGAAACATTAAACTTGCTCAGCTCAGTCAGCTCGTTCAGGCTCGCCGGGAAAGTGCCCGAGAAATTGTTGTAGGACAAGTCGAGATTCTGGAGGCACTTGATCTCGCCTATTTCCCACGGGATTTGCCCTGAGAACCCGTTTTCAGAAATGTTCAGAACCACCAGAGGCAATTCTCGTATTTCCCGAGGTAGCTTCCCAGAAAAGTCATTGACGCCGAGGTTCAACATGCTAAAGTTGCGCATCTTGCCGATATCAGAAGGAATCTCACCGGAGAGCACATTCTGACTGAGCTGAACATAACCCGATATCTGATACGTCCTGACCGATGTACCGGGAGCGCATATCGGGAATAGCCCGGCTCCTGTGAGCAATTGGTCCCATATGTTCCGACATGTTTTCCTGGTAAGAATGTCGTACACGAAACTGAAAGGAGGATAATCTGCAGGAATCCATCTCCTCATCGCTAAGCACTCGCCCGAGCCAGGTATGATCCTGTCACTTAGCTGGTTCGATTCAAAAGTAGCCATCGGGTTGTTGCCAATATTTGATAGCTCCGGTGGTATATGTCCAGAGAGCTTGTTGTTAGCCAGGTTTAACCATAACAAGCTAGAGCAGTTCCCGATTTCTGGCGGAATCTCGCCTCCAAGCTGATTATTCGCCAGCATCAACCACAAAAGAGAGCTCAACTTTCCGAGGCTCGAGGGGATCGTCCCAGTCAGTTCATTGGAGGAGAGATCGAGTGCCTGGAGGTGCGCAAAATCACCATACTCCAAGGGTATGCTTCCGTTGAATTGGTTGAAAGCGAGATACAAGTACTTCAAACTCGGCATCCGCGAAACTTCAACAGGCAGCGGACCAGATAAATTGTTGAAGCTCAGATCTAATCTGACAATGTTCGACAGATTAAGAATACCAGACGAATACAATCCACCAGTGTAGGAATTTGTGTGCAGTGCTAGACGCTTGACCTGTGTGAACTTCCCCAGAGTCTCTTGTATTTCACCCCCAAAGTTGTTCCTGCTCAAGTCCAAAAGAGCCAAGCTCTTCAAGTCGAGCAGAGAATCGGGAATATTTCTCGAAAAGCTGTTGTTTCCTAGAATCAAAGCTTCAAGACCAGCAATCGACCCTATTTCCTGTGGAATTAGGCCCGTGAATTTGTTTCCCCAAAGAAGCAATATGACCAAGTTCCGGCAGTTCGAAATTTGTCCCGGAAACTGCCCTGAGAAATTGTTTCCGGATAAATCCAATACTTCTAAACTGCAATTATCCGCAAAACTCGATGCAGGGATACTTCCGCTCAAAAAATTGTCGGAAATAAAGAACTGCCGAAGCCTTCCAAACCATTTCCATATGTGCCCGCTGAAATTATTCATGCTCAAATCAAGATACCGCAACTTATAGCACTGATTAAAGACATCCTCGATGCTACCAGTGAGATTATTCTCCGAAATGTTCAGAACCACCAAGCTGTTGCAAATTGCGGGAAAACTTGTCTGAATCCCGCCACCAATGCGGTTCTTCGATAAATCAAGTGTCTCCAGGCTGCTCAAACCAGTCAAGTTCAGTTCGCCGTCAAGCATGTTGTGCGATAAGTTGAGGTACACAAGTCTGTTGCAGCGGCTCAAATCAGCTGGAATCTGCCCGCTGAGGGTGTTCTTCGAGAGATCAAGATGAGAGAGCTCTATCAAGGCGGAGAAATTCGAGAACAAGGTATTCGAGATGCCGTTCTCGGAGAGGTTCACCACAGTGACCCTCGTCCTATTGTAATTGCACGTGATGCCCTCCCAATTACATGGGCTTGAGCTCTCAGGATTCCATTGAGAGTAGTGACCTCTGTTCACCGGATTGTGCTCTTCAAGGAATGATTTCAGATCCAACAGCACTGCTCTGTCCGTGTCCAGAGAGTTTCCAAGAACAACACTAACTGCTTTTTAACAGAGAACAAGAATGCGGTAAATACTTAATACAGCATCATCCTTGGGAAACGAAAGAAAGAGTTTTTCTATTCCAATATGCGAATTTCGAAGGAAGCAATGTGAAAACGCGGGGAATTCAGAGAAAATCCATCACTGGGATTTTCAAGAATTCCGAAACCCACATGGTGTATGAGCCTAAATCCTGAATTTTGCGATAACATGAAGCATGACAGTTCAAGAATCCGGAAGAATTCGAAAGAATTACCTCCAAGAAACACCAAGAAAGCAAACAAGATGATCCGCCATGGATCAGTTTCCTCCTCTAACATGATAATTACCGGCAGTCTCTCTTCTCCTTCTTATTCTTCAGCTTCTTCTTCTTCTTGCTTGAGCTATACAGTTGTGATCAGGTGCAAGAATCTAGTCGCAAACATGCTGAAGGAGAATAGACGGAAAGAATCGATCTCGAGGATGTTTCAGTTTCAATTCAGTATTTGTGTAAAGTTGAAAATATTCGAATTGCCGTTGAAGCCCAGCGCCTGGATGTAGACCAAAAGGCACCAAATCTTGGAGCGAGTGCACGTTAGCTTCTTCGAATTCTCGTTTTCTTTGATCCGGGTCACATAAACTAAGTTTCTTTTTTTAACATATAAATCAGCACAAAACAGTGGTCAATCTCTCATGGTATTAGTGAAGAAAGAATGCAGGGGAGAGGAAAAGAAAAGATTTTGGGCAAGGTAGGAGCTGTTGAGCCGCCCATGTTGACCAGATTCTTGATCAAGGCTTTGACACAGCAACGTGTTATTTTCCTTCCCGGTGGTTGTGGGGATTCTTTCTAGAAATGGGTTTGTTTTCTTTAAGGCTGTCTGAAATCGCGAAAAGTCTTGTGCTGCGCTAAAAATGGAGAGAGTGGAAAAGGGCAGAAAAAGGAAAAAACACAATCAGGGGTTTGCTGGTTCACGAGTTTTGCTTGGAAAGTACAATCTAAACTAAGGAGGACAATTTGCATTTGAAGACTTCCAGTCCGGGCCACTTGAGAAAAAGCCACCCTCCCCCGTGGTTTTAGAATTTGCCATTACCGTGAATCAAACTTTGAAAAAACAGTTAGGCAAAATCGCAAGATCTTCCCCCCCCTTCACGTGCGAATTTTCCCGAGCTATAAACTCCATGTAATAGCGCGCGAGTAAAAATCCGTCGAATGGATAAACGACAGCCATTGGAACTGCGAAAACTCATCAGGTATCTTTTCTTGTCATTTCTTTTATCGGTAAAACCCAGGATGGTTCTTTCGAACCGGCGAAATTGTTGGTTTGTTTTCGCTGATTTTATAGGGGTTTTTTTTTTTTTTGTTGACTGGTTCAGCAGAGCCAACATCAAGTGAAATGGAGAAAGTCCAAAAATCCCACGTCAGGAATGGATCTGGGAGTCAATCAATCCGCTTTGTTTTACAAGTAATTACAGCAAGATCAACACCACACAAAAATAAGCGCGTAGGACAACTATAAATGGAAACAGAACAATACGCCCAGAGAAACAGGACCTGATGATGATGATGTTCACCCCCAAGATTTCCTGGTTTTTATAAGGCAGGGCCCCTGACAAGACAAAACCAGAGCTTCCCTCTGTCTGCACGGGAACATGGCACGTGTCTGCACCTGTAGCGCAGGAGAGGACAAGGAGGGAGTTGGTTTGTCGCGGTTTTCATGGTCAAAGGATACGTTAAACAAATCTAAGCAAGCATTAGATGCCAATTTGAGTCAACGGCTGACCTGGATTTTCTGATTTCTTACCGATACATTCCCTAATTTTTTTAGTTTTTTTTTCCTTTTCTTCCCCATTTTTATTAACTCTCGCCCCCTTTATTCCCTTTTATTTACATTTTGGGACCGCACTTGTGCCCCCACCACTAGTAGCTAGCTAGCTCCCAAATTGCTACTTTGACAAACAAGCCCCCAATTAAACTCATTACATAAACAATTAGTGATCTAGTCATAACAGCATCATGTGGACCTTGAACTTGATTGAAGAGCATTGTTTCAATGATGAAATGATGGATATTCCGATTTGAAGTTTCTGTCCCACGACATGTCGATCTCAGCACCCCGTTTCTCCGAAAAATCCAAGAATTATCTTGAAGATGAGCACCCTTTTCTTTCGGATTGGCCGCAGCAGGATTGAGAATATTTTTGAGCTGTCTGTTTCTCATGGTCGCATCGAAGGTTTGGGTACTTTGTGCATATCCACACAAAACGGAGAAAAAGCGGCGCATGATGTAACCTTCGGTACACGTTCTCGTAATTAGGTTCGAGGCGTATTCGCCCTCGAATTTCGTGTTTGCTTTTATACTCGGTTGGGACGGAGTGATTAGGATGGAATAGAAAGGATCGGGATGATGATCTCGGGAGAGACAAGAAAGGAAAAGAAAGGAAGCGACCTTATTTTGTCATTGTTATGGTATTTCTGAAAGAAATTAGATAAAATGAAGAGAGTCCAGTCATTTCATGCTTGGTTAAAGAATAGAAAAGAGTGGAAAGGAATGCAGTTATATCTTTATTGCTATTTTGTCCCTGTATTTCTTCATGGGAAAAATTAATGAAAATTAGCTTTGTAAATTATCTCATGCTATAGCTTACTCATTAAAAATGATATAGCAGCACTACAAATTCACTTTACTCGTCGAAAAAGGACAACAAAATAGGTTTTGGTGAATGTTTCAGAGCATAATATAAATGTATACACACACGTATATAAACTACTTTAAATCTTACATTGCATACACATCTTTTGTAAATTTGCTTTTACCTTTGGTCACACATCACATCGTCACATTTGCTCTCAGGATAATCCTGCATAAAATCCTAAGCTTTTCCCCGTGAACTCTAATATCTCAAAAGAAAAAAATTAATTACGTCTCACCAATATTCAAACTCGTACCATTAACCCGAAAGTACTTTCCGTCCACATGGCCATTAGAAATTCTACATGATGGCATGTATGGTCATTTGACGACCGACGAGGCTGCTTTTGGTCCCATGGCGGCGCGTGTCCATTGCCACCTCAAATTCGTTTATTTGGTGTCGTTCACGAAAGCTGTCACGTCGGATTTTGTGATGGACATTATGGACAGAAGTTTAAAGGATGGTATTTTTAGGTAAAAAAAAAATAAGTTTGGGGCACCAGTGAGACGATTTTCTCTTTTTTGGTATTAGTATCCAAGTCAAGAATTTTTTATTGGATTATCGTTTACCCTCAATTTGGTATATTGTTTGTCCTCTTACGATCGAGGGTGACATGGCCTAATTTCTAAAAACCACGCTCCACGTCAGCTTCAGATAGGACTCGCTCGATCTTATCGCCAAAAGCGTGCGTGCAATCGAACGCAAATGAGGGACCGCTTTTGCAATTTTCGAAAAGTTTAAGGGCCTAATTTAGTTTAGTTTGGGGACCAAATTGACAAGTGCCGTTGTACGGACCAGACCGACAAAAACTTCAAGAAAGCAGACAAGAAGGAAAAATAAGAAAAAGTCATAAACCCTAAGTTATATACTATGATATGACCATGTTAAATAATTACTCTATACTTAATAATTAGTTTATTTAATCTTCAAAGAATTGATTGTGTACGACATCAAAAAGAACAGCCCAATATAAACTATAGAATTTTCCTTATTTATTTGCTTAATTTAGTGACCAAATGATACTCGTCAACAAAATCCTTATGCATTGCATATGTATACGTATGAAACGGTATGGTATTTCCACAAAAAAAGTCAAAGTATGAGCAACATTTGCGGAGCTTAAGCATTTTTTTTCTATGTTGGAATTCGTTGGTAATGAAGCTTCCAGTAGCTGGTCAAATCAACTCGACACTGTTAAACCGATTCGCATGTGTGTCTGAGCAACCTTCCCTGAAAGATACTCCGAGTGCAAATTTACACCTAAATGTTGAAACCATGGAATGGGAAAATTGTCCATAAATGTCTAAACCTACTATATGGAAAACAATTTAATCATAAACCTTTCAATTATACTAATTCAGCCCTAAATATTTTGAAGATTTGCCAATTTAGTCCTAAACATTTTAACAATTTACTAATATAGTCCTTCCATCCAAATAATAGGTTTAAAACTAAACTGGCAAAGTTCATGACTAAATCAACGTAAAAAAAAGGTTCGGGACTAAATTGATAAATCGTCAAAAAGTTTAAGACTAAATCGGGATAAATCAAAAGGTTCGGAACTGAATTAGATATCGTACAATAGGCTTATGACTTTTTGGATAACTATCCCGCCGAAATCAAGATGGCTGTAGCTAGTCAAAAATCCAAGTTGGACCAGCAAGAAAAGCCCATTATTCCAATGGGGAGTTTCATTCCACTAAAACTGTTTAATTAAAAGCAAATGGCCGGTCATGAGATCAGATCATGGGACTAAGAAAGTGTTTGAGCGATGATGATGCACCAGTGGAAAGGTTTCCAGGGGTCAGCAATTGCTGCTCCGTGTCTCTTCGCTGCCTTGGCCGACAAGACAAGCCCATTGAAAATTCAGATGTTGAACCGATGTGGACGGTGCATCTAGATTGGTCCAAGAAATCGCCCCTCGTGTGGGAAATTGCTGTGTTTGACCGCATCAGCACGAGAAAGAAGTGCAAGAAAAACGACGGAGAGAGAGAGAGAGAGGACCCTCTCTTTTGGGGCAATTCACAACACTGTTGGGAGACTCGTGAAGAACGAGCTGATGATGAGCATGGTCTGAATTTGAAATCTAGCACCCCTCTCTTGGTGAGAAGAGGGTTTCGGTTCTCTCTCTCTTGGTGTAAGTCGGTCTACACAAGCGAAGTGTCGTGATTTTTTAAGGAAAGAAAAGTGTGAAAAGCGAGAAAACTTGATGAGCACGGGACGATTGACTTGGATGGACAAGGGGAACGTCCTGTTTCGAGATTATCTGGAAATTTTTGCCTTCTTGAGGTCCCTCTAGTCTTGCCTCCTCCCGACCCTTGGCCCTGGGACCTGTCTTCGCTAGGGCTGTAAAAAAAGCCCCGCCTGACCTGGAAGTTTAGGGCTTTTTCGGATCGGGTCTCTTCTGATTAGGGTAAGAGCTCTAAATTTCGGATATCATCCCTGATTCGTGCTGGGTTGGGGCGGGTCTGCCTTTTTTATAGTCTTGCTCGTGACTTAAAAAAACCCTGTTCACCCCCCGAGGGACGTGGGTTCCGCAACCAGCTACCCAGGTCCGGCAATCGAAGGCCCATGGCAGCCACCATCCTATCGAAAATAGGCTCAATAAATTTTCTTGCTCGTGAAAACATTTTTCATCGACTTTTCAGTCACGCCAAACATTAAAAAATTGGGAAACTTTCCGGAAAAAAAAAAGACCCTTTTATGGACTGGGTATGGGCCGCAGAAGAGACGAGTTACGGAGATGCTCGGCCTAAATCTAATCAATTGGGCCTACAAGTTCTTCACCGAGTCCATTCAACGCGGTGGAAACTCAGTAAAGCCTATATGAGATTGAAAAATTCAGGTGACAAAAAAGACCGAGTCTAAGCCCGAGTCACCGACCAAACCCACCATAAGATACCTGCGAGCGTTAGGCGCTAGAATCATAAGATCTCCAGAACAAGATTAGAAGCTTTTAACTTGCGCAATCGAAATACCGAACGTGCAATTTGTTCAGTAAACGGATCGAGTTCCCATCGGTTTTAAGTTCGAGTTCAACTCTCCCTCACGTCCCAGTTTTTCTCACCTTATCGCCAAAATTCGCAATACCCGGCACCCACCATCTCCGGCGGTCGAACATATGACACCAAACGAACCAAAAACTACCTCTCTGTTCTCTTCCTCTTCAGCAATTTGCAAATGTTTTTTCCTTGAGTTTTGGTCTACTCTGTACGTTGGCATAGTAAAATTTGGCACAGGCCTGTCCTCTTCATCAAGGCATTATCGTATCTAGGATAACAACGATGTCTCCATCGTATCTCCAGCTACATGTACACCAAGAACATAGTGCGATTCGCAAAGCCCATGCACACCCTTTAAAGAGAGAATCACGACTCCGCGACTCCAAGACCACGACACTCTCGAGACCTCGTCGCTGAAACGGGAAATAAATCGTACAAGCAATTAAAAACATCTACTATTTCAGAAAAAATGTTGATAATGAAGTTTTGGCATAGGTATCCATACCAGATACTCACACCTGTAGCACTCATCTGCTATAACCGGTACACCTATAATTCCCTTCGTAAATTTTATTCTGATGGAACTTTGGTGACTTTCCGACACTAGAATTTCATGTCAAGAATCTTGAAAAGAGGAGTATGTGAAGCCAGAGTTCTATCGATCATGGGAGGGTTGAACTCTCTCGAGATTGATTCCTCCCTAAGTGCAGCCAATGCGGCCTTCCTCCTCTGCTTCTGTTCCCGCCACCTCCGGAGCTGATCCTCCAGTGCTGCTTTGGCATTCTCGGCAGCCTCCGCACGGCTGGCCGCCTGCTCGGCCCGAGTCCTGAACTGGCCGATCCTTGCGCTTGCCACTTCGAGCTCTCTCTTCAGGGTCTCCACCTCTTGCTTGCTTCCACATGCGATGTACTGATTCGAGTCTTCCACCAACGACATACGCATTTCATCTGCCTTCTTGGCCAGGGCAAGTAAGGACTCGTACTCTTCCAGCGAAATTGTTATGTTGGAGCTGTTCTCGTCTCCTAAACCTTCTTCCACTTTGCTCGATGCGTTTTCGAATATCTCCTCATCATGAGCAATGATTTCTACTGGGGCAGTGGCAAACGTGAAGCTCTCAGACTCCTCAGATGCCTTGTCGGCTTCTTCCTTTAACCTCTGGTATTCTTTCTTGGCTTCACCCGCTTCCAGCGCTAGCTGCTGCACTGCAAGATAAAGCCCTGATTTAACAGTATCCGCTCTAACTTCAGCTGCCTCTGCGGCTGCGACTTTTGACCGGGCTTTGTGAAGCTTGGAATTCAGCAACGCCAGTTCGACCTGCACTTCAGACTCTTTTTCCTTCATCTCACTCAACTCAGCCTCCGCATTGTGCAAATCTTCAGTAAGAGTGTCAAGATCGCAGCTCATGTGGGCAAGCCTTTCATTCGCGGTTTTCATTTCGTGCTTCCACTGATTCAATTCCATCTCAAGCACTTCAATGTAAACAGCTTGGTCCGAGACTTCCCTTGTCTTCACTTCCAAATCCGATTTCCACTTCTCCAAATCGGTTGTGGCATCAGAAGTGGCCTTCTCAGATGAATCGAGCATCTCGTGCACATCCCTGAGATCAGATTGTAACGACTCAACGTACGCGGACTTGGCCAGGAGCTGGTTCTCCAATTCCTCGATCATCCCCAGTTGATTTTTCAGATTGTTCAACTGCTCCTGCATTTGAACCACCGCATCTGTAGCTAAATCTATCTCGCCACCTTTCTGATAAATTATGTCACATTTTTCTTTTTCAGCTTCCATAGTGGCCTGCTTTGACATAAGGAGAGCTTCATTGAGCTCCTCTACATGCTTTCGGAGTACCTCAACCTTTCCCTTCTCTATTTGAATATCAGCTTCCAGCTCCTCTGTTCGCGTTAGAGCCTTCAGCCTTGCCTCTCTTTCGACGGCAAGCTCAGTCTCCATCCCAAGCAACTCGACTTGGGCAGACTTCAGCTCGTTTAAGACATGAGAAAGCTGTTCGCGGATCTTCCCGGTTTCCAATAGCTGATCAGCCATTTCCTTGGTCTTGGACTCCAGCTTGTCGATATGAGTCCTGGCTTGCATGCATTCCCTTTCATATTTGTCCCTCCCGAGCTCGGATATCATCAGCTGAGAGGAAAGTTCATCCACTCTATCGCTGTATTGCTGTAGCTTGAGAAGCGCTTGCATGTAGGCAGATTCCTTGGCTTCAAGTTGCACCTTGTAATTCGCCAATTCCTTGTGCAGGCCTTGAAGCTCCTCTTTATCAGTCTCTGTCTGAGATAGCAAACACAAGAAACACAAGTATGTCATCAGCGAACAACATCTTGCTGCATGCCATATGTATGTGTTTTTTTCAGACTCATGAAGATGGATGTATCCAATAACATTGAGTGAAGAAGACAAGAAGAAAATTCAGATGTTTAAGCGTTCTTGATCAAATATGCCTCTATGGTCCTCATAGTCAATTAACTAAGCCAGCATGAAATGTTTCTAGTTTCTCTCTATTTGACTCCGAAAGAAATTGCGAAACTATGGAATGAGTAAAACCTCTTCGCACCGTGGCCCCCTGATCAGACATGATCGGCCACAATGCTCGTTTGCAATCTCGCTGGTGTCTTCTTAGTATCTACACAAAACAAAAAGTCCTCCTAGCTAATAACATGGACTCCTATTTGCTCACTCAAATTTCTCTCAAAGGACTTCTGACCAGTTAAATGTCGTGAAGCTAAACTACACATGGATTTCTACATCAGAACATATCACCATCAATCGCAGACCATCCTGTGAACAACCCAAAAAAGGATGACAAAAGTATGAAGCATTTGCCTCGAATCTTACGTCGCTGCTGGTAGAACGGTGCTTCTTGTGATCGCCTTTCTCGCCAAACAAGGACAGCGCCACTTGGACCGGTTCAATCGGCTTCGTATCGATTTCGCCCATACTTTGCTATCTGCGAGTAGCTCCCGAGAAACTGAGTCTTGTCGCAAATTGGCCAAAGAAACCTGCACCGAACAAATGTCAACATACAGTAAACATGAAAGAAAAACAATAATAACCAATCAGGCCAGCTAGCAAGTGCTCAAGTCGAAACGATGGGGTCTCAAATACATGACTCAATCAGAATCAAGAAACCATGCAAAATTCGCAGTTTCGCACAAATAAGACTTTGGGTGGGGGCTTCCACCACCTCACCCGATCTACTTTTCGATTGCTTGGGAATCGCAATGTTACCGTATGGAAATTACAACAAAACACAAGCCGCAAATGACAGCATCACGGCCGGGGAACCGTTCCTCCAGGGACCATCGAAGGGGCAGCTCAAGAAACAAGAAACCAAAAGTCCTACACTACACCCCTCCAAGTAATCATCGTTTTCACAGCCTAAACTCAAGTAATCACGCGATCTTGACTCAAATTATCGCGAATGCAACGCGACCCTCAGGAGGACACGAGCTTCCGGCGCACTCAAAACCCAAGAAAGTCGAGACCCTTTCCGACCAACTTCACATTTCCACTCCCCGAATCTTGAAACCTATAAGGTGACACAAGCTTTCGGCGCACTCAAAACCCAAGAAAGTCGAAACCCACTCCCTCCGACTTCAACATTTCCACAACCCAAATCTGGAAACACCATACCTGACCTTTCTTCCCCGCCTCCAGGCGAGACGAAAGCGCCGTGCTCCGCGGTAGAACGAAGAGAAGCCGCGGGAGATGAAGCGAATTCCGCGGGGAAAAGACATGGCTTCGGGAGATCGTGGCAACCGATGTGGGGAGAGCTTGTCGTGAACGAAGAGTTTCTCTGGGGCGGGTGTTTTGGAAACATCGATCGTAGCCTCGCCCACGACGCTTCGTGGGGATCGACGTTTGCGGAAACAGAGCGCGAATGTTGTTGGCCTCCTTGTTTCGGCAATTCTCTTTCGTTTCTTCCCGGGTTTTTTATTTTCTCTTCGTTTTTTGAGATTTAGTAATGAAAACATCAACATCATCAAAATCTACTGGGCAAAAGTCATCAAAAATCCTAAACTGCATTTATTGTGGCATATTTATTCTAAACTTTTTTTTCGTGACATTAAGAAATTTAAAACTTGTACCTGTGTGACACATTTACCTCTAAGCCCACATGATTTAAGTGAAATAAAAACGAGATTATTTTTTGTTGAAAAATCATCTAACGAAACCTTAATAAAGAAATAAGGCACAAGTTTGGGATTTTTATGTCATAAGAAAAATTTAGGGTAAACGTGTCATGATGGGCATAGTTTAGACTTTTTATATCATAAAAAAAATTTTGAGTAAATATGTCATAATAGGTATAATTTAAGATTTTTGTGACTTTTCCCAGATATATATTTTTAGATTAATTCAAAAAAAATCTCAAATTAGTGCACATAATTTGAAGTAAATATAATACTGGCAAACCGATTTGAGATTTTTTATGATAATAATCATATTCTTTTACCTGGATATTCTCAAACACAGAACAAAATGCTTCATACTAACGTCAATTTTCTATGGTTCTACCCATGCAGTTTATTGAAAAGCACTTTGACTCTGTATTGTGTTGTCATGTTACTGTCATTTCATAAGTAGCATTGAAGGTAAATAGAATATCCCCTACACGTTTCGATTATTTACTTGATAAGTACTTTGTCCTCCTCATCTCAACGTAAAATTTAAAAATCGGTGCAATTGTGTGTCCTCTTGTGATGCGGAATTTATTAGTGGTGCATTTTTGGACCGATTGGATAGGCAGAAATCCAAACGGAGGGCGAAATAGTGATGTGACTAGACCCGGTGGACTCGGTCGACGACATCGGATATTTTTCATGAGTTAATTTAAAAAGGTAGTTTCCTAATTTTAATGTTTTATGCTTTCCAATTTAGATTAGGTAACTTTCCTATTTGATTGAGTTTCCAATTCAGATTAGGTAACTTTCCTATTTGATTAGGTTTTCAATTCAGATTAGGTAACTTTCCTGTTTGATTAGGTTTCTTATTATAATTAGGTTTAACCCCTATAAAATGGTGTTTATAGTTTGTTTTGAAGACAGAACATTATTATCATCAATATTGAATTTCGAGATTTTTTTCTCTAAGCAAGGTTTTGCTTGAATTATTCGCGGAACGCTGCGTCAGGTGGTATCAAAGCCTATGGTGACTAGCGGTGGTCTTCGTGACGATGCTCAGGAGACTGGAGCCCCAACCCTTGAGGACGACACGCTGCAACATTTGGAGCAGCGTTTAATGGAACGCTTGGATCAACGATTCAATCAAAGTCTTCGTCGTTTCGAAGAACGATTTGACGAGTTAACAGAACGATTCGAAGGTCTTAGCGTTGATGTGAACCGGAATCGGCAGAACGACAAAAGGCCGGGTGCAGATCTTGCTCGCGGTGATCCTGTTGATAGGCCTGTTCTTGTCCGCAGGCAGAATAACCCTCTGTTTTCAGAGAGTTCGGAAGAAGAAGAAACTGAAATTTTTTATGAGGAACGTGCTGATTATGGCGGCAGACGTCGTCATGGAGGATTTCAAAGAGGATATGATCGAAGAGATGGAAGATGACGTTACGACGATCGTGAAGGTAACGACTTTAAATTGAAAGTCGATATTCCTTATTTTAATGGAAGTCTGGGCATAAAAGATTTTCTGGATTGGCTTGCTGATATAGATAGATTTTTCGACTATATGGAGACCCCTGATAAGAAAAAGGTGCGATTAGTAGCCTGTAGATTAAAGGGGGGTGCGTCTGCATGGTGGGAGAGATTGCAGAATAAGAGAGAACGAGAAGGGAAAGAGAAAGTTCGAACTTGGACTAGAACGAGAAAACTATTGAAGCAAGAATTCCTTCCACCCGATTATGAACAGATTATGTTCCAACAGTATCAACATTGCCAGCAGGGCAATCGGACTGTGCACGAGTATACAGCCGAATTTATGAGATTGGCAGAGCGGAATAATTTATCAGAGACGGAGGTACAGCAAGTGGCCAGATACCTCGATGGCTTAAAACCCTTCATTCGAGATAAAATTGAAGTGCGGTTTCTGCGAAATTTAACTGAAGCCAAGAATATGGCGATGAAGGAAGAATTGATGCAGCAAGATAGGGGAAGAAGAGACTACGAAAATTATCGAGGTAGCAGTTCGAGTAGTTCGGTAGAGAAGAACAGTTTCAATAATCGCTTTAACGCAGGGAAAAATCAGGAAGATAAGGCGGTAGAAAAGCGTCCTATGAATGAGCCGAGGGAAAAGGGAACGCAAGCACAGAAAACTGTGAACCCTAATCCTTATACTAAACTAGCCGCGATAAAGTGTTACAGGTGTAATCAACCTGGGCACCGTTCTAATGAATGCCCTCAGAGAAATTCTGTAAACGTAGCAGCGAGAGAAGAGGAGGAAGATGGATATTGCTGTGCACTAGATGGTGAGGACGATGATTTTGAAGATGAAGAAGAGGAGCGAGTAAACTGTATGGTGCGCAGGATGATGTTGGCCCCAAAACAGGAAGATGATTCGCAGCGCCATCAGTTATTCCGAACCAGGTGCACCATTCTGGGAAAGATCTTTGCTGTGGTTATTGATAGTGGAAGTATGGAGAATATCATTGGGAAGGAGGCAGTGAAGAAGTTGGGGATACCCGTGGAGAAGCATCCTAATCCTTATACGTTAGGATGGATTAAATCTGGAGCAGAAAGCATTCATGTGACTGAATGATGCAAAATTCCATTCTCCATTGGAAAATATCATGATGAGCTATATTGTGATGTAGTGGACATGGATGTATGCCATGTGTTATTTGGGAGGCCGTGGCAATTTGATGTAGATGATCAGCATTCAGGAAGAAGCAATCAGTATAACCTCGTGAAGAATGGAGTGAAATATACGTTGCTGCCACTAAAGAATAAAGGAAAACAATCTTCTGAAAATAATTTCCTTACCCTTACGAGGAAATTTGAAGATGAGGTTAAGGAGACCCGACAGATTCACGTGTTGGTCGTGAAACAAACAATTGAGACTGAGGCTGAATTACAAGTGGAGGAACAACCTAAAACGGTCAAGCCTTTATTGAAGGAATTTAGCGAATTGATGCCTGAAGAGATTCCAGATGGGTTGCCACCTATGCGCGATATTCAACACCATATAGACTTAATTCCTGGTGCTAGTCTGCCGAATTTACCGCACTACAGGATGAGTTCTAAAGAGAGCGAGATTCTAAAAGAGAAGGTGGAAGAGTTGTTGTGAAAGGGGTACATTCAGAATAGCATGAGCCCATGCGCCGTTCCGGCCTTGTTGACTCCTAAGAAAGATGGGAGTTGGCGAATGTGTGTAGATAGCAGGGCCATTAATAAGATAACCGTGGGTTACAAGTTTCTAATTCCAAGATTGGATGACATGTTGGATAGGTTGCACGGTGCTAAGTGGTTCTCGAAGCTGGATTTGAAGAATGGGTACCATCAGATTCGGATTCACCCTGGGGATGAGTGGAAGACAGCTTTTAAAACAAATGAGGGGTTGTACGAATGGTTGGTGATATCTTTCGGACTTTCCAATGCTCCAAGCACTTTCATGAGGCTTATGAATCAGGTTCTGAAATCTTTTATTGGCAAATTTGTTGTAGTTTTTTTTTATGATATCTTAATTTATAGTAAGACCAAAGAGGATCATCTATTGCACTTAAGGGAGGTGTTGACAGCCTTACAGATTAATAAGCTGTATATTAATCTTAAGAAGTGTAGTTTTTTAACTAATAAACTGTTATTCTTGGGATTTATTATTACTATTGAAGGAATAGAGGTAGATGAGGCGAAGGTAAGAGCAATCAGAGAGTGGCTGACTCCTAAAACAGTTTCTGACGTTAGGAGTTTTCATGGGTTGGCTACTTTTTATCGGCGATTTATTAAGAATTTTAGTACTATCGCAGCCCCAATTACTGAATGTATGAAGAAATGCAAGTTTCTATGGGGAGAGGAAGCTGAGAATAGTTTTGCTATTTTGAAGGAGAAGTTATGTACTACACATGTTCTTGCTTTACCTGATTTTGATAAACTGTTTGAAGTGGATTGTGATGCTAGTGGAGTAGGTGTAGGAGCTGTTTTATCTCAAGAGCGCAGACCAGTTTGCTATTTTAGTAAGAAGCTCAGTTACGCAAGGCGGAAGTGGAGCACTTATGATAAAGAATTCTATTATGTCGTAAAAGCTTTAAAGACTTGGGAGCATTATCTGATTGGAAAAGAATTCGTCCTTTATTCTGATCATGAAACTTTGAAGTATCTGAATAGTCAGAAGAGGATTAGCAAAGATATGCATGCGCGATGGTGTCAATTTTTGCAAAAATTTCCTTTCAGGTTAGAGCACAAGTCAGGTGTGCATAATGTCGTAGCAGATGCATTGAGTAGGAGAGCTGGCTTGTTGATTACATTAAGCCAATACATCTTGGGGTTTGAGCAATTAAAAGACTGTTATGCAGATGATGATGACTTTGGACAAATTTGAGTCATGTGCTGCTGGTCAACCTGTATAAGAATTTTATGTGCAGGATGGTTATCTGATGCGTGGCAATCAACTTTGCCTTCCTCGGACATCATTACGAGAGAAGGTAATTCGCGATTTACATGATGGTGGATTAGCTGCACATCTGGGTCGTGATAAAACTATTGCTGCAGTTCGAGAGCGATTTTACTGGCCCCAGTTGCGTAGAGATGTCAGTAGGTACGTACAAAAGTGTTATGTTTGCCAGACTGCTAAGGGGAAATCTAATAATACAGGTTTATATATGCCATTACCCGTTCCTAACAATATATGGGAAGATCTGTCCATGGATTTTGTGCTTGGTTTACCACGAACACAAAGAGGCGTGGATTCTGTTTTCGTTGTGGCTGACAGATTTTCCAAGATGGCGCACTTCATTCCTTGTAGAAAGACTTCTGATGCAGTAAGTGTGGCCAGATTATTCTTTAAGGAAGTGATTCGTTTGCATGGTGTGCCCAAATCTATTACCTCAGATAGGGATAGTAAATTTCTAGGGCATTTTTGGCGAACTTTGTGGAAGTTGTTTGATTCATCTTTGAATTTCAGTAGTACTACTCACCCGCAAACTAATGGACAAACAGAAGTGGTTAATAGAACTCTGGAAAACTTGATTCGAAGTATTTGTGGAGATAAGTCGAAACAATGGGATGTTGCTTTATCACAAGCAGAGTTTGCTTATAATAATGCAGTTCATAGTTCCATTGGCAGGTCGCCTTTTTCTGTTATTTATACAAAGGCGCCTCAGCATACTCTAGATTTAGTATAGTTGCCTAAGCAAACGGATAAAAATGTAACAGCGAATCATATGGCTAAACAGATTGTGGAATCACATCATGAAGTCAAACGGAAGCTAGAGGAAGCTAATCAGAAGTATAAAGCTGCAGCAGATAAGCACAGGCGGAAGCAGATGTTTGCGGTAGGTGATCAAGTCATGGTTTTTCGTCGTAAAGAGCGATTTCCAGCTGGATCTTACAGTAAATTACAGCCAAAGAAGTATGGACCTTACGCTGTCAGCAAGAAGATCAACAATAATGCTTATGTTATAGACCTTCCACATAGCATGGGCATATCCAACACTTTTAATGTTGCTGATTTGTCGCCGTTTTATGAGTCCATTGAGCCGTTATATCTAGATCCTGATTTTAACTCGAGGGCGAGTTCTTTTCAAGTGGAGGAGAATGATGCAGAATTTATTAGTGGTGCATTTTTGGACCGATTGGATAGACAGAAGTCCAAACGGAGGGCGAAATAGTGATGTGACTAGACCCGGTGGACTCGGTCGACGACATCGGATATTTTTCATGAGTTAATTTAAAAAGGCAGTTTCCTAATTTTAATGTTTTATGCTTTCCAATTTAGATTAGGTAACTTTCCTATTTGATTGAGTTTCCAATTCAGATTAGGTAACTTTCCTATTTGATTAGGTTTCCAATTCAGATTAGGTAACTTTCCTGTTTGATTAGGTTTCTTATTGTAATTAGGTTTAACCCCTATAAAAGGGTGTTTATGGTTTGTTTTGAAGACAGAACATTATTATCATCAATATTGAATTTCGAGATTTTTTTCTCTAAGCAAGGTTTTGCTTGAATTATTCGCGGAACGCTGCGTCATCTTGAGCACACCATTAGAAGTATGAACTCGTGTGCAGTGTTGATTAACCGGCGTGACGAGTTATGGGGATTCACTTGAATGAAAAGATATTTCATGTAAGAGTCGCATCACATGACAGTGGCACGTGATATAATAAATCAATAAAAAATTATTAGTTTAAATTTGAAGGTTTCGTTTGTTTCGCGGAAATGATTGATTTTGAAAATATTTTCCTAAAAATAATCGTTTTTATCTCCTGAAATAATTAATTAATAAAAACTTTTTTAATTATCAACAATAATTTATATTTAAAATTTTTCAAAAAATGACGAAAATATTTTTTTATTTGTTCATTCTTGTGAAGGATATAAGCGATCATTTTTAATAAAATATTTTTCACGTTATTCACTTTCTGCAAACAAACGGAATTGAAGTTTCACATAAGATGACAATCATAGTATGCGAGTTGTGTAATGCGTAGGTCATATAATGCCTGTCGTGTGACCACCACATAGATATGTCTCTTGAACGGTGAAAGAATAGCTGAGTATTTTCTTATAGGTTAGTCAATCCCTACTTTAGACAAGAATAAAGGCAGTACTCACAATTAAACAATATAGTTCATGATCTTCTCGTTATGGAGACTTTACCAAAAATAGTTATAAACCTATTGCGCTTGTATCAATTCAGTCCCAAACCTTTCAATTTGGCCAATTTAGTCATTAACACTTTTGACAATTAGACAATTTAGTTCTAAATTATTTAATAAATTGCCAATGTAGTCCTCCCAGGCTAATTTTGATTAAAAATCGCTAGCATAACAGTCCAGTCAATATTGGTCGTCCTATGTAGCATGAACAGTGCTAACGTAGATATTTTTTTTTCTTTTTTCTTCAAAGGGCTAGAAGGGCCGCCAATGATTGGGTGAGGGCTAGCGACCCACGTCGGCCCCTCGTTGAGACGGCCATGGCCCTAACCGATTGCAGAGGACGAGCAAGGCCTGCGATGCCCTCTTTGTGGCCCGCAAGAGCTTGGGCGGGGGCTTGCAACGCCCTCATCAGCCATAGCGAGGGCATTGCGAGCCCTTGCCCAGGGATTAGCGGGGCCACCGACCCTATTTAGAAAAAAGAAAAGAAAATAAAACAAAATCAATAAAAAATTATTTCATGTCAACACCAATCATACCACATAAGACAGTTGGTGCTAACTGGACCGTCATATCTGCGATTTCAGATCAAAATTAGCCAAAAGGACTATATTGGTAATTCATTAAAGGTTTAGGATTAAATTAGTACAATTAAAAGATTTAGGACTGAACTGACAAATTTTCAAAAGATTTAAGATTAAATTGATACAATTAAAAAGTTTATGATTGAATTGGTAAATTTTCAAAAGGGGATTTATGGAAAATTCTTAGGGAAGCAAGCTTGGAGCAATGCAAAAATTCTCCTTCTCTATTGAGTCAAATTTTTAAGGGGGTTTAATTCCTTTTCAAAAGGGGATTAATGGAAAATTCTTAGGGAAGCAAGCCTGGAGAAATGCAAATTTCTCCTTCTCTATGGAGTCAACTATTTAAGGGGGTTTAGGGTGCGAATGGTAACCATTCTATTCCAGAAATCAAATTCTTGTCAGAAATTGATTTCTGGAATTCTTGCCAGAAATTGATTTATGGAAGAGAAATCTGTTTGGTAAAACATGACTAATTCTGCTCCATAAATTGATTTATGGAATAGAAATCTGTTTTGATTTTTTTATTTTTTTGCACCTAAAAAAATTTAAATTTTACTCAAAGTGGGTGGCCACAGGCATTATAAGCTATTCTGTAAAGTTTTAAATTTTTTTATTTTTTAAATTTTTTTGGACACCTAAAAAAATTAAATTTCACTTAAAGTGGGTGGCCACAGGTATTCTAAGCCATTTTGTGAAGTTTTTTTTATTTTTTTATTTTTTTTGGGCACCTCAAAAAATTTAAATTTTACTCAAAATGGGTGGCTACAAGTATTCTAAGCCATTCTGTGAAGTTTTGAAATTTTTTATTATTTTTTATTTTTTTGGGCACCTCAAAAAATTTTAATTTCACTCAAAGTGGGTGCCCACATGTATTTTAAGCCATTTTGTGAAGTTTTGAAAATTTTTATTTTTTTTATTTTTTTTTGCATCTCAAAAAATTTAAATTTCACTCAAAGTAGGTGGCCACGGGTATTTTAAGTCATTTTGTGAATTTTTCAAAATTTTTATTATTTTTATTTTTTTTGGGCACCTCAAAAAATTTAAATTCACTTAAAGTAGGTGGCCACGGGTATTTAAAGCCATTTTGTGAAATTTTAAAATTTTTTATTTTTTTGGGCACATCAAAAAATTTAAATTTCACTCAAAGTGGATGGCCACATGTATTTTAAGCTATTCTGTGAAGTTTTGGAATTTTTGATTTTTTTATTATTTTTTTATAAAAAATCACCAAATTTCATATTTTCCCGAAATCTGACTTTTTTTATTTTCTGGAAATTTTTATGAATTTTTCTAGAATTTTTCAATTTTTATGCATTTTCTGAAAAAAAAATTGTGAGAAAATAGGGAGAATGCATTCCGGAATCAAGAAGCTACAAAAAGTAGCTTCTCTTTTTCTTGCCAAAAACTCATTCTGGAATCAAGAATGCATTATGGAATCAAGTATTTTTAACAAACGCATTTTTATTCCAGAATGCAAAAATCGCTTCAGAATGCATTCCGGAAATTTTTTAACAAACGCCATTATGTTCCGGAATGCATTCCGATTCAGAATTTTTATTTCGGAACAGAATTTTTATTCCGAAATGCATTCCATGCGCACCCTTAAGTCCCAAACGGGAACTTTTTTTTTTTGTGGTCAGAAAGTGAAATACTTAATTAAACTAGTCAAAAGTGATAGGGCCCGAGAGAGAGGCTTCAATACATAAAAGATCTCAAAGGGCCGGAGGTGGGGATAAAATCCAATTCAAAGGTAAATAGTTTTTTCTGTGGGCTCTAGCAACTTGTTAATCTTTCACTAAATTAGCCTCTCTAAAGCGATGGGCTACTTGAATATTCGAAAAGGAAAGTAACATGTCCTTGCACTTCATGATAAGGGCGCAAGCCTCCCACGCGAACTGATCTGGGACTCCTTAAAGCGTTGACAAGGTCTAAACTGTCAGTCTATTACAAGAACTTCTTCATGTCTAAGAGAGAGAAACTGATTGAGGACTTCAAAAGGAGCTTGAGCCTCTGCCGTGGACGCCGAAGACACAGCCACCGTTCGTGCGGCTCCATCCAGCAATTTCCCGGTGGAATCTCGACATGCACACGCCACAGACCCATCTATGTCCCCGGGTTCGTGTGAACTGTCAATATTTATCTCGAAAGATCCAACTTTCGGTGGAATCCAAGTGCTTGATGAGTTCGCAATTCCATCTCTGGATTTGCTCGAATATGGGTTCCACCTTCTGAAACTCTGCAGTCCTGCTAAGGCTGTGTCCACAAGGTTGTTCGGGTCGAGTTTTTCCCCCCCAAAAATGGCGTGTCTTGCATAGAGAGCATATTGGGTCAGGTACAACCTTTCTGCAAAATAAGTTTTCCTTTGTTGGGAGTGCATTTTGGCATAGATTCCACATAAATATTCTGATTCTGGGAGGAGTATGCAGATTCCATATACCTGTCCATAGAGAACGAGGGGGTTGGAATGATGTTGACGCATGGCTTTTGTTCTCTTTTGCCCCTTTCTCTCGGATGTAGTTGTGTCCACTTTTAACAGTGTACTTACCTGCTTGTGTACCCGTCCATATGAGCTGGTCATTCTCAGTTTGAGGCTTAATTGGGATTGCGAGAACTTCGCGTACTATTTGCTCATCAAAGTGCTCTCTCAAAGCTACTTCATTCCAGCGATTTTCCTCCCTTAAGATAAATTCAGAGACAAGTTGTGGTTCATCCCTTTTTGCAGGGCCTACTAGTGCTCCTCTCCTCAACCATTTATCTTCCCTGGTTTTAATTTTTGTACCATTCCCTACTGCCCACATCACTGATGGTGATGTGGAATCTCTCCCCAAGAGCAAACTTTGCCAACCCCACGATGGGCGTTGTTCCTTTCCTGCTCGCCAAAAATCTCCTCGAGGAAAATAGAGTCCTTTGAACAATTGGCTCCGGAGGGAGGTCGAGCTGTTACTTATTCGCCAAGCCTGTTTTGCTAACATGGCTTTGTTAAAATCAAGTAGGTCTCGGAATCCCAATCCTTCCCTATCTTTTCGCCTCTCCAAAATATCCCATCTTTTCCAGTGAATTCCATTCTTAGCTTCATTTGTTCTCCACTAGAATGATGCTATTTTCTGCTCTATTGCTTTGCATACTGACACAGGGATTTTGAAAATGGACATGGCATATTGCAGGAGGGCTTGCACCACTGTTTTGATTATGATTTCTGTCCCTGCTTTTGACATCAATTTCTCCTTCCAACCTTCAAGTTTTGCCGTCACTCGTCCCAAAATCCAGGCAAACATTTGTTTCTTTGATACTCCCCAATCCGAAGAAATCCCAAGATATTTCCCCGTTTTATCAGAAATAGGTACTCTTAGTTCCCTTGCCATATTCTCTTTTAAGCTCTGAGGGCAGTGCCATATTCTCTTTTAAGCTCTGAGGGCAGTCCCTGCTGAAGTAAATCCCAGATTTGTAAAAATTTACTGCTTGTCCAGAAGCTACACCATATTGGTTCAAAATTGCTGCCAAGTTTTGACATTCCAGAATCTTCCCGTCTAGAAAGAAAATAGAGTCATCCGCAAAGAGTAAGTGAGAAAGGGTAGGACATCACCTGTTGAGTTTAATCCCTTTAATGCTGCCATTATCAACCGCTGTCTTCATGAGTGTGGATAATACATTAGCCACCAGAATAAATAAGTAGGGAGATAATGGATCCCCCAGCCTAATCCCTTGTGTTGGCTGGAAGTATTGAAGTGGCTCTCCATTAAACTTGACACTAAACGAGACGGTTGTGACGCATTGCATTACCCAACCTACCCACTTTTCATCAAAACCTATTTTAATTAAGCATGCCTCCAGGAAATCCCACTCCACTCAATCGTATGCCTTTTTCATATCAAGTTTCAAAGCGGCTTGGAATTTGTTCTTTCTCTTGCGTATTCTAATTTGATGTAGTACCTCCTGCACAAACGCACTCTGTTCTGTAGCTATCAAATCTGGCAACAATGGTTTGAGCCTATACGCCATTACTTTAGAGATGATTTTATAACCAAAGTTGCACAAGCTTATGGGACGATACTGGTCTAACCTCTTGGGATTAGGGACTTTTGGGATAAGTGAAATATGAGTCTTGTTTAACTCTGGCTGCATGTATCCAGTATTGAAAAAGTCCTTCACCACTTTAAAAACCTCACTTTGGATCTCCTCCCAGTTATTCTGGTAAAATAGCCTGCTGAAGCCATCCGGCCCTGGTGCTTTAGAGACACCAAGTTGGAAAACTGCACTTTTTACTTCTGCCATAGTGACATCGGCCAACAACAAATGGTTCATTTCTTCTGTCCCCACTCGAGAGCATTGATCCAAGACCAGAGAAAACATCTGGGGGCCTGTAGATTGGTATAGTTCTTGAAAGAATTGCACCGTAGTTTCTTTTAGTAGGCTTGGTTCTTCAGCCCAAATTCGTTCTGATATTTGCAACATTGAAATTCTGTTTCTCTGCCGTCACTGAATAGTGGTAGCATGAAAGAATTTAGTATTTTTGTTGCCCCATTTCAGCCAATTAATTCTTGATCTCAACCCCCAGTACATCTCTTCCTGTTTCCATAACTTCTCAATCCCCCCCTGTAAGTACTTGATCCTGTCCACTCCACTATACCTGTCAGTACAATTTATGCTCTGTCAAAGTTCTTGCTTTAGTGAGCCTATTCTTTTCAATCCATTCCCAACAGTCTTTTTACTCCACTTGGACAAGGCAATAGACCCTGCATGCAATTTCACAACTAAATTCCTTCCTGCCTGATCAGGGGAGTTCCAAGTCTCTTTAATAACTGTTTTGCATTCATCATGCTCAAGCCAAAATGCCTCGAACTTGAACTGCTTTCTTCGTTTCACTGGGTTGGGCTTAAAGGATAATAAGATGGGCCTATGATCTGATTCTATGGCTGGAAGAGCAAATGCTTCTGCTTCAAGGAAAATTAACCTCCATTCAATGTTACAGACAACCCTGTCAAGTCGTTCTTTGATGAGTTCATCCCTATCCCTATTATTAGACCAGGTAAAAGCACATCCCTTACTCTCTATATCCATCAATGAGCATGTATCTAGAGATTTCTGGAAAGCTGACATTCTATAGTTCTCAGCCATTCGCTTCCCTGCTTTCTCCCAATGGAATAATACTTCATTGAAGTCCCCTAAGCACACCTAAGGTAGCACATTCGTGGTACTTGTCCATCGCAGTTCCTCCCATAGTTGAATCCTTTTTTGAAGACATACGGAGTGTGAACAAAAGTGACTCATTTTCTTACCACTCTCCATTTCTTCACATTCTAAATTGACATAGTCCTGTGACTGAGAGTCTATTTCCAGGACAACTCTATCATCCCAAAAGACAGCTAACCCTCCAGCAGAACCCACAGGATTTACTACCATACAATTCTGGAACTGAAGTCTTCTTTTTATTCTCTGAATTACCACCTCTTTGTTTTTAGTCTCCATCAAGAAAACAACAGTGGGCCTATAGCAAGCCACTAGGGCTCTTAGTTGTTGAATTGTCAAGGGTGTGCCCAACCCCTGACAGTTCCAACAGAGAAAATTCATTTTTCATTTGGTGGCTTATTAGGGCTAGCCACCAAAGCCCATATGTCCCTATCCTCTGTCATGTGAACTGGTGTTTCAAGTAATTGGGTTTCATCCAACCAATTGGGAGTTGGAGAAGGGGATTGATAAGGGCTAACCTTCCTCTGTTTTTTACTTGACGGTGTCTTTGGTTCCTTGCTGCATTTACCTTTTAAGCTGTGTGTGCTGGTCTGGTCTAGCAACTTGCCCTTGCCCTTTCCCTGGGTGGGTCCCGTGAGCAAAAAAGTTCCCTGCCCTGCATCTGAGTTAGCTGAATTGTGTGCAATGTTTTCTACAGTTTGAGCAAGCAAGGGTTCAGTTCCTCGCTTTTTGGATTTCCCAGAGGCATACTGGGAAAGGGTATACAGGATACAGACCCCCTTGGGGTTGGCAAAGTATACTTATGGGAAGAGATTCTATCTCAGATTTTGCAATGTGGACTGTGGGAACAGGAGAAGCCACCAGCACTGGAGAGGACACATGGTTAAAAAGCGGAGTAATTGGAGGACTAGAAAAAAGAAAGATGACCCCTGTGTAGGTAGCTGAGCTTATAAACCAGGAGGAGAATTCCTGGAACGAACCTCTACTTCCAAATATTTTCGAAGAAGACAGTGAAGGAAATTCTTGCTGTTCCTCTTAGAATGCAATCAACTCCAGATAAATTGGTGTGGACATATTCAATAACAGGAAATTACTGAGTGAAGATTGGCCACAAAAACTCACAGAGAAGAGAACAACCAAAAAATTCCAATGGCCTCTTCCTCTTTCATGGCTCCTCGGGCTCTATGGAATAAGATTTGGAAAATGCAAACAATCTTTTAGATTAGAATCTTCCTATGGAATGCATGCTAAAATAATCTACCCACTGGTAGTGCTCTCATCTAAACACACATAATTTTAGAGTTATTATTGTTACGTCAAAAGACGAGTCCGTGAGTTAATTTTAGTTTGGTTCATTCGTACCCCCTTTGCCATTCTAAAATGATGCCAAGAGTCACTCCTTATCCAAACCCTTTGACCCTAGTGACCACTCCCGACCTCATTAGACCGGGCTGTTATAGAAACCTCAACGGAAGGTGCGATCGTCTGCATCTTTCAAAACTCAGAGGAAGAAATTCATTTAAAAATGTCACATCAGCATTTTCCGTTAGACAAATTGACGGTGTTAATTTTAGGACTCGATTGAACCAATTTTACAAGTTTTAGGACTTGATTGCACTTTTTGAAAGTTTTACGACTCAATTGCATTTTCGTAACAAATTTTATGACTTCTAGTGAATATATCCCAAAAAGATCTATGCACCTTCTGTTGCCATTCTTTTGATTGTGAGGAAAAGTTCCAAACTTTGTGCCTGATTAATGAGAATGATCAGTTGGGTATGTCAATTTTTCAAGGCATTCTCTTTCTTGTTACATCCTTTTTCCTGCTCCCTTTCCTCGATCCCTGCAATTGGTTGAACTCACGACTAGTGTGTCCTCTCTTTTTCAGGGGATCACAGGGATATATGTGCAATGGAGCAGAAATACAGTTCAAGGTCAATGGCTGGTGAATTTTGAGCGGTCTGGTTGTTAGACATTCGATCTTCAAACGCGTAGTGCTATACTTCCAAAACATGTTGCTGCACTTGTTAGGCACCAAAAGGATCCCCTCAGAGCATTCGAGTTGT
Source organism: Syzygium syzygioides (assembly GCA_031216285.1). Classification (NCBI taxonomy): domain Eukaryota; kingdom Viridiplantae; phylum Streptophyta; class Magnoliopsida; order Myrtales; family Myrtaceae; genus Syzygium; species Syzygium syzygioides. The sequence goes on along the minus strand of CM062243.1, from coordinate 3,137,813 downwards.
TCGATTCAGTTAGAAAAGAAGATGGCTTCAAGCGCATGTTGTCAACTTACACATACATGATTGAAAAGCTCAGGTTTCATGGATTGCTGGAGGCTATGGAGTATTTGCTGTCAGAGAATAGAACAAACATCAATGCGGTTTACTGGAAGGAGTCTATATTGGGGCCATGAGAAGTAGAGGAAGGAGTGGCAAGATTCATTAGGCTGTCAATGTGTTTAAGAGGATGGATATCTACAATTGCAGGCCGTCGGTCCAATCTTGCAATTTGATCATGAATATACTGATTGAGAATAGTTACTTTAATAAAGCTCACAAAGTGTATCTGTGGATGAGGGATAAAGGGATTGCTCCTGATGTGTACACCTTCACAATCAGGATAAAGACCTTTTGTCGGGCAGATAGGCCTCATGCTGCTTTAAGACTTCTCCGAAATATGACTTCTCAGGGTTGTGATCACAATGCTGTTGCATACTGTACTGTCCTTGGTGGGTTCTATGAACAGAATTATCGATGTGAGGCATATGAATTGTTTCTTGAGATGCTTAGTTTAATTATTCATCCTGATATTACAATATTCCATAAGCTTATTCATATATTTTGCAAGAATGGGGACATCCAGGCAAGTGAAAAGCTTCTTGCCAATGTCCTGAAGACGGGATCAAGTCCAAATTTGTTCACGTTCAATATTTTCATTCAGGGACTTCGCAGGAAAGGCGCTCTTGTTGAGGCTGTGAGGTTGGAAAGTATAACTGCAGAGGGTTTGACTCCGTGGGTTGTCATGTATAACACTTTGACTGATGGCTTGTGTAAGAATTCTAGGGCTGTGGAAGATGAAAGCTTTTTGAGTAAAATGGTGAGTTGTGGGCTTGACCCAGACGACTATAGATACAACACCAAAATCAATGGATACTGCAAAGTTGGTCTGAGAGAAATTGCAGATAAGATTCTCAACGATGCAATTTTGGAGGGATTTGTGCCAGATCAGTACACATATTGTTCTCTGTCAGCCAGGCTATGGCTTTGTTTAATGAGGTTTCACGACGAGGAGTCAAATTTGATGTCGTTCTCTACAATACAGTGATCAGAGGCTTTTCCCAGAAGGGGCTTATAATGGAACTGAAATGTCCCAAAATTTAGTTATTAATGGACTTTGCAAGATGGGTTGCGTATCTGGTGCTTATGATGCTACAACCAGAGGGTACATTCCCGACATGTTTACTTTCTATACATTGGCTGATGACTGTCGTAAGCAATTGAAGTTGGATCGTGCAGCTAGAGAGAATGTGCAGTTATGGTGTTTTTCCAGATGTGACCGACCACATATAATTCTTTGTTGTTGAATGGCCTATGCAACAAGGCTTCAAAGTTTGAACATGCGATGGAAATTTTTGACGCGATGGTTGGGAAACAGTGCAACCCTAAAATCATTACTTAATATATACTCATTGAGAGCATCATGCGAGGCTCGCAAAGTAAAGTAAGCTTTGGATTTTGCTTGATAAGATCAAAATAAAGGGGAATTACTCCAGATATTGCGAGTTGTCACACTGGTTAATGGGCTTTGTTATCATGGGGAGCCGCATTAAGCCTACAATTTTTGCAGGAAAGTGGAAGAGCATTGCAAGGTTTCTCATACGACAGCAACATAGAATATAATGATTAATGCTTTTCTAAGGAAACTACATATTCATCTGGCAGCGAAGCTTTTTCATGAGATGAGTGTCAGAGGTTGCCTGATGGTTTCTCTAAAACAGGGGATGTTGACTCTAAATATAACCTTCGACTCGAAAAAATTGATTAGGGTTTCTTCCAAATGACAGTAAGACCCTCTACTTAAAGGGCTCAAATATCAAAACAGAATATTTCATGGACAACATATTGGAAAAATAATACATATAGGCTCCGTTTGTTTTGCAAAAAATGAACGATTTAGAAAACGTTTTCCTAATAATGATGGATCCTATAGCTTGAAATAATTAGTTAATGAAAAAGGCTTTCATTTTTAACAATAATTTATGTCTAAACATTTTCGGGAACGATAGGTATATTTTTCGTTCAACCATTTTCGTAAGCGATATAAACAATCAAATTAAAGAAAATATTTTCAAATCACGTATTTTATTTTTTTCCCTCAATACTGTCATGATTTTGTATGGATCATGAGCCATGCATTGCAGGTGCTCTGTCTCACATTGCCGTTTTTCGTTCGTCAGAGTCACATTTGTGTTGCCGAAATCTAGTGCTGCTTGCTCTTCCTCCTTCGATGGTATTCTTTCGGCCCTATCGAACTTCTGTTCTTTTTTTTTTTGGTCGAAGAGCGAACTTCCATTTGATTTGCTGTTATTCGATACAACGATCTTGCGAGAGAAGAGAGACGTTAAAAATTGAAGATTTTTAAGGGGAGGTTTGCCAGAGGAAGAGAGTGTTGATGTTTAGAGTTAGAGAGAAAAACGACAAAGTGTTTTTAGTGGCTCAACCTCAATTACAGTTGTATGATATGTATTTATAAGAGTGATTAATTATAGAAAGGATAATTAAGGAAATACCCCATCATACATATAAATTACACATTAATACTCCTTCTCAATCCTAAGTAGGTGTTATAACTAAGAGATTGGATCTCAATAACACGTGACGCGGACTAAATAGTCCCTTGGTGAAGATATCTGTCAATTGATCCATTGTAGGCACGTAGCGAACATGTAGATCTTCGGAAGCAACCCATTCTCGAACAAAGTGATAATCCAACTCAATATGTTTGGTGCAAGCATGAAAAACAGGGTTGATAACAAGATAGGTGGTAGAAATGTTATCATAATAAATGTTATCACATAGCAATAGCAAACAAGGTCTGTTTGGTTCAACTTTCTCAAGGGACTTTGAGCCTCCAAAGCCCATTAGGGAAAATATAAGGTGTTTGCCAAGTGTTTTTGGGGCTCCATTGGCTAAATACCTTGAGAATGTTGAAAGCCCGAGGTAGGTAGGGAGGTGCTTTGTGGAGTGTTTAATGACTTTTTTTCTTTCCATTATTGCCCTCACTAATAATTGTGTGTTTCACTTTTGCCCTCAAAAGTTACTATTGATCTTCTTCAGTCATTGTCTTTCATCTTCTTCAACACATCGTCTTTGTGCTCAATTGCTAAGTAGTCGAGGTCAAGTCGCCAATCACTGGTCACCAAGGTCAAGGTCGACGGTCAACCCATTGTCTCTTTGTTTTTGGGGCTCCATTGGCCAAATGCTAGCTTTGGGTTTGTTGAAAGCCCAAGGCAGGTAGGGAGGTGCTTTGGGCTTTCAACATTCTCGGAATGCTATTGTGGGAAGTTTAATGACTTTTTTTCTTTTCATTATTGCCCTCATTAATAATTATGTGTTCCACTTTGCCCTCAAAAGTTACTATTGATCTTTTTTAGCCATTGTCTTTCATCTTCTTCAACCCATTGTCTCTGTGCTCAATTGCTAAGTAGTCGAGGTCAAGTCGCCAGTCACCGGTCACCAAGGTTAAGGTAAGTGATCACTGAGGTCGAGATCCCACAGGTCAAGGGTCAACGTCGAAGTCACGCATCCTCTGCGGCCCTCGCTCGGGTCGCTTCAACCATTGAAGGGCCACATCTAAGCCGCCCGGCACTCACACAACTCCAACGTTGCCTCACCTGGCGATGCGCATCATTTGTAGCCCTTGCTTGGCTCGTTTCAACCATCGAAGGGCCAAATCTACGTGGCCCCGTAGTCGTGCGACCTTGGCGTTGCCTCATCTAGCGTTGCGCATCCTCCACGGCCCTCGCCTGGGTTGCTTCGACAGTCGAAGGGCAAAATCTAGGTCGCCCCGCGGTCGTGTGACATCAACAAAGTATTGTTTGGTGTGGCACGATCAATCTCAGGTGCTACACTGTAGCCAATAGGAGAGAGTTAGTGTTTTGATGAATTGGGGCTTTCGGATTGAGGATTTGCAGAGAATGGGGGATGGGAGAGATGCTGCAAACTCAAGCCCTCTCTTCAATGAGGAAGATGAATAGTGCCATTGTTTTTCTTTTTATTTTATTTTAAAATAATTTGCAAAAAGCTACACTAAAAAGTAAGCAACCAAATGCATTTGCTTTGAGCAAAATACCCTTTCCCCAAAGAGTCTTGGGGAAATGGCTTTGCATTTTCTCAAACTTGAATCAAATAGGGCCTATCCAAATAGTCTCAATCACACATTGAGCGATAGCATGATACTCAACCACTGCACTAGAACAAACCCATGGTGGGTTGCTTCTTGGCACTTCATGAAACAAGATTGGTACCTAGAAAAACACAAAAATAGGAGGTGGACCGTCTAATATCAGAGCATGCAGCCCAATCTACATCCCCATAAGCAGTCAATGAAGTGGGAGAACACTGCTCAATGAGCAGTCCGTGGGTGGAGGTGCTAGCTAAATATCGCTATATACGTTTGATGGCCTGAAGGTGAGGTAATCGCAATTGATGCATGAATTGACTAACCAAATTCATAGCAAAACTAATATCTGGTCTGGTCATAGACACATACTGTAGAGCACCAACCATTTGTCAATACAACGTCGGAGAAGCGAGAACCTCACCATCGTTAGCAAACAATAAAGTCTTCAAGACTAGAGGAGTAATTACAGGCTTGACCTTAACATGGCCAAACTTGGGCAAAGGGCTATCAAAATACTTGGCTTGAGATAAAAACGTACCATCAAAGCGGTGATGAGCCTTAATGCTAAGGAAATAGTGAAGTGGTCCAAGATCCTTCATAGCAAATTTCTATAAGAGTCGAGTAATCAAATACCGTAACAACTTGGGAGTATCACCGGTGACAAGGATATCATTAACATACAGTAGAAGATACATACGACCCCAAGAAGAAGCATAGACGAATAACCAAGGATCGGCTTTACTCGCCATGAAGCCCAAAGATAATAAAAACCTATTGAAGCGATGAAACCATGCACGTGGAGCTTGTTTAAACCATAAATGGCTTTCTGGAGTGGCACACATGATTTGGGAATTCAGGATGAGAGAAACCAGGAGGTCGGCGCAAATAAACTTCCTCACAAAGTATGCCGTGCAAAAAGGCATTCTTGACATCAAGTTGACATATGGTCCATCTCGAAGAAATTGCAATAGAGAGAACAACCCAAATTGTAGTGGGTTTAATGACCGGCTAAAAGTCTCGTCATAGTCCAGTTCGACCTACTGCTTAAATTCCTATGCAACGAGGCAAGCTTTGAAGCATTCCACATCTCCATTGGATTTTTCCTTAATCTTAAAAATCCATTTACAATAGACTAAATTCTTAGAAGGATCATGTGGTACAAAATCCCACGCGTGATTTATGACCAAGGCATTAAATTCATCTGCCCTGGCCGCTTTCCAATGTGGGTCAAGAATGGCCTTAGAGTAGCAAGTTAGTGTCTCTTCATGAAAAAAATGAGAGAGATTAAAAATTTTCCTTAGTTTAAAAATTCTAGATTTGGCACAAGTTTGCATAGGATGAGTCGGAAGAGAAAAAATGGAAGTGGTGGAGCTAGATAGAGATGTAGAGGGGATTTGCGGGTTTGTTATGAGAGGAATTTGGTTGGGAGAAGAGTGAGGTTGGGACATAGTGATTGAGTTCGGAGGGAGGATTGGTGGAAGTGAAAAAGAATTGGAAGTAGATTGAGTAGTTCAAGAGAAGGAGAGAGGCAAATTAGGAGGTTCAGCTTGAGAAAAAGAAAGAGGCGGATGAGCTGCTTGAGGGCCAAAGGAGGTGAAGGAAGAATAGATTGATTAGAATAAACAAAAAGTGGAGGAGGTGATCTAGAACAGTAGGATATGGGACTAAGATTTGAAGGTTTTGTTGAAAAGGGAAAATTCTTCTTATCAAACCCAACGTGACGACTAATAAAAACACAACCACGACCACACAACCGATCAAGGTAATGATAGCCTTTATGATTTGATGCATACCCAAGAAATACACATGGCATAGAATGAGGTGCTAGCTTATGAGAGACACAAGACGGAAGAAAATGATAACAAGCACATCCAAAAACTTGAAAGAACAAGTGCTCAAACTTGAACCCAAATAAACAGTGAAAAGGAGAAATATTAGATATGACAAGAGTGGGAAGTCGATTAATAGTGTAGACAGTAGTGAGAAGAGCATCGACCCAATATGAAGGAGGCATATGAGTATGGATTAATAAAATTCGAGACATTTTAACTAAGTGTCTGATTTTACGTTCCGATAGACCATTTTAAGATGGGGTGTTTGGATATGAAAAATGTTGAATAAGACCATTTTCACGTAAGTATGTTTAGAACGTATTACTAGTATATTCACCTCCCCCATCAGTTTGTAAAAATTAATTTTGGTATTACACAGATTTTCGATAAAACAACGAAAGTGATGAAAGTGTGTAAATACTTTAGATTTAATTTTCATGGGAAGTACCCAAGTGAACCGAGAATAATCATCAATGAATAACACAAAATATTTGACACCAAAATTAGAGAAAATTGAACTCATCCATATATCAGAATGAATTACAACTAAAGGAAAAAATGCATGATGACTAACAGACTCAAAAGGCAATCAATGAGATTTGCCTACAAGACATGGCTCACTTGATATTGACTAAGAACTAGAATTGCAAACACAACTCAAAGCTTATTTATTTGGATGGCCAAGACGAGTATGCTAGCGAGTGAGTGAAGCAAAGGAAGCCACGATAGAATGTGAATGAGATGACACCATTGAGTTGGAAATCGGATAAAGACCATGAGAAGAATCAGCTTAGAGGAGAACTTTCCTAGTTTGTTTGTCCTTCAAAGAAAAAGATGAACCATTAAAATCAATGATACAAGAATTTTTACGGCAAAGTTGAGCAACTTAGGAACATGATAGACGTGAGATAATAGTAAAGATCAAGAACTTGTACGTAAAATGGCTCTACTAACTTGCTTAACAGGCAATAAACGACCATCACCAACCTAGACTTTTGTCGATTCATAAAAAGGTCTAGGATTTAGGATGTTGCCAATATCACTTGTCATGTGTGTCGTCGCTCCACTATCAAGATACCAAATTGAATCAGAGGTCTCACCAACCGAGAGAGCTAAGAATGAGTCTGACAAATCAGTAGTAGCGTTAAAAGCATAGTTGAATCATTGGCGACATTGTAGTACGGCGTACCCAACTCCATTACATATCTGACAAGTAAGATAAGGCCTAGATCTGAGAATACCTCCTTGTGTGAAAAAGAGAACATAGGGCTTTGAACCACCACGAGACCGACCAGAGGAGGTGGAGGAGGCATAGGGAGCCAATAATGATTGCAAACTAAACCGATCATAGGAAGATTGCCAACTTGATTTATTACGCGAGAATCGTCCACCTTGTCCCCAACCATATCTATGACCTCTAGAATTATGTCCACATCAAGATCCTCGAAACGGTGGACTGAGTGAAGTGGTATAGCTTATCAAAGCATGATGAATATCATATGAAGATGATGCACTCGATTTTCAGAGAAATTGTTCTTCTTGGATGAGGAGGCATGACCACAGATCACCAAAAGAGAGAATTGTAGGGCCGTTTGTGACCATGGTGACAAAAGGATCTTACTCGAATGGGAGCCCATTGAGGGCTTGAATCACCAAGTCCAATTAATTGTGGTGAGAGAGTTTGCAATTAACTTCAGTTGCTGGAGATAATCAAACATTGATTGATCGGGTTTCTTCATAGCATTCTGAAAATCCAATTTTAGTCCAATTTCTTTGACTGCGCAGCGATTAGTAAAACGTTGTCCTAGAGCAAGCCAAATCTCTCGAGATGTTCGAAGGTTATAAACTTCATGAAAAATCTCGACTATGAGGGTCAAATTGATCAAACTACAAATGTATTGATCTGTCTTTACCCAAGTGGAATAGGAAGTATTGACCATTATATTGCCAGTCTGATCATTGATAAGCTTTGGCGAACACGAAAAAGAACCATTCACAAAGCCTAGCAGATCGTTGCAGATTAAAATAGATTTAAAGTGAGATTTCCACAAAAGATAATTATCTGCATTGAGTTTGATGGAGACAAGGCTTATGATGTTGGGAAGAACAAGAGACGACGAGGATGATTGCACAGCTATAATTTGAGCAGCAGCAGAGATCAGAGCAGTAGTGAAGAGGGAAGAAGAGGTGAAAGTGGGCGCAATATTATTAGAAGGCGATGGAAAATTGAGATTAACAGAAAAAGAAGATGGTAGGTAAAGAGATGATAGAGAAGGAGAAAAGTTTAGAGATGTATCAGACATTGTTGAGATAGTAATTGGAGCAAAGGAAGCGTTGATTTGGGGTAGAGATGTTGAAGAATTCGATCCGTTTTCTTGCTCTCATACCATGTTGATGATTAGAGTCAGAGAGAAAACAACGATAAAATGTTTATGGTGACTCAAGCCCAATTAGGGTTATATAGGGTACATATAGAAACATAATTACAGAAATACCCCATAATACACATAAACTACACATTAATAGAGAGATGTCCGGAAACGATAGCCTGCTGCGTGCTGGTCCGGCTTTCGGGGAAATAAATTTGGTTGATCGAAGCAGTCGGTCAGCAAAACGAAGAAAATGTTCCACACGTTTGAAACAAATTTGATCTATGGATTCGATCCAATTGGCGCCACTGTTTGGAAGTTAGCTAAAGAAAATTGCATTAAACAAGGACTTCAATTAATCAAATTGTTGCAGCCGGTCATACTTAACTTCACTACGAAGTCACGCTCCTGCCCTTCTCGTGCCAACTCTGTAATTGGTATTTTCTGATGAATGATCTTCAACTTTGCCATAACATGATTTTCTATTTAGAAAGTTTGCTTGAAATGTCAACTCTGTAATTGGTAATATCCATCGAATTTTTCTTTTGCAATGTAAAAAAAGAAGAAGAAAAGAAAATCATAAGGTATAGTACCATCACCTCAATCAGTTCATGAGTTCTAGATGTTGGACCGGGAAAAATACATCCAAGTGTCTAGTACCACCGCCTCACGTGACGTATTTATTTTGACTCTCTCCTATAAAGGGAGTATTGAATTATTACAAAAAAACAAATGTGTTCACGCATCATGCGAATTCTTTCGTAACTAAGATCGCGCTTTTTTACAGAAAAAACACCGGGAGTAAAAACAGACGGACATAGTTGTACGATAGTTTCGCATCGGGAATTAGGTCGATCCACTAAGATAATTTTACACGGAAACACGAACGGGAGTAAAAATAAGTTATCTTGACTCGAAACACACAAGGATGATGGCACAATCTCAGTGGACCGCTCCACGCAAATTCAATCGGGTATGCTTCCACTACAAAAATATATGAATTTTGCCACGGAAATTTGCGACGGAGAATTTTTCGTTGCTAATTTGCGACGAAATAAAAATTCGTCGCAAATTTGTGACGGGAAAATAAATCCATTGCAAATTTGCGACAGAAAAAAATTCCGTCACAAATTTGCGATGGATTAAAAAAAAATCCGTCGCAAATTTGCGACGAAAAAAATTCCGTCGCAAAATTGTGACGGATTGAAAAAAATATCCATTGCAAATTTTGCGACGGATTGAAAAAAAAATCCGTCTCAAATTTTGCGACGGAAAAAAAAAATCCGTCGCAAATTTGAGACGGAAAAAAAATCCACCGCAAATTTGCGACGGAAAAAAAAAATCCGTCGCAAATTTACGACGGATTGAAATAAAAATCCGTCACAAATTTGCGACGGATTGAAAAAAAAAATCCGTCGCCGCCCTCTCTCAAATTTGCCTGCCCTCACCCCAATTTTTCTCTTTCTCTCTCTGTTAGTCCTCGGATCCCCCCCTTTCCGCCAATCACCTCTCCATCGCTCCCCCCCTCCCCTCCGCTAGCCATGATGGCCACCCTCACCGCCGCCGTTGCCGTTGCCTCCTCCTCCGTCGCCGTACGCCCGTTCTGTGCCCACCAGCCCTCCCTCACCTCGCCCCAGATCTGGGCGAGGTCGAGCAGCCTCGCTCATGGCCGCCGCTCGACCTCGCCGTCGCCTAGATCTAGGCGACGGCGAGGGCGAGCGGTGGTCATGGGCGAGGCCGGGATCCGGTGCTTCGTTGCTGGCTGCGGCGGTTGCGACTTAAGGCTGCCATAACGCCAGTCCCGGAGGTACCCGATTGGTGTGGGGGCTCGCGTTCCTCTCTCTGGCTTTTATGCTGCCCTGCTACGCAGGACGCTCGAGAATTGCGCGAGGTGACGTTTCGAAGTGCGCTGCATTCTTCTTCTTTTCCTTTTACGTTTGTTTGTGTCGCTGTGTTCGGGTTTTGTGAGCTGTGCGGATAGTGCTTGCGGGGGGAGTGGTGATTGTTTGCTTCTGACGAGTTTGAAGTTCGGAGGGCGTGGAAATTGACGTGAATTTTGGGTTTTTGGGGAGCCGGTGTTGGTGATGAATTTGGAACTTGATATCGTGAAATTTACCATCTTGACTGCTGCGTAGATGGGTATGCGTTTCTTGTGACCTATAAAGGCGGCGAATTTAAGCTGCTTGTGTTACGAGGAGTAGCTTCGTAGCTGGTTCGATGTTCGGGGTTGATTGGTGGACCTAAAACTAGCCCTCGGTAGGCTCGAGAAGGCGGGTTCTGGGGGCTATGATATTTTGAGTTGAGTAGGGAATGTTTCCTTTTGAATGTGCATTTGTTTGGTTGTTGTTTTCTTGTGAAGGTGCTGGCTTGTTTTGGGGCATATATCTTTGAGTAGCTTCTGTGGTCTTTTCTTTCTCAATAGGTAATGTGATAAGATGCTACCACCTATGCTACCTCCTCTTCCTCTTAAGACATATTTTCGGAAAAATGGAAAGAAGCAAGATGAAGTGGCGTTAAAGGAGATAGTGGCTGAACAAATCAAGCCACGTATGGGAGAAGTTAGAGAAAATCTTGGGAAATCAGCCCCACTTTCCCATAGTGCTTCGGCTGCGTTTGGTTCAGCATCGGGAAGGGGCTTTCAGCCCCGAAAGCCCCTTCCCAAAAATGCTGAACCAAACGGTTAGCATTGAGCATTGAAAATGCTCAAAACTAGCATTTTCAATGCTGAAAGCCCAATGCTGGCCGGACTAGCTTTGGGCTTTCAGCCTTGAACCAAATGCCAAAATCATTTTTATACTTCCCAAACTACCCTCACTCAAATTTCAATATTCCGGCTTTGCCCTCTCGGTACTGTTCATCTTCTTCACCAAAGGGACTCCGGTGAGGGCGACGGCGAAGGTCCGGCGAGGTCGCCCGACCCAGGCGACGGCCGCCCGGGGTCGGGCGACCGCCCAGGCGTGGCCGCCTGGGTCGCGCGACCTCAAGCGGCGGCCGGCCAGCCTGAGGTCGCGCGACCCAGGCCGACGGCCGCCTGGGTCGCGCGACCCAGGCCGACGGCCGCCTGGGTCGCGCGACCCAGGCCGACGGCCGCCTGAGGTCGCGCGACCCAGGCCGACCGCCGCCTGAGGTCGCGCGACATCAGGCGACGGTCGCCCGAGGTCGGCGTCCCTCGCCGGGGGTCGCTCGACGACGGGCAATGGCCGCCAGTGCCAGATCTGGCTCAGCGGCAGCCATAGCCCTTCGCCGGAGCTGTAGCCCTCGCCGGAGCCGACGAAGGGTATTTTTGCCTTTTTTTTTTATAAAACCCCCCAAAGCTCGTTTGTAAAAAAAATTAACCAAACACCACTTTGGTCAAAGTAGCTTTGCAAATGAGTTTTTACCAAACGCCATTTGCATTTTTCATAAAGGGCTTTCACCCAAAGGTATTTGTATTCCCAAAGTAGCATTCCAAATTCTGAACCAAACGCACGGGTTTTAGTAGTGAGTTAGTCTTTTCTAGAATTTAGCAAGTTGTTGTTTTGTTCATCTTTATTTAAATGCTTTGGTTATGCACAGTTGTAGACAGAAAAAAGATTATGATCTATTGTTCCCTTTCAATCTCAATTCTCCTCTCCTTCTCCGACTCTTCTTTTCTCTCTCTCTCTCTCTCTCTCTCTCTCTCTCTCTCTCTCTCTCTACTTCGGGTTGCCACCATTTTGGTATCAGAGCCAGTCGAACCATCATGGTGAATACTCGTTCCAGCTCTTCGAACCTCGACTCCCAAAACCCACCCCCAACACACAACCAACCCTGCTACCTACGCCTCCACACACCTCTCCGCTTACCAACCTTCCTACTGAATCCCTCTCAGCCCCACCACCAGATGCTGACACCTCTACCCAACAATTTGCCTTCATTGCGGCTTGCCTCACAACAATCGATTCCCTGGTGGCTGACGTGGCAGCGCTCAAGGAGCAATCCAGCGGTGTACCACCAACCGAATCCTTACCTAGCGCTTCCAACAAGACCAGAGCCAAGGAAATTTCCTTCGGACCAAGGGAGCATAGGAAGTCAGTTTGGTCCGAGACGGAAGATGATGAGACTGACAACCCATGGGGGCATCGCAATCAAACCCGACGGCCATACACAAAAATGGAATTTCCAAAATTTGAGGGAGGAGACCCTCGTGGATGGATACTCAAGCGGAGAAATATTTCCGCTATTATGAAACGCCCGATGAATTGAAAGTTGACGTCGCAGCAATGTACCTTGAGGGTGATGCGCTGGATTTGTTCGCTTGGATTAACAAAGAGCGGACGTTGGTCTATTGGGAGGAACTTGTTAAAGCCCTACAAGAGAATTACGGACCGGCGGAATTTCAGAATCCCGACGAACACTTGTGCAGAATATGTCAAATTGGATCTGTACAGGAGTATCGGCAAGAATTTGCCAAACGTTCAGCTCGGGTTTCCAACTGGCCAGAGCACTGCTTGTTAGGGGTGTTCCTCAATGGACTAAAAGAGGAACTCAGGGCTGATGTTCGTATTCATAAACCGCGGACTGTCTACAAGGCTATGAGCCTAGCTTTAGAGTTTGAAACCAAGCTCGGCTCGGGGCGTGGAACAAGGGGATCTAACTGGTCCAACTCGAACCGTCCTCCACCTACTGCCTCTTCCTTCCCTTTTCGTCCCACGCTGGTTACGGGTGTTCAGCATGTCCCAACTACGGCGAATGTTAATTTGCGCAACACAGGGACATCAAATCTACCTTCCAACCTAACAACTTCAGCACGACTTTCAGCTGGGGAGCGCCAAAACCGCATTGCGAAAGGCCTATGCTTCCGATGCAATGAGAAGTTTGCTCCAGGACATCGTTGCAAGCTATCATCTTTTTCTCTCATGGAGACGAATGATGCGGAAGACGCTACAGATGAGCAGCTGGTGGAGTGTGGCGAAGGAGAAGAACTTGAGACAGATTTTGCGAAAATTTCATTACATGCGATTCTGGGAAAAGCCAGTGGCACAACCATGAAGCTTAAGGGTTCTTTAATGGGCTCGCCTGTCCTCATATTGGTTGATAGTGGATCAACCCATAATTTTATCACTTCATCGCTAGTAGCATCGATGAATATTCCCATTGAAAAGATAGTGCCTTTTGGTGTTCAGATTGGTAATGGGGAAGTCATACGATGTAATCAAGTTTGTCGTAAGGTACCAGTATAGCTACCGGGTTTGCAGATTACCCAGGACTTCTATCCATTCACCATTGGAGGGGCTGACTTAGTATTGGGGATCAAAGGGCTTGCGTCGCTCAACACTGTGCAAGCAAATTGGAATGAGATGTTTATGATCTTTTATACAGATGGAAAGCGCTATCGGCTTCAAGGAGTTCCAGCACTATCTAAAGCTGAAGCCTCTTTTCAAGCCATTTCAAAGCTCAACGTCACCAAATCTATAGTGACACCAGGTAACCCTTCTCCACCAGCAGTAAATTGTTTATTACATGAATTTGAGGCTGTCTTCGCTGAGCCCACAACACTTTCGCCCTTCCGATCTCACTCTCATGCCATCCCATTACTACCCAATTCCAAGCCACCCAACATTAGACCTTACCGATACCCATATCACCACAAAGCTGAGATTGAGAAGCAAATCGATGAGCTTCTCCAAGCTGGTTTCATCCGCCCCACTTCAAGCCTCTTTGCTAGCCCTGTCCTCTTAGTCCAGAAGAAAGATAACACTTGGAGATTATGTGTAGACTATAGGGCTCTAAACCAAATGACCATACCCGACAAGTACCCCATTCCCAATATAGATGAGCTCTTGGATGAACTACACAGAGCCACAATTTTTTCCAAAATTGACCTTCGCTCGGGCTATCATCAAATTCGCGTTCATCCCCCTGATATCCACAAAACTGCTTTCCGCACCCATTCAGGCCATTATGAGTTTGTGGTTATGCCATTTGGCCTCACAAATGCCCCCTCAACTTTTCAATCAGCCATGAATGACCTTTTCCGTCCCTACCTTCGAAAATTTGTCTTAGTCTTCTTCGATGACATCCTAATATACAGCCCCACCTTGGACCAGCACCTCACCCATCTACAATTAGCCCTTGAAGTATTACAAACACATTCATTCTTGGCCAACGCGAAGAAATGTCTTTTTGGGCAACCACAACTTCGATTTTTGGGTCACGAGGTCAGCAGCCAAGGAGTTGGCGTTGATCAAGACAAAGTGCAAGCTGTGTTGAATTGGCCGATACCTAAGAATGTCAAGGAGTTGCGTGGATTCTTGGGTCTCACTGGGTATTATCGCCGCTTTGTGAAGAACTATGGATTGATTGCGCGGCCTCTTACAGATTTGACTAAGAAGAATGCATTTCAATGGTCCAAGCGGGCGGATTTGGCGTTCGATCAGTTGAAAACTGCACTCACCACTGTTCTTGTTCTTGGGCTACCCAATTTTGGCCGCCCCTTCACAGTAGAGTGCGATGCATCTTCAGAAGGAGTGGGTGCTGTCCTCTTGCAATCTGAACACCCTATTGCATACTTTAGTAACGGTTTTTCCTTTTCTAACCGTTATAAATCTACTTATGATCGTGAGTTACTCGCTTTGGTTTGGCTTTGCAAAAATGGAAGCACTATTTGTTGGGGCAACATTTTTTTGTGAAAACTGACCATTGCAGCCTTAAGTATTTGTTGAATCAGCGCATCACCACTAACGAACAGCAGCTCCTTCTTTTGAAATTGCTCCCTTTCGACTTCACCATACTATACAAATCTGGGAAGACGAACCAAGGGGCTGATGCATTGTCACGACGGCCACAACATGCAGATTTTATGGCCTTAGCTCTACCTGTCAATATGGATTTCCTGACCTTGCCCAATTCTTTACACCGCGATCCATACACTAAGGGTATCATTGAAGCTCTCCAACAGGATCCGTCTTCCAAACCTGATTTTCACATTGCTAACAACAAGCTCTTCAACAAAGACAGGCTGGTCATTCTGGATGATTCCTCCCTACGGTCAAAATTATTGGCCGAATCCCATGATTCATTAGTCGGAGGACATGGCGGTTATCTCAAGACACTTAAACGCCTCAACTCGTGTTTTTTCTGGCCTCAAATGAAGCAAGATGTGAAGCGCTATGTTCAGAATTGCATGGTTTGTCAACAAACAAAGTACCAAACACTGGCACCAGCAGGCCTTTTACAGCCACTACCTATTCCAGAAAGAGTTTGGGAAGACATTTCACTTGATTTTATCACAGGGCTTCCAAAGTCTGGTGGATACGACACCATCCTGGTAGTCGTGGATAGACTCACCAAATATAGTCATTTTGTTTCACTGACCCATCCTTTTACTGCCAAAACTGTGGCTGCTCTTTTTTGCAGAGAGATCGTGAGATTGCATGGCATACCCCTTTCTATATCATCCGATCGTGACCCGCTTTTCCTGAGTGCTTTTTGGCAAGAGCTATTCCGACTCAGTCAAACTAGGCTTCGAATGGGCACTTCTTACCATCCCCAATCAGACGGGCAAACGGAAGTGGTAAATCGTTGTTTAGAAGGCTACTTGCGATGTTTCGCACATGAAAGACCAGCAACTTGGAGCAAATACATCTCCTAGGCAGAATTTTCCTTCAACACAGGGTTCCATACTTCAACTGGAACCACTCCTTTCAAGGCGCTCTACGGAAGAGATCCTCCATAGCTTCACCCTTTTATTCCGGGAGAAACACACACTGCTGAACTTGAATCGCAGTTGCAGGATCGTGATGAAATGCTCAAACTTCTACGGGACAACCTTCTCAAAGCTCAATCTAGGATGAAGGCGCAAGCAGATTCCCACCGTCGAGAGCTGGTTTTTCAAGAAGGTAAAGCAGTTTTTCTCCGCATCCAGCCATTCCGCCAGCGTTCCTTATCAAAAAGAAAATATGAAAAACTTTCTCCACAATATTTCGGCCCTTACACAATCCTTCGCCAAGTTGGACCAGTAGCATATGAGCTGGAGCTGCCTTCAGATTCCAAAATCCATCCTATCTTTCATGTGTCTTTGTTGCGTTCTGCCCATGGTCATGATCCATCCAAGCCACCAGCACCTTTGCCTCTTTCAAATGACTGGGAGCTCATCTTAACACCAGCAAAGGTATTGGACCATTGTTGGGTGTCACAATCCAATCCTCCAGTTCTTGAAGTTCTGGTTCAATGGAAAAATCGCCCTTTCGAAGAAGCTTCTTGGGAAGATTATGACCTTCTATCAGGACAATTTCCAGACTTTCGCCTTGAGGACAAGGCGAGTTTTCAGGGGGGACTACTGATAAGATGCTACCACCTATGCTACCTCCTCTTCCTCTCAAGACATATTTTCGGAAAAATGGAAAGAAGCAAGATGAAGTGGTGTTAAAGGAGATAGTGGCTGAACAAGTCAAGCCATGTATGGGAGAAGTTAGAGAAAATCTTGGGAAATCAGCCCCACTTGCCCATAGTGCTTCGTAGGTTTTAGTAGTGGGTTAGTCTTTCCTAGAATTTAGCAAGTTGTTGTTTTGTTCATCTTTATTTAAATGCTTTGGTTATGCACAGTTGTAGACAGAAAAAAGATTATGATCTATTGTTCCCTTTCAATTCCAATTCTCCTTTCCTTCTCCGACTCTTCTTTTCTCTCTCTCTCTCTCTCTACTTCGGGTTGCTACCATAATGGCACTTCGTTGGAATAAAACGTGGTACGTATGAGTATTGAAGAAGTATGATGAGCAAAGGAAAAGGTATAGAGGTGTCGTACAAAGTAATGCACCTTGGGTCCTCACCTTCTTGCATATATGATCTTCTTATTCGATGAGTGAGGATATGGAAGATTGGAAAGGAAAATGATGAGATCACATGTTGTGCTTTTCTGAGCTGATGTGTGAGCTTGTAGTGGTTGATATTGTGATGCTTTTATCAAATTCATCTTCTCAACTATAAACATTGGCTTTTGCTTCATTTGCGACCTCTTGAGCTTGATTCTATTGCAATCCCTCATGTCTAATTGAGATAGTCCAGTCATTCCATTTCCATTCAATGGCTCTTCAATTAATAGTAATTAGATGGACAGCATAAGTTCCTTATTGTGGCTTTTTCCTTGTCTTCTTCTTCATAGAATAGTGCTTTTGTAATCTTCTAGGAAGTCTTGTTCTGCCTACAAGTTGAAAGAAATCACCGGAAGCACCGTGACAGGGCCCCCGGCGTGGTCGTCACCGAGGCTAGGGACCGCGTCAAAGAGTTTTATATGTTTGAGATTATTGGTATAGACGGAGGAGCATCAAAGAGTTGCAGAAGATGCTTCACAGATGCTACGAGCAGCTCCAACAGTTTAGTCATGTAAACAAGAAAGCACTTGATCAGTACGTGAACTTCACAGAGCAAAGGAAGTGAGCTTCTCACATGAATTGTGTCTTTAGTTTTGTTCAGTATTTATATGATGGAGATTGTTGCTAAAAGCCGGATATTCTTTTTTGATTCATTTCTGTCTTCATTGTTTATTATGCAAGATTATTTATTCTCTTATCATGTGTACTATAAAGAAAAATATTTGTCATTCTTGTGGAAAATGTAGATGAATGTATTTCATTTTCATATTATTATAATATTTTGATGTTATTAAGTGTTTAATCAATGTTAAATATAAATTTCAGAAATTAATTTTGCTTTTAATTAAGTTTAAAATCGAAAAATAAAATAAATGATTTTATCGTACAATCACAAATTATAAAAGTTTGTTACAAAAATAAAATTTCGTCGCTAATTTCGTCCCTAAACGATATTCGTCGCAGAGTTTGTCGCTAAAGAATTAATAAAAAATCATTGCTAAATTTGTTCATGAATAATGTTCATGGCAAAAATCAAAATTTTTCGTGACAAATTTGTGACGAATTTTGCCACGAGTAAGTTCGTCGCAAATTACCAAAAAAAAATTCACGCCAAATTAGAGATAAATTTTGCGACGGAAAAATAAATCCGTTGCAAAATCCATCGTAATTTTTGTGACGGAAAATTTTTGCGACAAAATTTGCGACGAATTATTTGCGACAAATTTTGCGACGAATCTTTTTTCCGTCGCAAATTTGCGACGGAAATTGAAATTTTTCGTCGCAAAAATTTGCGATGACCTAGTAGCGACGGAATTTTTTCCGTCGCTAAATTCGTCGCAAAATCGATTTGCGACGGATTTTTGCAATTTTTTCGTCGCAAAAAACATGTTTTTTTGTAGTGTTCTTTTATAAAAACATCATGGGTAGCAGAGACGATTTTGTTGTAAACACCCATGAAATTGGGAAACACAATTTTTAGCATGTAGGCTTTATATATGTTACAAGAAAAATATTGAGGTTGATGTCTTGTATTATATTATCCAAGAGATTATAAGGCGGTTCTGAAAGGCCCCCTGACGACTGGACAGCATGGGTTCCTGCTCCCCGGTGAGCGGGCGGGGGTCGTGACGGCAGCGCCCCCGGACCGCTAGAAGCATTCTATGTTCAGTCATAGAAGGATTTATATGGGAAAGCTAAATATTTTAAGTTATGTGGGCAATTTTGTAATCTATGTCATATAGAGTTTCGCTATATATATTTAGGGTGAAACGGTCTCTAGAATAGAGGCAGGGAGCGAAAAATAGTGACTGTACACTTTTTTACGTTATTAGTGAAACGGATCTTTTCTCCCCGTGAACGTAGGTAAGCGGAACATCTCCCCTGCTAAACCACGTAAATTCTTGCGTTGTGCGAATTTTCATTACTTTCTTGCATCGTTGATAGGATCGAATTCAGAATTTCGACAAAAAACCTCCCCACCAACTAAATTTTTGGTATCTGGAAAATTGAACTAACATCATTCTTGATAGTGCCGAATCCTAACGAGGAAAAAGAAAATTAACATTTCCCACATCGTTATTTCACTTCTTTAACTCTGTCCCCCATTTGACCAAAAAAAAAAAGATTTTGTCCCCCGAAGTTAATCATTCAGCCACAATTTTGATAGGTGGGATGGGAGTATCTATGTCGTGAGGATTAATTGAGATGTCATTTGGCGCCAATGCCCAATTCAGGTCATGGGATGAAGTAGCCGTGACGTTGCAGGCTACCAATGATACGACGTCGGATGATCAATGATGTCACGTGACTAGAATCCTGAGCATAAGGTTTCGTTTTGCGCAAGAAACTACGCTTCATTCATCGTAGGTAAAGAAGAAAAGTGATACCGACATACATGCGATTTTTCTTTTTTTTCTTTTTTTTTGGGGTCATACAAGACCGACACGATCGACCCCGTAAGTAAGAAGAACGTCCCTATCTTATCTATGGATCCATCGGGTCGGTCTTGTACTTAATATATTTTCAAAATTTGTGTATCTTAATATTATTATAGCCAAACCTAAAGTTACCTTGTGCAAAAACAAAAATAAGAACACTCTTAGAGAATAGAAGAAAAATGCAGTATCATGACAAGTTTATAACGAGGTTATTTTTGCACAATTCATGCGAATTGGGGATTTTTTTTTTTCCCACCAATGTATTTTAGTATCTGGAAAATTGAAGTGAGATCATTTTTTATAGTGCCGAATCCTACGGAGGAAAAAGAAAATTGAAATTTCCCACATCGTTATTTCACTTCCCCGTTCGACCAAAAAAATAAAAAATTTTGTCCCTCGAAGTTAATCATTCAACTACAATTTTGACTCTGTCCCCCGAAGTTAATCAATGGATCCTGCATTGGAAGTTTGTGATGACCGAGGGGTCTTCCTTTCCCCTAGAGGTGTCAAAATGGGTCTTAAACCCATATATGACCCATTTAAAAATAAATGGGTCCTATATGAGTCACTTTAATTTTAAAGAGTTAAATCTTAAATGGGTTTTAAATTTTAAAACTTAAAGATAAATGGGTCTAAATGGATTGAGTTTGGAACCCATGTCTTACCCACCTACTAGACCCATTCACACACTCTCTCCCTCTTTACAAAAATGTTTTAAAAAAATCGAAATTTAATTATTTTTTTCTCTTTTTCTTTTATTTTTTATTTTTTATTTTCTCTTCTTTCTTTTTCTTTTTTTTTTTACTTCGGCCGATGGTCAGCCATGGCGACTGGCCACCAGGGTGGGACAACCTCGCCGGAGGCCGGTGAAGCTCGAGCTCCCCGGTCTCGGGCAAGGCTCGAGCCTCGCCAATATGGCGAGCCTCGAGCTCGCCCGATTCCGGCAACCTCGAGGTTGTTGACGAATTTCCTTGAGGCTGCGGCCACTCTCAGAAAGGGCGCGTTCAAATCTGATATTCAAGAGTTGGAGAGCGTGTTAAGAGTAAAGTTACCTCTCCCGACGAGGATACTTTATCGTTTTCATGATGGTCAAGATTTTGCCGACAACAATTTCACAAGTAGTACGCTTGGCGGTTCCCTGGGGATTATTGGCGGATATTCTTTTTATAATCACTTGGTAAATGTGCACTTGTTAACTTTAAAACTGGTGATTTTGGAGACGAATCATATCATACGGCACCTTGGATTTTCGAGCAGATCCAACTGCATAGTCGTGGCTGCTTCTTGCACATATGGGGAGAAGCTGTTTTTCCTCAACTATATAGATGGTCAACTTCGTGTTGGCACTAGGAATCTTCCCATTGATGGAGAAATGATGCCATGTGTTCCAAATGCATTGATAAGTTCGGTGCATGATAGAAATGCTGATCTGCAGCAGGATGCCATGCTACTTTGGTTAGAGGAACATGGTCGTCGCTTACAAAGTGGCATGATCAAGCTTTGTGAAAATAAAATTAAAAATAATTAAAATTTTGATTTAAAAAAATGAAAAAATATTAATTATTTTTATTTTCTTGGATAATGACTTTATGAAAAATATTTTCTAAAAATATCGCATTTTTCGTAAAACAAACAGAACCTCAATTTTAAAAAAAATTATAAAAAATTTTCACTAGCTTTGTATTGCATAAAATGTTTTAGCGGTATAATTTTAAAAAAAATCATAAGAAACAAGTATTTCTAGATTATGTTAAATATAAAAGTGTTTTAATAATATGAGTTGGGTCGGGTATGGATTGGGTATGGGTCGGGTTGGGTATGGATCGAGATATTTACACTATGAATAAATAGTTCATAAACGGGTTAATGGGTCAATTTAGGTCAGACCATTTATGACCTGACCCAAACCCGACCCGACCCACCCGTTTAACAAGTCCACTTTCCCCCCTTCCCCCCCCCACCCGCATTCGTTGTGGAACCCACGTGCTTAAGAATCATAAGTCTCCCGATTTTTAATAGGGACCAGGAGGAAAAACAAAAGGTCAAGACCTTTGACCTCAAACCTCAAAGGTCTTGACCTTTTGTTTTTCCTCCTAGTCCCTATTAAAAATCGGGAGACTTATGATTCTTAGGCACTCTGGTCAAAGGTCTTGACCTTTTGTTTTTCCTCCTGGTCGCTATTAAAAATCGGGAGACTTATGATTCTTAAGCACATGGGTTCCACAACGAATGGGGGGGAAGGGGGGAAAGGAAGACCCCTCGGTCAAATTCGTCGTAAAAGTGTGCACCTACAAGAAAAAGTGGAAGAACAATTCGGAAGATAGGTCGAGTGCGAGAGCATGCGAGTAAAGTACTGGCGAGAATTTAACTGGAATCAAGGCAAATGCGTGATGATATTTTATTTTCGAAATATATTTTCAAGTAGTCCCCGTATTCCTTTTTCAGAACTAGTCACCTGTTTAAATACATTACAACCAATATCGAAAAGTCGGGATAATTAGTAAAAATTGAAGCTTTAGGGACAAAAAGTTGTAATTGGCCCAGGAGGAGCCAGAATTTAATAATCAACTTGTTGACATTAAGAAAAAGAAAATGCGATTCTTCGGATCCGCCAGGAGCAGGCACCATCTTCCACTGGATAGACACCATAGTTCTTGGGCGTGTGGCCGTTGCCTCTTGGCTCCTTGACTGGTAACACCATTCCTCTATAAAAACCCCTTTGTCAGCCTTAAAAAGCTGCAACAAACATACCTAAAGAAACAAGAACACTTCCAAAATGTCCTCAGCCCGTGCAAATGATCATTCAGAATCGCTGGCGCCGCCGCGGGCCGACCGGTACAAGCTGATAATCGGCTGCTGTATCGCATTTGCCGGGCCCACTATTCTCGGCCTCCTCATGGTCATCTTTCAGGCTATAACCGCCGGAACGCCGCCGGAGCTCGGGCTCAACCCGGGCTCTTTTCTTTGGTCCCTAAACATCTCCACCTCCCACGGTAAGCTCATCACAGTCGAGTATAGTCACGTGAAGCTCCTCTCGAGTTTCGATGGCAAACTCTCTGTCTCTCGTCCCTCCCTCGTGTCCACCTTCACTCAGGGCCCCGGCTGCGTGACCTCAGTCCGAGCCAAGGCCCAGTCAACGCTGGCGATCGTCACTGACTTGCGCGTGAACGGCCTGGTGAGCATGTTGAGCGGGGCGGAGGTGACCATCGAAGTGGCGGCGAAAGCCACGCGGAGGCTATGCTTGGGTCCGTGGAGGGTGGCCTCATTCGACGTGGACGTCTCGCTCACGGGCTCGACCTTCACAGCTCCAACCAACGGCGAGGGTGGCGGCGGCGGCGGTTGGATGATCCTCGGAGGCACCATCAACTGCTCGCTCGACATCATCCCTCACCCCTGGTAAGAAAAATTACGACTTCCTGCTTAGTTTCGTATTTCTATCATCATGGCCCGTTTGATCCAGTCGCGTGGCCTTCTTGATTGTGTTAGTATCGAACGATGCCTTGTTATTCTATTTTTCAGATTCTGAAGACCCTGGCATCTCTGGTACGTACATTCGGGCCATCGCTTGGAGGAATCTTTCCTAGCCTATTACTTTAGCAAATACTTCATATTCCCAGGACTCTCTCCTTCTCGCCCGCTGTGTTGTTGGTCCATGGTCATACTTCTTTTGAAAACGTGTACTCTCTCTCTCTCTCTCTCTCTCTGTACATTTTGAATCTTCGAGTCATGCCGAAGAAACAGATTGCTTTTTTATACGTCAATACAATTCGAGGTTTCGCGAGTTTTGTCCCCTTTAACTTGATTTCGGATCATGCGTCGGCATTCAATCTCGGTATATTTTTCGACTTTGGAAATATGAGAGAAACAGTGTCAATCTCAAATTCATGTAAATCTCAGTTTTTTTGGTGCTTTAATCCGTACCCAATTCTAAGTTACTACTACGAAACACGCACCACGTAAATCTCAAAAAGGGAAGTCAGGCAAAATTTTTTTTATCTACCCCAAAAAAAAAACCATTTTCGCAGCACGCGGTGCTCTTGAAAATGAAATAGCCCACGACCCTAGTCAGTAAATATTCTTTTCTGGACATGGGAAAAAAGAGTCAAGCCGACATTTTTTCTCTTTAAGGTTTGGTTTTGTCTCTTTTACGTTTCTTTTCTTTTCTTTTCTTGTTTCACGCTGTTGAGTGTTTGAATTGGCTCGCTGAGCTTTGGTTTACGCCGGAAAAGATCAGCCACTCTCGAAACTGTTTTATATTTCATGAAAATGGATCGAAAGCTTTCCCGTTAATTGATAGTTACAACCATAATCACTTTCAAGTCCCGTTCACGTCGACTTTCAAGTTCGTACATACTTTGCTGCCGTCAACGATGAAGAAATGGCGGCCTTTTCGGTTTAATTAAAGATTTGTCAACAAATCGCAACGATGGCCTCATCACATCAATCTCGTCCTTC